>CM046433.1:14991841-15227172 GCA_025506505.1 Flaveria sonorensis | reverse complement strand
AAATTCATTTCATTCAATTCTACCATGTATCATCAACCTTCTATTCCACCAGCATCAGCAACCTATCATCATCATCATCATCAACAACAACCCATGGGCATTCAAGGCAATCTCCTTGAAGTCACCGGTACATGCATTGTGTTTCCGTTTTCATATACTTTTTCTAACAGTAATTTAAGATTTTCTAAGATAAATACATCATCATCATATAGGATTTTAAGCCTCAACCTTCTGATTGTATTGTTGAGCATTCCACTTAACCATAAGATTTACCTTAGGACTTCCCATTTTTTTTAAATATAATTGATCAATATCTACATGGTAACGTAACAAAATCAGTATTAAATTAAAATAAGAATTCGATATGTCTAACTTCCATTTATTTCTCATGAATAATTAGTTGTTTGCTGCAATAAACTGAAAGACACAGAATGGATTTCAAGGCAAGATCCTTATGTTGTCTAGAGTATGGCAATACCAGATATCGCACTCGTGTTTGTACAGGCTAGCGCTCTCTCTCTCTCTCTATATATATATTCTACACTGAAAGTCGCGTTCATTTCATAACCAATAATTAAAATGTGTATTAATATTTGTGATGTGTATAACAGACGGAGGCAAGAACCCAACATTCCAAGAGAAATTCGTATACAGCGCGATTGAAGGATTAAGAGAGTTCAACATTATTGTCTGGAACAGCTATACATCTCACACGAGACTTTATCGGCAGTGGAAAGTATGCTTCCTCTTCTTCTTCTTCAATTCTCTTCAATCTTTACACGCTTTTCCTGTGTTTAATTATTAATATTCTTCAACAGATGATTGATTTCTTGTGTTTCTCAGGGTACATTTAGCTAAAGTTCTTTCTGAGGGATACGATGACAGCTCGTGGCCATTGCAAGCTAAACTTGGAAGGTTTGATTATAACTTGTAAACAGTAAATTATTATCTAATAAGATAGATCATAGATTAATGAAAACTTATGTTATGCAGGAATGCTGGTGAAGTAAGATTAATAATGCACTATTCCAGAGCCAATGCAAACAGTTATGTGCCATCAGCTCCATCATATGCTGCAGCAGGTGCACCACAGGTGTCTATGTACGCTGCACCGCCGCCATCATCCACTATGTTGTATCCACCTGCCGCCACCGGAGCTTATCCTATGCCGCCCACATACCCACCTCAGCCAGTTCATTATCCCCCTGAGCAGACATACCCTCCTTTTTCAATTTATCCACCTCAGCCATACGGCTTGCAGTATTCTCATGGTAACTTTTCTTTTTGATCAATCCATATTATAAATGTGGGATTTTCGACCCGATTCAAATGGGTTTATTTGGGTTGTACTCTAACGGGTCAAACGGGTTGATCTAGTCAAACAGGGTGAAAGCAAATGCTGAAGTATTATCAAGTAATGTAGTTCTGAAATCATATTTTACATAATGGCTAGCCAGACGATATACAAACCAGTGTACACTATATTTGTTTTAGCTTTAGCGTGTTTTGACCTGTTACCCTACCTATCTATAATGTATAATTAAAACCGCACTTTACTAATCTAGATGTTGGTTTTATCATTAGCAGGTTCTTTATATGCCGGAGGGTATCCTACATATTGAGGTGAAGTTCCTACTAAAGGTGATTAGAAGGCTATAATTTGGTTATGGAGGCTAATATGTGGTGTTCAGGATTAACACTAATTTATATTGGAAACTAGCTAATCACTTGTAGTTTAGGTCAGCATTTAGTGGCATCTGATTATTTAGTAATTACAGTAAATATATATATACAAGTAAAATTGTTTTATTTGTTGGGCCATCGCTTTGGGTGATGTTACTATCACTTCCTACATATTTATTGTAATATGTTATTATGATTGTGTTTAACAAGAATAAATAAAATTTTATTTTATTGTGTTGGGGAAACTCATAAAGTTGTTGTATGTTGACTTGTTGGCGATCAAATATTCAGCAAAAGCCAAATGTTGTGGTTAATTAAAAACAACTTAAACTATTGTGTAAAGTGTAAACTGAATATTACCGACCAAGAGAGCATTCTAAAACTTTGTAATAACTTTTTTACTCACCTCTTAAGAATTTACAAAGATTTGATCTGACATTATTTTTCTTAGGGGCAATAACTAATGTTATTAAGCGCTTTCTAAACTCCTTTCGATATGCACGCATTTGATGTGTATAATCACGTCCTATTTTGACCCGTTATCAATAATATAATCGTCTTTAACCAATTTTGAATCTTAATTCATACTTAAACCACTCAACTATGTACAAAACATCACATATTCATCTTTTCCAAATTTCTGAAACTTTATAATTATAAATTTGACAATTTTACATGCCATTTCTCTTTCCTTCTAGGCATACATACATAAGTTCACTATAACTTTTTCAATAATCTTTTTATTTTTATTTTCTTAAACATTATAGATAGTTACCATATCAAATATGGTTAGGGCTGTACCTTGGGCTCTCGGCTCGTTTTAAACATTATAGATAGTTACCGTGTTAAATATCGTTTATATACGAGCCGAGCCGAGCCGAGCCGGCTCACGAGCCAATTTATTTAAAAGAATAATATTAGAATTTTTTTAAAAAAAATATTATATATATAAAACAAAATTTAGTATTTTTTATATTAATTTATTTTAACTCGTTAAAACAATGATACGGGATTAGTATTTCATAAACTATGATCATCCTTTGTAATATTACACTTACGTCATATTATTAAAAAGGTATCAAAGTGACTATATGTTTGTAAATTATATGACAGGTTTCTATATTACAAAATTTTTATTTAGCCATTAATTTAAACGAGCCAACGAGCAAATTTACGAGGGAGTCAACGAGCCAAGCTGACCTTGGCTCAGGCTCGGCTCGTTTACAAACCTAGTCGAGCCGGCTACGGTCATATATAAACCGAAACTATTTCGAGTGAGCTTTGAGGCGTGGGCTTTTTGCCCTAAATAAATGAGCTGAGCTGGTTCTAGCTTAGACTCGGCTCGTTTACAAACCGAGTCAAGTCGGCTCAGGTCTTCTATAAACCGATTTCGAGCTGATTGCGCTTGAGTGACGAGGAATAATGTAAAAATGGTTGCGCTTGAGTGACGAGGAATAAACCGAGATATGTGTCCAACATACCAACGGTTAACCACCTTCAAAGTCGACTCGATGGTTCCACACGCCATGGTCCGCACAGGCTCGAGTTTTCTTTTATTTTGTATAAATGGTCAAAGAAAACCCGGGAAAAGAAACCCATACCTAACGGCACACAAAACCTCCGGTTAAGCGGAGTGGTTTAGGGTTTAAAATAACATGCGGGACCCACAGCACCATCACGCAACCCAATGATGATTAAAATTCATACTTTATATTATTATTAACTGGTGCTTTTACTAACAATAGCCGATGTGGGAAGCTTCATTAAGGATCTCGTGATAGGAAACGAAACTACTTGAGCAAAGGTTCTCTATGATCAAGATAAAAATGTTGAGTAATTAATCAAAGTAAATCGTTGATAGGCTTAGGAACTCGGTGAACCGATTGGCGATTAGCGTCAAAGAAACATTGTCTACGCCAAGTTGAAGATTGAGACCTTATTTGATGTATACTGATCAGTGCAGATAGTTGCTCAGAAGATGCTGCATTCATGTTGTTTCAAGCACGACAGTTTGCAAGGATGAAGACGATTTGTGATATTCGGATTGGTGTATTGTATAGGATCCAATGCAGTTGATTGAACCAAGTTACTTCAAGTTTGAATCAAACGGTGAAAACGTCATTATATGTTTCAAAGACTTGCAGATTAGATTTTCTTGTATTTATTACAACCTTCGTACTTGCTCTATGATTGCCTTACAAAATGAGTTTACTGTTTTAAATAATGTTTAGGCATCTAACCCGTTTTAGTATTTAGCTAAACTTTTGTGTATAACCCCTTTGACCCGTTATCAATTAAATAAAAGCTAAATTAACATGCTTTTAGATATACGGGTGTGATTTTTTTTTGACAGAATACGAAAACACGACACCCTAAAACTAAAGTCAACTGTAAAGATTAAGTTTAAATAGATAGTTTCAAGTCAAACCAGTAAACACGTTTAGTCGACTAGGTTGGGTTCAAGGTTAAAGTAGCAACCTGTTCATTATTCGGTATTTGATCTGATACACGTGCATGAAGTTGGGTTACTGCATTTTTATTTTGCTTATTATTTTAGTAGTTGTTATTTTATATTTTGTGGTAGTAGTGGGTTTGCTTAGTCAATTAGTGGGTAGGTTTTGTTCCTATTTTTTTAGTGGTTTGGTAGCTGCACGTTTAAGGATTTCCATTATGTAGTTTTTCATTTTGTATTCTATTTTATCAATCAACTTGAAGTTCCTTTGAGTTCTCTTAGATCCATCTGTTCTCGTGTGTGTGAGTAGTGATTGTGTATCACTTAATTGTCACTTGATTGTTTCTCAAGTGGTATCAGAGCCATTGTTCAAGATGTCCTACTTGAAGCTTATTGGTGGGGTGAAGAAATTGAATAACCAGAACTATAAGACCTGGGCTACGTATCTTTCTTCATACTTGCAAGGACAGGACTTGTGGGAGGTGGTGCAAGGGAATGACACGGACCGGCCACGGAGGGAGACTACAGATGGGGCGCTTAGAAAGTGGCGAGTCAAAGCCGGGAAGGTTATGTTCATTTTGAAGACAACAGTAGAGGAAGAGCTACTTGAACATATCAAGGACACATCAAGTCCCAAACAGGCTTGGATACTCTAGCCGAAGTTTTGTCGAAGAAGAACGATGTGAGCCTTCAATTACTGGAGAACGAGTTGTTGAGCATAACCCAAAAGGATCTGATGATTGCCCAATACTTTCACAAGGTTAAAACCTTGGGTAGGGAAATCGATGATCTCGATCAACAGTTGGTGATCGGAGATGCAAGGATGAAACGGGTTATACTCCACGGTTTGAAACCCGAGTATAGGAGCTTTGTGGCTGCTGTACAAGGGTGGCATGCGCAACCGATTTTGGGGGAGTTTGAGAATTTGTTGGCTAGCCAGGAGGCTCCAGCCAAACAACTCGGAAGTTTGTCTATAAGTTTTGTTTCTAAACAAAAAGATGAAGTTCTTTATGTTGAGAAGAGTAGAGGAAAGTATAGGTAAGGAGGCAAACACCGCAATTCATCCCGGTACCATGACAAGAACAAACATCATGATAACAATGAGAAAAAGTTGGGTTATTCTAATCGTGGGGAGTCATCAGGTGACCAAAAACATCATAATGGAAAACGATTTACATTTAAATGTTACAACTGTGGTCATAAGGGTCATATTGCAAGGCATTGTCAGGTGAAAGTAAAAGAGGAAGGAAATTCTACCACGATAGAACATGATGATGGTTGGGACGTTGAAGCTTTTGTAGCCCAAACTGAAGATGTCGTCGCGTTCACAGCAACAATAGAAGGTCGAAGGAACCGTCTAGAAGACTGGATCATGGATTCGAGTTGCTCAAATCATCTCACTGGTGACAAGGAACGACTTAAAAATTCGACACCGTATGGAGGCAGTAGAGTGGTAGTAATTGCAGATAATACTAAGCATTTCATCTCACACACTGGTGATGTGGTGTACCCGTCGAGTAGCAACAAGAAGGAGTTAGTGTTAAAGGACGTCTACCATGTCCCGAGGGTGAAGAAGAATCTCATATCGGCTCCTTAGATGTCTACAGATGGCCATTATGTTTTGTTTGGTCCCAAGGATGTCAAGGTATTTAAGGAGTTTGAAACACAATCCACACCAGTGTTGTAAGGGCCCAAAACCGATACAGTGTATGTTCTTAATACGGAGTCTGCGTATGTTGAGAAGACAAAAGGGAAGTCGTCGGCTGATCTGTGGCATCAAAGATTGGGCCATGTCGGGTTTGATAAGTTAAGTCTTATGGTGTAGAAGGAACTTGTTGTTGGGCTGCCCAAGGTAGAAGTTAACGAAGATGGGGTTTGCTCAGGATGTCAGTGTGGCAAAGCTAAGCAATTGCCATTCAAAACCTCAGATCATCAATCAACAACATCACTTGAACTGGTCTATTCAGACATGTTTGGTCTAGTCAAAAAGCCTTCTATGCAAGGCCTAAGGTTCATGGTTACATTCATTGATGTCTCACAAGATTTGTTTGGATCTACTTCATGAAAGAGAAGAGTGAGTTTTTTTCCAAGTTCAAAGAGTTCGAAGTAGATGCAGAAGTAATGATCGGATGCAAGATCAAGTGTTTACGTTCTAATAAGGGAGGAGAGTATTTAGCTGCTGAATTTAGTGAGCATCTAAAGCAGAAGCGAATCAGGAGACAATTGACGTGCCCTAAAACCCCTTAACAGAACGGGGTTTCTGAATGAAAGGACATACATCTAAGTGAAGTGACAAAGAGCTTAATACACGACAAGAACCTTCTAGGCCACAAAGGGTACATAAACCTAATACTAAATATGCCAATATTGTTAAGAAATACCGTGATAAATTGAGAGTCGTGAAACGCTATCAGATTGAAACTATTTGAGTTCACACTAAATTTCCAATCGGATAAAACTTAATTCGAAGAACAAGTATGGATCTGAGTGTGAGAATTCGTGAACTAAAAAAAACGAGAGTGACCATGAATTGATTCGAAATTAGCATTTGCAGGGAAGGGAGGAGGCAGTTTTCATATTGAAATTTTACACTTTTTACCCTTTAATTTCAACTCGACCCAGCCAAAGGCTCTGCCCCTTGGACCCCGCCAAGGGCTGCCGCCCCTTGGACCCCGCTCCCGGGGGCGCTACCCCCGGACCCCCGCCAAGGGGGCATCGCCCCTTGGAACCCCCATTGCTTTGGGGCTTCGCCCCTAAGAAGGTTTTCAATTTCGAAGATCATAATACACTCAAACAAGCGTGCAATCCGCACCTCCTAACTTGTTTGATGGATATTATGATCACATTGGTCATTAGTCAATCCAATCACACTAAAATATCTAACATTCCTCCCCTATTTTAGTGTAATCCTTGATTAACTAAAACAAACTCACACGAACTACAAACTTATGCATAAATGAAATATCATGACGATTGAATTTCATCTTAGTATATTACACATTCCAAATATTCGAATATTAGGGTGTCACTTAGGATTGCTATTCATAGCAAATACATGAAGATAATATACACAAAAGTTTACATACTTATATATTCTTACTTGACACTATATTTTACTAGCCTTGTGTCCTTATCCTTTATAAGCATATCAAAACTAAGTCCAAGCTTCTTGAAGCAGCTAAACTTCATGCTCATATAGGTAGCTCTTTTTCTCTTGCACCTGAATATGCAATTTTTCAAAAGAACTATTAAGAAGTTAGACTTCAACCTCCTCAACTTGCAGGTCTGAACACATACCTTGGGATGTTGCTACTAATGCGTTCCAAACTCTAGATGTTAAATTTTCCGCATTGAATTCAGCATCTAGTGTTATACTAGATGGAAATTGGGTATCTTAACATGAGAGATTTAGGTGGACTTCAATCCCATCCCTAAAGCCGACTTATGCATAAGATCTCTATTTAACCCTTTAGTTAGATGATCGGCTAAATTATGTTGAGTTCTCACAAACTCCACAGATATCACACCATGCATGATGAGCTCACGAATCATGCTATGTCTAACACCCAAGTGTTTAGACTTACCGCCTTAGCCAAAGTGGCTTCACTATCACATCTACTAGATATAGGTGATATCGTTTTAGACCACAATGAAATTTCATAAATCAAGTTTCTTAGCCATTCAGCTTCTTTACCAGCTGCTGCTAATGCCACAAACTCAGATTCTATTGTTGAGTTAGTAATACAAGTTTGTTTCTTTGATGCCCAAGAGATAGCACCTCCTCCAAATAGGAATGTCCATCCACTCGTGGAAGAATGATCTTCCATATTTGTAATCCAACTTGCATCCGAATAACCTTCAATAACAGAAGGAAATCCAGAATATGTTAAACAATAATTCATTGTTCCTGTTGAAAGGGATAATTGGTATAATTTGCTTGCCCCTCATTATCACAAAACCGGTTACATATATACACAGGAAATCCCATTTAATTAAGGATGAAATCAACTAACAATATTATCTATATTTAACTGATATACATGCCAACTATACAATATCTATTAGACCCCCGTAGTCGAAGCTGGAGGTTCACGAAGGCTGTGACTGGTACAAAAATCTTCAAAGAGGGCTTTAGGAAGGCCTTTCGTAAATATGTCAGCAATCTGGTAGCGGGATGGAACGTGAAGAACGCGCACGAGACCTCGTTGAACTTGTTCACGAACGAAGTGGATGTCAAGCTCAATGTGTTTAGTTCGTTGATGCTGGAGTGGGTTACCGGATAGGTAAATGGAACTTAAATTATCACAATACACCAATGAAGCATGAGTGAGGGGTCGATTGAGTTCCAGAAGAAGGTTTCGAATCCAGCATATTTCTGCAACAACATTTGCAATACCTCGGTATTCGGCTTCCGCGCTTGAACGTGAGATGGTTGATTAGCGTTTTGAGGACCAAGCTAGCAAGTTGTTACCAAAGTATATGCAGTATCCCGACGTGGATCGACGAGTGTCGGGACACCCTGCCCAATCGGCATCAGTGTAGGCACTTAACGAGGTCGAGGTCATCGGTCCAAGAGTAAGCCCAAGATGAGAGGTGCCTCGAATGTATCGTATGATGCGCTTTAAACTATCCCAGTGCGGAAGGCGCGGGGAATGCATGTGCATGCAAACCTGTTGGACCGCGTACGAGATGTCCGGTCTCGTAAAGGTGAGATACTGGAGGGCTCCGGCCAAGCTTCTGTAAAGGGATGGGTCCTCGAACTCGGGGCCATCTGAAGGAAGCTTTCCTTTAGTGTCAACCGGAGTTGCAACGGGTTTGCAAGAGGTCATGCCGGCTCGATTTATTATGTCTTACGCGTAATTCTTTTTGTGAGAGGGACATTTTGTTACCCGTTCGTTTTACTGATATCCCCAAGAAATAGCTTAGCGGCCCCAAATCTTTCATTGCGAATTCTGAGCTTAGACGGTCCATCAGGTTAATACGAAGTTTCTCAGACGATGTCGTGAGAAGTATGTCGTCCACATATAAAAGCAAATATGTGGTGTCGGAACCGTGATGATAGGTGAACAGTGAGTTGTCACTCCGGCTTTGCTTGAATCTCAATTTGAGAACAAATTCGGTGAAACGTTGGTACCAAGATCGAGGTGCCTGTTTCAGGCCGTATAATGACTTCTTAAGCAAGCAAACGTGATCCGGGAACCTGCTATCCCGAAAACCCATAGGTTGATGCATGTATACCGTCTCGTGTAGGTGCCCGTGAAGAAATGCATTCGTGACGTCAAGTTGATGAACGGCCCACGATTGAGATAATGCGATAGATAGGACCGTTCGGATGGTTTCCGGTTTGACAACTGGGCTAAACGTTTCACCGCAATCAATAACAACCTACTGACTACGACCATCGCACACCAAGCACGCTTTATAGCGCTCCAATGACCCGTCGGATCTGAATTTATGCCTGAATAACCACATGCACCTGATAATGTTCATATTCGGTTGGCGCGGGACTAACTCCCACGTCTTATTTTTAATAAGGGCATCGTACTCGTTTTGCATAGCGTTTCGCCATATAGGAGTGGACAAGGCGGTCTTCGGCGATTTGGGTGTTGGTTTGACGTGTGTAGTGTTAAGGTTGAAGTGTGGTTTCGATTTCAAGATCCCGTCCATGGCACGTGTCCGCATGGTTCGAGTGGGAGTGGGGGCTGTAGGCTGTGATGTGGAGTGTGTTGACACTGGGGCCGTAGGTTGGGTGGAGGTGGCTGCGGCTTTTGGACGGCGAGAGTAGGTGAGAATCGGGGAAGGTATTTAACCGAATGAGGTTCGGTTTGGGAAGAAGCCGGTTCGTTGGGAGTTTGACCGGGTGTTTGGGGAGTTTGGGGAGAAGCCGGTTCGTAGGGAGAAGCCGATTCGTTTATTGGATTGATGTGTGGGGTAGTAGGGTCCCCCGGGTTGGTAGTAGGTGGGTTTTGAGAGGAGGGTTTGTGAGGAGTGTTATGGAGGTTCGACCAAAGGGATGGATGTGGTGGTTCGGACAGGAATATATACGGGTCCGATGTCGGTTTGGTGGTTTTGGCATATGGGAAAACGGTTTCGTCAAAGATTACATGTCGGGAAGTAATCACTTGACGGGTTTTTAGATCGAGGCACCAGTAGCCACGGTGGTTTGGTGGATAGCCGAGGAATACGCATGCGTTTGACCGGTATTCAAGTTTATGTATCATGGTGGATGGTTTGAGTGGGTAGCATAGGCAGCCAAACACTCGAAGATGAGTGTAGGATGGTTGACGGTTATATAGAACGATGGTTGGGTTGTTGAGGTTATTTGGTTTGTTGGGTAGGATGTTTAAAAGGTAGGTTGTTGTTTCGACAGCATAGTGCCAATAGGTGTTTGGTAGGTTGGATTGTGCAAGAAGAGTGCGAACCATGTTATTGACAGTGCGGATTTTGCGTTCGGCCCTACCATTTTGTGAGGAGGTATGAGGGCACGATAGACGGAACGTCATACCGTGTTGATTAAAGAATTGAGTAAATTGATTATTGATGTATTCTTTGCCGTTATCGCATTGTAGTTGTTTAATGCGTTTATCAAATTGTGTGCTAATCAGGTTATAAAATTGTTGAAAAATGGAGAAAACCTGTGATTTCCTACTGATCGGGAATGTCCATATAAAATCAGAAAAATCATCAATAAATAAGATATAGTAGCGGTGACCCCCGGAACTCAAGATCGGTGAGGTCCAAAGGTCACTGTGAACGATTTCAAAAGGCAAATAAGTATGATTACATGAACTGATAAAAGGGAGTTTGACACTTTTCCCAAAAACACACGGTTCGCAGACACGTATATTAGACTTAGAAAAAGAAATAAAAGAAGACTTCTTTAGAGATTGCAAAGGACATGTGCCAGGGTGGCCAAGACGTTGATGCCACAGTGTTTGTGAGATCGCCACATTTGCTGATGGAGACTTGATTTATGAGAGCATTTGTGGCGTCAGTAGATACAAATCACCGGTACTGTTGCATCGGAGGATACGGGTCCGCATCTTGAGGTCCTTTACAGTAAAACCGAAAGGGTCAAATTTAACAGAAACCCAATTATCTGTGATTAAACGTCTAACAGATAAAAGATTATGGATTAAATTAGGTGCATAAAGGACGTTGGTTAATTTAAGTGGCGGAAACGGTGGGGGTAAGGTTTGATTGCCTTGTCCAAGAACCGGAACAGTAATCCTGTTTCCAACAATAATATTACGATGAATGCCATTATTAAAGTAAGACATGAAGTTACCCTGTTGGTTTGTCATGTGGGTGGTTACTCCACTGTCCATAGCCCATGGAGTATCCGGTGGATTGAGTGACATTGTGTATAAGGCCTGGTCAATGTCGGTCGGGGTGTAACCGCTGCAAACGCCTGATTCGGTCGTGGGCTTAGGATACCCGGAGATTGACTACCAGAGGATCGAGGGGTGGTTGGATATGGACATGGTGTTGATTGGACCATTGATTTGCATGTGAACCGTGGCCCCATGAGGGCTGGAAAACCCATTGACCTTGAACCTAGTTGAATGGATTTGGAGAGTGTGAATAGGTGCGGTTGGGTGGTCCTTGACCACCAAACGACCACGGCCCCTACCACGGGACCTACCCCTACCTCTACCGCGGTCAGCCGATGCGTCAGGAGTGGACCGCTGGTCCGACCGAGGGGCTTGGGCGTCGGGTTTTTGAGAGGTTGTAGCATGAAGAGCAGCTCCCGCGTTCTGTGATGCATGTAAGGTCATGTTCGTCTTTCGCTCATATTCCCGCATAAGTTTTGAACATGCCTCGTGGAACGAGGGAAGCGGTTGAAGGTTGGAAATCAACTTACCAATCCCTTCGTATTGCTCGTTTAACCCGGTAACAAGTTGTTGAACCATCTTCTCATCCATTAATGGCGCCTCGACATTAGCAAGCTGATCGCATATGACCTTGACCTCTTTACAATAGGTTTCCATGTTTTCAAAGTTATCGAGGCGGGTATTATTGAGTTTCTGGGTAAGGTAGGTGGCTCTGGATGATTTGTTATCTTGGAATAATGTTTCAAGGGTGGTCCACGTTCACGTGCAGTCGTGTTGGGTTTGAGGATGGTGTTGAGTAGGTCAAGAGAGATGGTGCCATAGATCCATTGAAGGACTATGGCATCTAACCGATCCCAAAGGTCGGCGGCAGCAAGGGCAGCCGCGGCTTCTTCGGCGGTTTGTTTTTCCTTGGTCGCGGAGGAGGCAGCAGGGGTGGTTTTTGGCAATAGGTGATCGTAAACCTGATATGCACGGCAATGTATCTTGAACAATTCCGACCATGATGTGTATTGGCCGGTCTCGTTATCGAGAACGATCAGGACAGCGTTCTTGATGTTGGAAACGGTGATTGCGGGGTGAAGTTTCGATTCCATTGTTGGTGGGTAGGATCGAGAGGTTAGGGGGGTACCGCCGGCGAGTGAAAGAGAGATGATGAAGGAGGAGAGGGTGGGCGGCGGTGATTAGGCTAATGATACCATGTTGAAAGGGATAATTGGTATAATTTGCTTGCCCCTCATTATCACAAAACCGGTTACATATATACACAGGAAATCCCATTTAATTAGGGATGAAATCAACTAACAATATTATCTATATTTAACCGATATACATGCCAACTATACAATATCTATTAGTTCCTTTAAAGCACTTAAATACTCGATTAATAGCTTGCCAGTGATGTGAACTAGGGTTACTAGTAAATCTACTAAGTTTTCCAACAACATAGGCTATATCAGGCCTAGTGCTAATCATGGCATACATGAGACTTCCAATAGCTTTTGAGTATTCAAGTTGAGATATTGTAATACCTTTATTAGGTAGAAGCTTAAGATTAGGATCTATAGGAGTGCTTACAGAAGAACAATCTTTGAAGTTAAATTTCTTCAAAATCTTCTCAATATGATAAGATTGAGAAATTAAAATACCATTGTTCCCATGCTTGATCTTTATACCAAGGATCACTTCAGCCTCCCCCATGTCTTTCGTAGCAAACATAGATGACAAGAATTCCTTAGTTTTATTAACTTGACTTTGGTCAGTACCAAAGATTAACATGTCATCTACATATAAGCAAATTATAACTTTTTTACCAGAAGTGTCAAACTTTCTATATACACACTTGTCTGCTTGGTTTAGCACAAAACCATTAGACAACACAACATCATCAAACTTTTGATGCCATTGTTTTAGTGTTTGCTTCAGACCATATAAAGATTTTATCAACTTACAAACTTTATTCTCATTACCAGGCATAACAAAGCCTTCAGGTTGTTTCATGTAAATCTCCTCATCCAATTCACCATTTAAAAATACAGTTTTCACATCCATTTGGTGAATCACAAGATTGTGTATAGCTGCAAGTGCCAATAACAATCTAATAGTAGAAATCCTAGCAACATGAGTGTAAGTATCAAAGAAATCAATACCTTCTTTTTGTCTAAAACCTTGAATAACCAATCTAGCTTTAAACTTATCTATGCTACCATCCAACTTCATTTTCTTTTTAAAGATCCATTTACACCCCAATGGTTTACATCCAGGAGGTAAATCAGCCAACTTCCAAGTATTATTTTGCAAAATGGAATCCATCTCATCTTAGATTGCTTCTTTCCAAAATGCAACATCTCTAGAAGCCATAGCTTCACTATAAGTCTGTGGATCCTTCTCAATATTAAAACAACATTGATATTGAGATCTAATCTTATTCCTTGATCCTTCAACTAAATAAAGTTGAAAATCATCACCAAAAGACTTAGCTTTTCTTGCTCTTGCACTTTTCCTTGGTTCAGTTCTAATGGAAGGTACATCTTTGCTATTAGTTGAATTACTACCAAATGTATTATCAGTTTGAGAAACGTTGAAAATCACATCCTTTGGTCTAGGTATACAAGTAAAACTTTGTTCATCAAATATTACATCTCTTGACTCTATAACCGAGTTTACATATACATAATCATTAGGTTCTAAGACATAGAACCTATAAGCCTTGGAATGCTAAGCATATCCAATAAAGATGCAATCTATACCTCTTTCAACTAAAGTTTTCCTTTTGGATTCGGTAAGCCTCACAACAGCTCTACATCCCCAAACTTTAAGATAACTTAAGTTTGGGGGCTTTTTGTACCAAAGTTCATATAGGGTAGTCTTATTCTTTTTATTAGAAATTCTATTCAGTAGATAACAGGCTGTTAACATTGCCTCACCCCAAAATCCTTCACTCAAACCCGAATAGGACAACATAGAATTAACCATTTCTTTTAATGTTCTATTCTTTCTTTCTGCTACACCATTTTGTTATGGTGTGTAAGGAGCTGTAGTTTGATGTATTATACCAGTGGATTGAAAATACACTGGATCATAATACTCACCTCCTCTATCAGTACGAAGAGTTTTAATCAACCCATTTTGATGAAGCTCTATCTCTTGTTTATAAATTTTAAATTTATCAAGAGCTTCGTCTGGAGCAAACAACGAATTGAGTGATCAAGGTGGTCAAGTAACAAGGAGATCACAAAGGGTACATAAACCTAATACTAAATATGCCAATATTGCTATTTTTAAAGATGCATGGGCAAAACCCAGTTCATTCGAAGAAGCCTGTTTAAAACAAGAATGGTGGCAAGCAATGGAAGAAGAAATGGCTGCTATGTATCGAAATGAAACATGGGAGTTAGTACCGAAGCCCGATGATGTGAAGCCGGTGAGTTGCAAATGGGTGCACAAGCTTAAACAGAAACCTGATGGATCAGTGGAAAGGTTCAAGGCAAGGCTTGTTTCTCGTGGTTTTTCCCAAGAGTATGGTGTTAACTATGAAGAGACTTTTAGTCCAGTGGCTAAGTTGACGACGGTTCAAATGTTGTTGGCACTTGCAATAAGCAAATAGTGGGAGTTGGCACAAATGGATGTCAACAATGCTTTTCTCTACGGAGAGCTTGATCACGTGATATATATGGATCAACCGAACGGCTTTAAAAATAAAGAGCACCCGGAGTGCGTTTGCAAGTTAAAGAAAGCTACATATGGGCTGAAGCAGTCACTGAGAGCTTGATTCGGTAAGATTTCTGAGTTTTTGGAATTAAATGGCTTTAAATTAGCCCATGCATATTCAAGTCTCTTTGTCAAGAAAATAGATGATCAAGTTGTGGTGGTGTTGGTCTATTTGGATGATTTAAGCATCACTGGTGATGTACAAGAAGAAATCATTCAATTAAAAGCAAATTTGTGTGTACGATTTAAAATGGAAGACTTGGGCAGGTTGGTGCATTTTTTGGGAATGGAACTAAAGTATAATAAAGCTGGGGTAACATTACACCAACAAAACTATGCAACTGATATGTTGCATAAGTTTGGAATGATCTCATGCAAAGCTGTTGCAACTCCCATGGACTCAAGTACAAATTTATATGCTACAGTTGGAAAGAAAACTGAAGATCCAACTGAATATAGGCAGATAATTGGAAGCTTAATATACCTCACTCTCACGCGACCAGATATCTCATTTGTCGTAGGAGTTCTAAGTCGTTTATGCAAGATCCTCGAAGGCCTCACCTCATTGCTATTCGAAGGGTGCTTCGATATGTGAAAGGAACTGTTAGTCAAGAAGTAGTGTTCAAGAGGGAGATTGATCCCAAGTTGACGGGTCACTATGAGGCCGACTATGCCGGGGACTTGAATGAAAGAAGATCGACGACTGGGTATATTTTTATGTACGGGTCAAGTCCAGTTTCATGGTGCAGCAAATGACAGCCTACCGTGTCTCTTTTGACCACAGAGTCTGAGTACAGAGCAGCTGATATGGCTGCACAAGAGTGTGTTTAGCTAGTTCAGCTGTTGGGTGATCTAAATCAAATGGTAAAGTACAAGATCAGGCTGCTATGTGATAATCGTTCTGCCCTTAAACTAGCTGAAAATCCAGTCTTTCATGCCCGGACGCAGCACATTGAAGTTCATTATCATTTTATACGGGAGAAAGTTCTAAACGGAGAGATTGAAATGGAGTGGGTCGATACCAAATATCAAGTTGCAGATGTGTTCACTAAAATTCTTTCAAGCATCAAGAATATGGAGTTATGCAGAATGTTGGGTTTAACCCAAATGAAGGTTGAGAGGAAGTGTTAAAGTAGCAAACTATTCACTATTGGGTATTTGATCTGATGCACGTGCATGAAGTTGGGTTACTGCATGTTTTATTTTGCTTATTATTTTAGTATTTGTTATTTTATATTTTTATTGTAGTAGTGGGTTTGCTTAGTCAATTAATGGGTAGGTTTTATTCTTATGTTTTAGTGGTTTGGTAGCCACACGTTTAAGGCTTTCTATTATGTAGTTTTTTTCATTTTGGATTCTGTTTTATTAATCAGTTTGAAGTTCCTTTAAGTTCTCTCAGATGCATCTGTTCCCGTGTGTGTGACTAGTGATTGTGTATCACTTAATTATTACTTGATTGTTTCTCATTCAAGACAACTGAATAGACTGAGAAATTTGTATCATGTTTATAGTATAAACACCTGTTTTAGTAGTTAAATTTATTAAATCAATAGCTTTTCCAAGTAAAACATATCATATACATTTCTAACATTATTCGTTATCTCCAAACTCCTATCATATTTCACAGGTCTTGTGTTAGGAGGCAAGCCATTGTGAATTATATTAGAGTGTCTCCGGTCATCCCAAAGGCTTGCGACTATATGTAATGTTAGATTTTTCCCGCATAAACCAATTGATGCATAAACTCCTACCGACTTATCTCTATCTCTCTCCTCTCTCTCAGTCTTAGATAAACACACTCTCCACCTTGGAAAGTATGTCGCATGTGCACAGGAACACAATCATCCCCTCTTATCCACATCATGTATGATATTTATGAAGCTCACTAATCTTCGCTGGCAATAATCTTAAGCCATTGTTGCAAGTGTTCATGCCTTTCAGGTATTTCCATGAATATCTAAAGAACAAAAATAAATGTTTTACAATTTGTAAGAATATCAATTAAAAAAATTTGTGGTGACGATGACAAAAACACAACTTCAAGGTTACATTTGTAAATACCTTACTCGTCATAAATCTCCCACTCGCTTTTACTCCCACTTATTGCACTCTCCTTTATCACTCTTTACGCTAAGCTTACTCTCAAGCCAGAGTCTGGTCACAAGACTAACCAGGATAGTTTGTATTGCATGATCATTCTATGGAACATGAGATACCGGCATAACTAGCACTAGAGTTGTTGCGACATCGCTACGGATCATTCTTAGCTTAAAAATATAGCAACAGTGAAGTAAGCATGAAACCCTACAATTTGATGAAAATAACATACAGAAATCCCAGTTTTCCACCAAAGAAACTGACAGCAGATTGACATTCAGATACAATACAGATGAAGTTAAGATCAACCTCCTCGCATATGAGCACCTAATTCCCCAAACTGATCATCAGCTTCTACAGTGTCCTCTAACAGGCGAACTGCATCCAGCTTCTGTTTCAGGACCTCAATGGCATTAATCACCAACTGAGAAGCTTTGATTGCACCAGTTGATTCAACTGTGAAGATAAAACTGTCTTCTTTTGCATAGATTTCAATAAGCCCAGGTTTCCCCATGGCTTCCACTTTCTTCAGCACTTCATCGTCATATGTGTAGGCCTCAGGATCCACCACCTCCACCTGATCACACCACAACCACCACAAATATAACTCATTATCATCGATTCAGGCTGATCAAATTGGGGTTTTCTTGAATTAATGTAACAAAAAAGGTACACTTTTTATGTAAATTGTGTTTATACAAATAAATAAAATATAAATATAGAGTCAGAAAGGATAAGAAAAAATGAAGAACCTGGTGAGTATGGGGATTTAAGGCAAAGACTTTGGTTGGGCTGCTCTCAACTACACTTGTTTTCTCTTCAAGTGATAAAGTCTCCATCATTTCTTCATTGATGTGAATCTCAGGCTCATACATGAAAGTCACAGTTGCAGCAGGCGACCATTTTGCATGATCTTTTCCAATACCCTTTCTAGCTATTGCTCTTAACCTCAGTTCTTGCCCCTTTCGAAGTTTCACAATTGTGATTCCCCTGACACGACAAAAAAAAACATCATCAAGTTCTAACATGCTTACTCAAAGCAGACCCCACACATATTTGCAGCAACGGTAATAGAAAGACTAGCTATTAGCAGTATATGTACAAGCATACAACCACATAAACCTTACTGGTATGATTGGGAATTAGAATAACATTCAGCAACTATGATATGCTTTTTCTTCAAATTAGGATAATCAAGAATAATGTCATTTGAGAAACTAAATTCTAGCAAACCTAATATACAATATAATTGATAGTCTTTGGGTAAAAGTAACCATTAAGAAAGTTCATCATACTCTCAAGCAGCAGCACTCTGCAGCAGAGTTTAGAAATCAAAATTTAAGGCATCACATAATTGGCTTCAATTTCTTTTCTAATGCTTCATGAGTAGAATAAAACAACAAATGTTTTACTGGGGATTGCTTCCTAATCATGAGCTAAACCAACTCATCGTAGCCAGGATAACAAAAGAGATTCAGATACAAAACTGGATTAATATTTAGATAAAGCTAGAATGATAACTGAATACAGGATGACTCATCTCTTCTTGCAACAAGACTCACTTTGTGAGGTATTAAATGAAAAACAAATCTTTGTACAAGTAATCCTCAATGAATCAGATAACTCTTAAGCCAACAATTTTTTTGATACTATACTAACAGCAATTACAAAGCACAGAAGTGTCAAACATGGGTCCTGCCATTGCTAAGTCAAGGAAGGGTCTAATGCATGCAGCATTTCTCGTTTAACCATGAGACTCTTTCCATGGTCAGAATTAATAGATTCAGAATCACAATGGATAATTGGCAACGCCTTCACAGTTCACACCTTGACTTCATGTAATTTTGGACCTCAATCTGATAAAAAGACTCTCAATGACTACAATCACACCTTCAAAAACAAAGCTTTAGAAATGAAATAGCCCAAACCCTAACTCGTCACAACCGAAGCTAACAAAATGTAACAAAACAACTTCACACAAACAACATTCAACATCACGAAATCCTACACAAACGCAACAGAGACACACCTCTGATCTTCAGGGTTCTCATAGCCCGCACCCGAATCCGAGAAATCAACAGGCACAACAGTATGATCCGAGCTATAAAGATCCTTACTCGTCACATCAAGCGTCTGATCACTAATACACTTTGCCCTCAGATGAAACTCAACAGAACAAAACTCGCACTGACCATCACCGTCACACGCATCGCAGTCACGCGAGAATCGCATACTCATCGCTCGCTCACTCGTAAGAGGTATAAGCCCAAGACGATGCGCAATGAACTCATCGTTGAGAACAGAAGAGTTGACTTCGATTTCAACGAGGTCGATGGCGATTGTCGGAACCTCGGCGATCATGACGCGACGGAGGGCGTTGGCCATGCTGGCGTCGGTTTCACGGAGCTCGAATTTGACGTAATCGTCTTTGAGCTCACGGATTTTGACCTTGGGGAACCTCTGGTATGATGCTCCTTCCATTGTCGTAATCTTTGTGGTTTCTATCGAGCTCTAGGGTTTAGAAAACCCTCAGTTGATGAAGGTTGAAGCACACTGTGATGAAATTGTGATTTTGGGGCTTATAGTTCAAAAATGTTTGTTTGGTTGCTTAGAGAATTCGGATATATCATCTTTCCCCCTTTGTAGTTACAAAAGACAACTCACAAACGCTTGTATCTACTTATACTCTAAATTACATCAATTTCTAATTTCTAATCTATCTTATGTTGAGGTTTGAATTTTGTTCTAATTCTCGATAAGAAAAGCCTCTACCACTCAGTTGTAGCTTGAAGCCTACAATGGCACTTGAAGTTTCCTAAACTTATGAATCCAACCTTCTATAATCAAATTATCTAAAAGGAAGAGAGTTTATCAAAAAATCACGTGTAATCAATTGTTTATGACGTTGGTTATAAGTAATTAGCTTTAGTAACTCGTATATTATACGAATTTGATAAATAAATTATTAATAGAGTGAAAATTTATTAATTATAAAACAATATTCTTAAATAATGAATGCTTGAAATTACGTATGAGTATGAACTTTGAATAATAAAACAATAATATCAATTTTTTAAACATTTGTTTTTAATTTTTTTTATTCTTTTTCAAGAAATTATATATTTATTTCAAAACAAATCGTTTTAAAAAAATAACATTTTTAAAAATTTTCTTATTATAACTCCTAAGTTTAATTGTTTTTGGTTTATAAAAACTCTACTTTTTAAAAACATCAATTTTATAATATTTCGTATGTTTAAATTTTTTTTAATATTTTAGGAAAAAACTTTTAGTAAAAAATCGTATCTTTAAATATAATATTAATAAATAGATCTCCTTCTTAATTTATTAAAGAAGAAAATTTTCTGGATAGTCCCTAGGAGTTATGCACGTATTGCAGTTTTAGTCCATAATTTTAATAAATTATAGATGAGGGCCTGAACTATGTAAGAAGTGCACGCTGACGGTCCTAACACTAACAAAGGTTAAGTTTCTCTGTATGTTTTCTTAAAAGACCAAAATACCCGTCGTCGCCGCCGCCTCTACACCACCGTCGCTGCTTGCACCCTCAACCAACCACCAACGTTGTCGCAACACCCTTAACCCACCACCACCGTCGCTGCCTCTACCCTCAACCCACCACCACCTCTACTTTTACCCTCAACCCATCACCACCATCGTCGCCTGACTATGTAAGAAGTGCACGCTGACAGTCCCTAACACTAACAAATGTTAAGTTTCTCTGTACGTTTTTTAAAAGACCAAAATACCTACCGCCGCCGCCGCCTCTACACCACCGTCGCCGCTTGCACCCTCAACCAACGACCAACGTTGTCGCAACACCCTTAACCCACCACCACCGTCGCTGCCTCTACCCTCAACCCACCATCACCTCTACCTTTACCCTCAACCCATCACCACCAACGCCGCCTGCACCCTCAACCCACCACCAACGTCGTCGCCTTCAACCTCAACCCACCTCGACAACCGCCTCTACCTTGAACCCACCACCAACATCACCGCCTACATCCTCAACCACCACCACCGTCGCCGCCAACACCCTCAACCCACCACCACCGTCGTTGCTTGCACTATCAGATCTGAACAGAGAAAGAGAGGTGGCGTCATGCCTAGTGGTCTTAGAAGAGAGAGAGAGTGTGATAGATAGAGAGAGAGAGAGAGAGATAGAGAAGAGGGGAAAGAAAGAGAGAGATAAAGACTTAGACCAATGGTAGTGCTTGATTTCTCATATGGTGGTGGGGAGGTGGTGGTGATGGTGATGAAGATGAAGATGGATGAAGAAGATGAAGATAAAAGAAGAAGATGGAGGGTTGGGGTGAAATGTGATGGGTGGAGGTAAGTTTGGTTATATTTATAAATTATTATTTTTTAAATTTAGGGGTATATTGGTAATTTTGCATTGACTTAACAGAGAAACTTAACCTCAGTTAGCGTTGGGGATTGCCGATGTACATATCATGCATAGTTTAGGCTCTCATCTGTAATTTATTGAAAGTAGGGACTAAAGTTTCAATACATGCATACCCCAGGGACTATCCGTGTAGTTTACTCTGTATTAAAAAACTATTTGAAATCTAAAAAAAAATAAATAATATTATTAGTAATTAATGTAAATATTATATGAGAGAGAGAAGCATAATAATTTTAATGAGAAGAAATAATAGAATATGATGTTGTTACGTATCTCTCTGAGTTATTCTTTTTTAGAATAAAAGGATACAAAACAAATCCTAAATGGGAGTTGTTTGCAACAAATGATCTATAGCAGTGTTTGGTTTGAAGCTTTAAATATACATGAAGTTTTGAATATATGATAAGAACAAGACATGAGATAAGAGTCAAGAAAACCTGAAATTGATTCTCGTTATACCTCGTGATCAAACATTGGAGAGAATAAGTTGCGGAATATTTCTGATTAGAGAACCTAGTTTAGTATTGAATTTTAAGAATACATGAATACATTTTTTATGTGAGGATTATTTGTAGACAAAAGAGCTGGTCATTGTTTTATATTAACTTGCAGTAAATGTGATTATTGTTGTACCGGAGTGCCTCTTTACATGCCATGCTTTCTTAGGTGATTAGTTCAGTATATTGCGTGATTCGTTGGATAATCTTAAAGACTTGTAGTTTTTGTTACGATACATGTAATGTTTTATTATGAACATGTTTTAACTCCTTGGCTTTTTTTATGGGTTGTTACCATGACTACTCATAGCTAGAATTTGGTAATGGATTTTCTTACAAGCCTTCGTAAAAAAACATCTCATGTATAAGTTTGAACTATAAGTTCTAGTATAAAATAGAAATCATAAAAATTAAAAGTACTTGTAACATGTCAGCAGCTCGTCCTGCATAAAAATAATTGCGAGGGTCACCGAATAGTTGGCGGAATAAGTCACAGTTACCATGATGTGGTTTATTAGTGTTGTTTGTTCTCCCACTATTAGATGTTAATAGATTGTTCATCAACAATAGCAGGGACAGACTGACTTAGTGATGAAACTAATTTCTCCTAGTCTGGCCATACTTGTTCATTTGCTTAATCTATTTCATGTTCGCTGTTTGTAATGAGCTTGAAAGTTCAACATTTCATTGTTAACACCGTGGGCGTACGTTTTATATATTTTGTTTATAGGCTACTCGATGGAAAAGTTTGAATTTAAAATATGGATTTGTTTTGTAACTTCTTATTCATTATTGTTTGAGATATTATATTTGTATATTGCGTGTCATATTCATGCATTTTGAATTAAGTGCAACTGTTTTTCTTGTTTCATGGCAAGGTAATAAGGGTAAATATGGATTGTGTGATGAGAGCTACTATAGGAGTTGAAACTTACGCATTAGATACTTCATTATTTCTATTTGTTTAAGCTTTGAACGCTTTTGAGTTAATATATACTTTTTGTTTGAATTTAGTCTTTGTAAACATGAAGCTAGGTTTATTCTATACTCTGGTTGTGCAAATATTTATTTAGGACTTTAATGTACTTTTGATATTTAATATGACCTACTATTTCATTATCGGTATAAGGGTGTTATGGATAATGCTACCAGGTATGATTATGTAGCAAGTCATATGCTTGACCTATGAGTTTTGGTAGATAATGATAGGATTTTCCCTCCTTTATGTTATATTATCTGGTATTTCTCTTTAATTCAATGTCGTTGAGTACTTGTTCAATCTCCTTTTCATAGATGGTATTATTATTTTAATTTTATAAGTTGGTTGGAAGTCTTCATTAGTACATGTAAGTAGTTTGATTTACCGTTAAACGAATTGATGATTGAGAACGGAAATTCCTTCTTAAAAAAGATATCTCTCACTCGTTTCCCAGCCGAAAGCTATTTCCTTGTTATCGGATCTCCTATATTTTCATTTGTGTCCGTAACTACAAATCCACTCTTATGGTTACACCACCATCTTCTATCATTATGTCTATTAGTCGGTAGTGTTAATGAATTGGCAAAGTTTTAAATTTATAGTAATTCATAATTACTGAACACTAACACATATAAAAGCGAACGAACCTAACGAGAGACATATAATATTGATAAGAACCAAATATTGATCTACCAGAACATGTAACGAGCACCGATATTAAATCCTCCTATGATATCCAATCCAATCAAACTCATGGGTACTAAAATAAAATTTTAAACATAATTAAACTAAGTAAAAAGAAGGAGAGAAAAAACACTAAAGATAATTAGACGAGACAAGTAGTTTTACCTGACCATGACCTTATAATTATTCTCTAAATGGACTAATCCCCTGTTACGGATGAAACTTAGTCAAATGAAATACTAAAGCTGTTTGATCCAGCTAGCAATCACTCTTATTAATAATCAACAGTAACACTGAAGCACTAAGAAGAATGTCACCTTACTAAAGGCTCTCAATCTTTACTATCTCGATATATAGAAGATGTAGACACTCTAAAAATCCCCATCTCAAAGATCATCTAAACCTAGATGTTTACTAAATATTTAATCTTAACCTAACATGATCAAAAAGAATAAAATTTCAGTTTGCGACATGATTAGAATCTAAAGAAAACAACATATGAAACCACACCAAGACAATTAACACGCTCAAACATGAACCAACATGATTTCTTGATCGGGGCTTAATATATTAATCCCCTTTGTCTCGGTCGACATATTTTTAGATAGGGTTTTCAGGCCCGTATGGAATCAACGGCTAAACGAAAACAAAATAAGTCGATTTAATATTCTGGCCCGGCGACGTACGTACATTTGAAATTTCACAAAAGTCTTTGGTTGACTCCATGTGATGGGGGCTATTCATTTGATGAAATTCTGCACAAGGTAATGGTGGCCTGCAATTGGAAGTCCCGCATTTAGTTTAATTGATAAACTACTGTTCATGTTTGATGCAGTGAAAGATGCTCTTTCAATTGATTCTCAATGATACATACTCTGTTTTAAAGTTCCTAACTTTGACTTCAAAAGTCAAAAGCATCTTCCAACACATTCTTAATATTCAAAATCATTTTCCGTTCAATATAAACTAGAAATAAAACTGGAGCGTTAACACGTTTTGCAAACAATTATGTTAACTTGGTTAAACACATAAAATAATTGTATGAAATTGTTGCGGTTTAGTTTTGAAGATTGAAACATTAATGGAAAGCAATATATGTTTCACATGTTAGTACTTAATAATTATCATAACAAAAACTAACAAAATAAGCATAAGAAAAGTAAAGGAAAAATGAACCAAAAATACAACCAAAAGGATTTGAACCCACACTATGAGGCTTCAAGGGGTGTGTCTAACCTACGCCTCTAACTCCAACTCTAAATTTAACAACTGAAGAAAAACATATTTAAATCATAGTTTGTTGTTGACCAACAACATCATAACACATGAAATGTCCGTGGGTAACCATTGACCTTGATTTTTATGTGTAAGTAAATATTTAATAACTAGTTTAAAAATTTTATAAGAGTTGAATTAACATATTAAATTAATAGTTAAAAATTATATTATAACTTTAAGATAAATATGTTTCGAATTACTTATAATCAACTACCTTAAGTAATAATAAAATTACAATAATTTTAAAATTTTGTTTTTAAAAAACTTTTGGTAAAAAAAGTTTTTTTAAAAATTTTCGAATTTTTATTTGCTTTAAAATGTCATTTAGAAAAAAAGTTCTACATATTAAAAAAATTTGTTTTAAAAAAATCATGTTTTTTAATAAAAATATGTTTTATAATTTTGAAAAGAATATAAATAAGATCTTTAGCATTTAATATGATAATTAAATTGTTATCTTTTTATGCTAGTGACATGTGACATAGAGGGTGTGAGAAGATGACATGTGACAGTAATAGGGTGAGAAGATGACATGTGGCAACATTTTATTTTGTTTTATTAGTATAGATAATTAAAATTGCTAATTAAGATATAATTTAGTAATAATTTTTATTATTATTATTATTATTATTATTATATTATTATTATTATTATTATTATTATTATTATTATTATTATTATTATTATTATTATTATTATTATTATTATTATTATTATTGTTTGTTTGTTTATTTAGTTTTAGATTACTCGTCGGTCTCGAGTTTGAATAAAATAAATCACTTTTACTCATGTTCTTTTAAATTCATTAAAATCCAAATATAAACTAGAGTAAATTATTATTTTAATCACTGTGGTTTGTATAAAGTAATCATTTTCATCCAAAAAATTAAAAGTAACCATTAGGTTACATAGTTTCTGTTAAGTAACGTTTTACATCTACTCCGTTAACTCCATCCATATAATCGGTTAAAACCAACCATGTGGCTCTCACATAAGGGGCATTTTAGTCGATTTAAGTTAGAAAAAACCCCCTTTTTGCATTAAACACCAAGCATCGATGTGTAGTACAGCTCCAAGTCGCAAGGTTCATTCAGTCACCAACTTCATTCAATATATCAAACAACCCCATTAAATTGACACATGCCATAGGCTTTAATCGAAAATGGCCTCACCATCTGCTTAAGTCGATCGACACTGGCATGCAATCTACTTTATTCGGTAAATCGACTCACGCGCTCCAATATGATTCGATTGTTTGAAAACAAAATGATGAGTTCGATCCTTACGATGTTTTATGGTGAGTGTGCATTAATTTTCACTCAAAATTTAGTTCACCGGCATGGTTGTTATCCTGGTGTTTGTTTGCCAACATGTTTTTTTTTGCATTTGGTAAAAAACAAAAGTTATTTTTTTCAACTTAATTTAACTAAAATGCTTATCATGTGAGGGGCACACGAGTGGCTTTAATGGATTTTATTGATCGGAGTTAACGGAGTGGATGTAAAACGTTACCTAATGAAAACTATGTGACTAACATTGTTACTTTTAATCCTTTGAATGAAAACGATTATTTTATACAAACCACAGTAATAAAAATAATAATTTACTTTATAAACTAATTACGAGTAAAACTAGGAAAAAAAAAATAAAAGCTATCATTCGCCTGGGATATTCAAGCTTTTCTTAACAAAAACAATATATTTATTAACTTAGATTTGAAAGTTGGAAAAATTACTTAACTTGACCGACGCTTCAGGTACGGAAAAACGTGCACCATAAAAGGGTTTTGTGGCCGAAAATCCCATGCAAAAATATAATGAATCTGGACCACATTGTCGCCACCAAGATTGATAAAAGTAGAATAGTACTGTTAACCATTAAATATTTTCTTTTCGATAGGCAATTCATACGCAACTTGAATACAATTAGAAAATAATTGGTGTTTGGATATATGATCTTAAACATGTCATGTTTCGTTGTGTAAATTAACCAGGAGAACTCTTAGCGTTTTACAACGAACACACAACTCAGTTTTCAACAAATTATTCGTAATTAAATCAAATATTATATATCATTAAAGAAAAACTAATTTGAGAAACTAGAAAACTTTTCACCCGTTTGTCTAAACGCTAATAAATTTTCATACGTTATTTGAGTTTTTTTTAAATACACTATTAAATCAAGCATTATGGTATTTTACTTTAAGTATAGTATTACTATATAAAAAAACACGTGTTTGAACTTATATATAATATAATGAGATTATATATATGTAATATGTCATATTATATACATACATACATTATATAAAAAATATTATATTACCCCTAAATTTTTTTAAACTCAACAATTCATAAAAAGTTTTAAATTATATAAAAAATAGTCTAATATTTTATAAAAAAAACATTACATTTTATAAAAACATAAATAACTAATAAGCCCAAAATATCCAATAGTTCAATACAATAATAATCAACAAACCCAAAATAACAATTAAGCCCAAAAACATCAAACAACTTAAAAAAAACCCAATAGTAATAACTAATTAGCCCAAATAAAAAAATCAAACATAAAACTTAAAAGAAAAAACAACACCCATCGCCCATCGACACTTCCCATAGCCACCATCCACCCACACCGGCCGACCACCCCCTCTGTAGCTGAAGCCTTGAACTGCCGGTCGTCCGGCACACGGGACGACCACCGCCGACTCGTCGCTTGTTGCGGGGCTCTTGTCACCTCCCACATATGATCTTTCACCGCCCACTTCAAGGTAACAATTTTTAATTTTTTTTACTCTATTACATTATGAAATTAGGATTTAGACTTTATGTTGTTCAATTTTTAATATTTAAGTGCTATATGTTATACAAATTAGTGATTTAAAAGATTTCAAGAGAAGGATATTAGTTAATGGTTATTTGGCTTAATTTCTAACATTTAGGCTTATGAAATTAAGTATATATAGTATGGATTTGAGATGAATTAGGGATTGATATTGAAATTTGAGATTTGAATTGTGTTATTTTCAAATACAATTTGTAATCCTTTGTGCTACTTGTTATAAAATTAAGGATTTGAAAGATGAAAAAACAAGTTTTTATTGGCAATTTTATTTAAAAGAAAATTTCAAGAGAATGATATTGATTCTAATAATGATAATGATATGCAAACAATTGATGATGATGTTGGGTCAACTACTCCTTTGGTTTTAATTCATTCTGGATCAATTCTTTCAATCCCAAATAATGTTTAAATGATCTTTTTTCAAACCTCTTTATTATCGTGTTTTTTTTCTTTTATTAAATAAATGTACAGGAAAAAAAATTTACGTTACACTTGAACTTTTCTTCTAGATCCGTCACTGCATACGTACGTACGTACATACATACACACATACATACATAAATCATGTTTTAATCACAATATTCATGGCTTTTCAACAACAATTGAATAAATGACAAACCTAACCTAAAATCAACAAAATAACAAACCCAAACTCAAATTTAAACTTCTTTGCCAAACTAATATCAAATAAATAGTATAATACATACTCTAATTAAATTTCAATCCATATGTAACACCCGGAAAATTTCAGCAAAAGAAAAGAAAAAGAAAGAAAGGTGAAATATTCCAAGTCAAGAGGTTAAAGTTGTGCAAGTGGCAAACTTGCCCATTATGAGATTTAAAAAGAAGCATGGTCGCCCACACCCCATTTCACTAACTGAATTCGGCTGCAAGAGGAAGAACAGAAACTTTAACTGGGTTTTGTGTGTGAGAAGCTGAATTCTCCTTGAGGTGAGGTTTTCTTGTGTTTTATACTCGGTTTTCAGTTGGGTTGAGCTTCTGGACCGATCTTTACTTGTTCTTTGTGTTTGGCAGCTTGTTTTGTGTGTTTAAGTGCTAGAACTCTAGGTTGCTCTTGGGTTTGAAGGAGTTTTACTCGAAAGCAATAGATGTGAGTTCTAGATCCTCTCTTTTAAATGTTTTCTGTTTATTTGGGGCTGGTATGCATATTTAACTAATGTTTTCGAAGCAAGTTATGGTTTTCCATGTATGGTACGGACGATTATGATGATATAGTTATGTTATGTGATTCTCTTGATGATCGTTTAATGTTTATGATGTTCTAAGTGTTAGACTGATAGATCTAAGCTGTGTTCATGTTTGAATGATGATTGGGAACTGGTAATGGTATAAGTTGCATTGCAGTTTAGTTTTCATGTTCATCCGCATTTAACAGTTAAGTCTTTTGTTCATAAGCATTTGCTAAGTCTTCATTCGCATTTGCTAAATCTTCATTCGCATTTGCTAAATCTTCATTCGCATTTGCCAAGTCTTCATCCGCATTTGCTAAGTGTTCATCCGCATTTGCCAAGTGTTCATCCGCATATCCTAAGTGTTCTTCCGCATTTGTTTATGTTCATCCGCATTTCTTTGGGGACTTAGAATTATTCTGAAATTTTAAGAATAAAATCTAAGTGTTAAGTATTGATGGAAAGATTATGCTTGTTTAATGTTTCTATGTTTATTTCTCTTCTTATGGCCTGTGGTTATGGATGATATTTATTATGTTTCATGGTATGTGATTATTAAAAACAATGAATATTTTCAAAGTATTATTCCTAACAAGTGGACACAAAGAAATAAAAAGAGACAGTGTAACCTAATGAATGTTACTCCCAGGCCCTTATGATAAATGAAAAGCCTTGCAAGCACAATGAATGGAGGTGCACGACCTTGTTGTCGTTAGCTCAACTGATGTGCGGCTGCATAGCCCATGAGGATGCACATCTGGGGTCTAATCCTTGTGATTGACCAAAGTATGATGAATGGGACCCGTATTTATGAGTAGGGTTCGTGCCTAGCAGTGTGGTTCAACTGTCGATGGGTTAGCTACCATGATAAACGTTTGCCAACAGGGGTTCGGCATCTGTTGCCAACCAATAATGTAGGCTCTTGCTTTGTGCAATCCTAATTAATGAAAGAGAAAGTAATGAAAGAAAGAAAGATAATAAATCTCTTAATGATTTATTATATATATTGATGAATGATCACAAAGTGAAGTTTACAAAAGTATATCTTTTTCTATATTATTAAACTAGAACTCACTCAGCAACGTTAACTTTTATATGCATTTCAGTTGGCAGGTAATGAAGTTGTTGGGGATGGCACGAGATTGAAGCTACCTGGCAAATAAAGACTGGCATCCATGACACGCTGAAAAGTTATTTTGTTATAAAATGCTACTAGATGTTCTTTTGTAACTAGCTTAACAATGTATTTTGGACAAGAGTAATGGATAATGAATCTTATGGTTTTATTAAATTATTCCGCTGTAAAGTTTTCTTGTTTTGATGAATCTGAACGCGTTTTGATATGAAAAGTGCTATGAATGACCAACTGTGGGGTTTTCGGGAACGGGGGCCTTACAAGTTGGTATCAGAGCCAAAGTTTAAGAGAATTGGTTAAATCAGTTTTTTTTTTCAAAACCTAAACTTAAACTGAAATGGGACCTAATGGAGGGATGCCAGCCCAGGTAGCTATGTGCCATCAGGTAATTTTTCATAAGTTAATCTGTATTACGTGCGTGTGTTAATTGATTTATGTGCTTAGTAGATTTGGACACTGATGTAGTATGGATAGGGAATGCTTGGGGGATGAAGAGTAAAGTAAGTGGCTAATCACAACTGGCCAGTGTAATTAAAGACTTACTATACTTGACATAATCTGAGCTATTACCTTGAATGATCTTGTTAGTGTTTGAATCTTATAGGAGGTAGATCTTATGGCGGGCGTACTACTGGGCCATGTGTCACCCGAAGCAAGGCTAAGGCTCCTGAGAAGATTCATGAGGGCACGGATCTTCATAGACACCAAGAGGGTGAAGGATCAGCCACCCTCAAGTCTATGGTAAAGGAAACTATTGCTGACGAAGTCTACAACGTCATGCAAAACGTGTTACCTCAGTGGTGACCGAGATGTTGAGGGCTGTAAAGGATCGTGAAAAGACCAAGGATGCAGGGGAGAAGGAGAAAGCTGATGATAAGCCATCTAGTCCCAAGGTGGTAATTCATGATGACGATAGCAAGGAGGAGAAGGGGGCCGCTAAGGGGTGCACCTATGGGGCGTTTCAGAGGTGCAAACCCCGACCTTTAACGGTAATGACAATGCTACTGCTGCTCATCTTTGCGTTCGAGAGATGGAGGCAGTCCTAGACATTAGTGCGTGCCGGGAGGATCAAAAGGTGAAGATTGCCTCCCATTCTTTCGTTGACTTGGCATTATGCTGGTGGGAAAAAATTGTCCAAGCTGAGGGGAAACGGTCTGTTGCAAGGATGAGGTGGTCGGATTTGAAGGAACTGGTATTGGAGGAGTATTGTCCACATCGTGAGTTGGACAAAATTGAGAAGGAGTTCTTGCATTTGGAGGCTGGAAACGTGACTCATCAAGAGTATACCTCCAAGTTCAATGAGCTTGCAAGACTTGTGCCAGATCTAGTAACTCCAGAGTCCAAGAAGATTAAGAGGTACATGCAGTGTCTGCCCGTGGATATCAGGAGGAACATGATAGCTGCTTGACTGAACATTTTCAGGTCTGTAGTAGATTTGGCCGAAAGGTTGTATGATGAGAGGGATCTGGTGCTAATTCAGAGGAAGGTTGAGAAGAGTTGGAACAAGAACGGTAATAGGAAGAGATTCAGGGGTGACCACTATAGGATCGGGGAAAAGAAGATGAGGATTGACGATCGCCGCCCAAGATTGAGTAAAGGAAACAACAGGAGGGAATGTAAGAAGTGTGGGAAGATTCATATGGGTGAGTGTAGAGTGGGGACGAACCGGTGTTTTAAGTGTGGAGGCGAAGGCTACTATGCTAAAGAGTGTAGGGTACCGCGATGTTATCAATGTGGGGAGGTAGGCCACTCGGGGCGAGATTGCAAGAAGGGTGGAGCAGGGAGCTCTAGGACTCAGACTATAGGAGAGAAAGGGAGGGGTGAGAGCACCACAGCCAAGGCAAGGGCATTCAACATGACCCGGGAAGAAGCCAGAGTGGACCCTGAAGTAGTTCAGGTACGTTTTTGGTAAACCAATTGTATGCTTCCATGCTCTTCAATTCGGGTGCTAGTAGAAGTTTTGTATCTGCTACCTTTTGTCGTGAAATGAATGGTAGGAATAAGAAGATAGACATGCCATTCTATGTAGAGACAACAATAGGAAAGTCTATCAAGTGACTGATGTGATAGACGATTGCCTCGTAGAGTTGGACGATCGTAAGTTTCCTACTAGATTGTATGTGATGGCCCTAAGAGGTTTTGATGTGGTGTTAGGGATGGATTGGTACGCGGCCTACGAAGCGACCATCGTGTGCCGAAAGAACACGATTTGTTTGACTGCACCCGATGGCAGTTTGGTTACGGTACATGGAGACAAGGAGTGCATTACGCCGCGAGTAATCTCGATGATCACGGCAGAGAAGTTTTATAGACGAGGGTGTGGTGCTTACTTGGCCTATGTGAAGGATATGGATGCTACCGTGCCTCAACTGTCAGGCGTGCCGGTAGTATGCGATTTCCTTGATGTGTTTCTCGAAGACCTACCAGGGGTACCACCTGACCGTGAGATCGAGTTCCAGATTGATTTGATACCTGGTGCCCAACCTATTGCAAATGCACCGTATCATCTCGCTCCCTCTGAGATGAAGGAATTGATAACCCAGTTGCAAGAGTTGTTAGATAAGGGGTTCATCCGACCGAGTATCTCTCCCTGGGGTGCCCGGTCTTGTTTGTAAAGAAGAAGGATGGTAGCATGAGGATGTGCATCGACTACCTCGAGTTGAACAAGTTGACAGTGAAGAACATGTACCCACTACCGAGGATTGATGACTTGTTTGATCAGCTCCAAGGCACTAGCTGGTTCTCAAGGATACATCTCCGATCTGGTTATCATCAGCTAAAGTTAAAGAACAGGATATCTGAAGACCACGTTTCGAAGACGATAGGGCATTACAAATTCCTCGTTATGTCTTTCAGTTTAACCAACGCGACAGTTGCTTTATGGATTTGATGAATCGGGTGTGTCAGCCGATGTTGGATAAATCAGTGATTGTGTTTATCGATGATATCCTGATTTATTTGATGAGTGAAGAAGAGCACGTCGGTCACATTCGCGAGGTATTGGAGACGCTTAGAAGAGAGAAGTTTGTATGCTAAGTTCTTTAAATGCGCGTTCTGGTTGCGGGAAGTTCAGTTTTGGGTCATGTGGTTAATTCTGAAGGGATTATGGTGGACCCAGCAAAGGTGGAGGCGGTTATGCAATGGAAGACTCCAAAGATGCCATCCGAGATCCGCATTTCTTGGGTTTGGCGGGCTACTACAGAAGGTTCATCCAAGACTTCTCCAAGATAGCTTCACCATTGACCAAATTACCCGTAAAGATGTGGAGTTCGTATGGGGTCAAGTGCAGGAGAAGCTTTTGAAGAGTTAAAGACAGATTGACTCAAGCTCCTGTCTTGATGTTACCTGAAGGGAATGAAGACTTGGTGGTCTATTCAGATGCTTCTTATTTGGGATTGGGTTGTGTGCTGATGCAACGAGGAAGGGTTATAGCCTATGCCTCCCGATAGTTGAAAATCCATAAGGCTAACTATCCTACTCATGACTTGGAGTTGGCGGTTGTGTTTTTGCATTGAAGATTTGGAGGCACTACCTGTACGGGACAAAGTGCACCATCTTCACTGATCACAAAAGTTTGAAGTACTTCTTCGAGTGAAAGGATCTCAACATGAGGCAGAGGAGGTGGTTAGAGTTGCTCAAAGACTATGATTATGAGATCCATTACCATCCGGGCAAGGCCAACGTGGTGGCGGATGCCCTTAGCAGAAAAGAAAAACCCGAGCCGATTCGGGTGAAAGCTTATCAGTTGGTTATGACCTCCGATATGATGAAGCAGATTAAGGAATTCAGGATGAAGCGTTGAAAGAAGATCAGATTGACTCCAAAAGGGTGAAAGGTCTAGTTGCTGAGTTGGGGGAGAACACTCTTGGTGTCCGTACTCGATCGGGGCAGATGTGGATTCCTCGTTATAGGGGTCTGCATGAGAAGATCATGGATGAGGCTCACAAGAATCTCTACTCAATTCATCCCGGTGCTACAAAGATGTATCATGATATGAAGAAAGATTACTGGTGGTCGGGAATGAAGCACGATGTGGCGGGGTATGTGAGTAAGTGCCTTACGTGTTTACAAGTGAAGGCGGAGCACCAGAAGCCATATGGGAAGATCCGACCCTTGGATATACCTGAGTGGAAATGGGAGCACATCACCATGGACTTCATTACGAAGTTACCGCGTACGGCAAGAGGATACGATGCTATATGGGTGATAGTTGATCATCTGACGAAGAGTGCTCACTTTCTACCGATCCGCGAGACGTATTCATCTAAGAGGTTGGCGGATCTTTTCATCAAGAGATAGTGACTCGTCATGGCGTACCGGTGTCTATCTTGTTTGACCGTCACACTCGTTTACATCTAAGTTTTGGAAAAGATTTCATGACGCGATGGGGACGAGGTTACATATCAGTACGGCTTACCATCTTAGACAGACGGTCAGCGGAGAGGACGATTCAGATGCTGGAGGATATGCTACGAGCATGCGTCATTGATTTAGAAGGAAGTTGGGACGAACACTTACCGTTAGCCGAATTCTCATATAACAATAGTTATCATGCCACTATGCTATGCCTCCATATGAGATGCTATATGGTAGGAAGTGTAGGACGCCTGTATGTTGGGGTGACATCGGGCAGAAGGAAATAGGGAGCATCAGGTGATCGAGTCTACGATTGAAAAGTTGGAAAAGATTAAGGCCTTTATAAAGGCGACAAAAGATACATAGAAGTCGTATGCCGACAAGAGACGTAGACCGATTGAATTCAAGGTGAGTGATAGAGTCATGCTGAAGGTCTCGCCTTGGAAAGGGATCATCCGGTTTAAGAAGCGGGGAAAGTTAAGTCTGAGGTACATAGGGCCTTTTTGAATCATTGCCCGAGTAGGAGAGGTGGCTATCGACTGGAGTTACCCGATGAGTTAAGTGGGATTCATCCGACATTTCATATATCTCATCTAAAAAAGTGCTTAGCCGATGAAGATATGATCATGCCATTGGAGGATATCGAGGTGGATGAACGCTCAATTATGTGGAGCAGCAGTGGCCATCATTGACAGAAAAGAGAAGAGGTTACAGAATAAAGTGGTTCCACTTGTGCGAGTACAGTGGAGACACAGGAAGAGGTCCGAGTCTACTGGAGACTGAGGAGGAAATGAGACAACATTACCCGCATCTGTTCGAGGAGTGACAGGTTTCGGGGATGAAACCCATTAAGGGGGGTGGACTTGTAACACCCGTAAAATTTTAGCAAAAGAAAAGAAAAGAAAGAAAGGTGAAATATTTCAAGTCAAGGGGTTAAAGTTGTGCAAGTGGCAACTTGCCCATTATGGGATTTAAAAAGAAGCATGGTCGCCCACACCCCATTTCACCAATTAAATTCGACTGCAAGAGGAAGAAGATAAACTTTAACTGGGTTTTGTGCGTGAGAAGCTGAATTCTCCTTGAGGTGAGGTTTTCTTGTGTTTTCTGCTCGGTTTTCAGTTGGGTTGAGCTTCTGGACCGATCTTTACGTGTTCTTTGTGTTTGGCAGCTTGTTTTTGTGTGTTTAAGTGCTAGAACTCCAGGTTGCTCTTGGATTTGGAGGAGTTTTACTCGAAAGTAGTAGAAGTGAGTTCTAGATCCTCACTTTTAAATGTTTTCTGCTTATTTGGGGCTGGTATGCATATTTAACTAATGTTTTCGAAGCAAGTTATGGTTTTCCATGTATGGTACGGACGATTATGATGATATAGTTATGTTATGTGATTCTCTTGATGATTGTTTAATGTTTATGATGTTCTAAGTGTTAGACTGATAGATCTAAGCTGTGTTCATGTTAGAATGATGATTGGAAACTGGTAATGGCATAAGTTGCATTGCAGGTTAGTTTTCGTATTCATCTGCATTTAACAGTTAAGTTTTTTGTTCATACGCATTTGCTAAGTCTTCATTCGTATTTGCTAAATCTTCATTCGCATTTGCTAAATCTTCATTAGCATTTGCTAAGTCTTCATCCGCATTTGCTAAGTGTTCATCCGCATTTGCTAAGTGTTCATCCGTATTTGCCAAGTGTTCATCGGCATATCCTAAGTGTTCTTCTGCATTTGTTTATGTTCATCCGTATTTATCATCCGCATTTCTTTGGGGCCTTAGAATATTCTGAAATTTTGGGAATAGAATCTAAGTATTAAGTATTGATGGAAAGATTATGCTTGTTTAATCGTATTTCTTTGGGGCCTTAGAATTATTCAGAAATTTTGGGAATAGAATCTAAGTGTTAAGTATTGATAAAAGATTATGCTTGTTTAATGTTTATAATGTTTATTTCTCTTCTATGGCCTGCGGTTATGGATGTATTTATTATGTTTCATGGTATGTGATTATTAAAAACAATTAATATTTTCAAAGTATTATTCCTAATCAAGTGGACACAAAGAAATAAAAAGAGACAGTGTAACCTAATGAATGTTACCCCCGAGCCCTTATGATGAATGAAAAGTCTTGCAAGCACAATGAATGGAGGTGCACGACCTTGTTGTCGTTAGTTCAACTGATGTGCGGCTGTATAGCCCATGAGGATGCACATCTGGGGTCTAATCCTTGTGATTGACCAAAGTACGATGAATGAGACCCGTTTTCATGAGCAGGCTTCATGCCTAGCAGTGTGGGTCAACTGTCGATGGGTTAGCTACCATGATAAATGTTTGCCGACAGGGGTTCGGCATGTGTTGTCAACCATAATGTAGGCTCTTGCTTTGTGCAATCCTTGTTAATGAAAGAAAAAGATAATGAAAGAAAGAAAGATAATGAATCTCTTAATGATTTATTAGGTATATTGATGAATGATCACAAAGTGAAGTTTACAAAAGTGTATCTTTTTGTATATTATTAAACTAAAACTCACTCAGCAACGCTAAAAAGTTATTTTATAAAATGCTACTAGATGTTCTTTTGTAACTAGTATAACAATGTATTTTTGGACAAGAGTAATGGATAATGAATGTTATGGTTTATTAAATTATTCCGTTGCAAAGTTTTCTTGTTTTGATGAATCTGAACGCGTTTTGATATGAAAAATGCTATGAATGACTAACTGTGAGGTTTCCGGGAACAGGGGCTTTATACCATAGCTGATATTCCAACATTGGAAAATCAATTCGACTGATGAAACAAACACATCACAAAGAACAAAACTTATAATTGAGCAATAGGTAATACTATTTAACAGAAAGCTGTAAAATCACAATGTTTAGATACAAGTCAAAACTTAATTGGAAAACATATGATAAATACCATCATAACTGAAAACAAAATGAAGAAAGTAGCAACACGAAGTATAGAACAACTTAGCATGACGACATCACAAGACACGAGATTGACGATTTAGTGGGAAAGCGATATTATTAACATTTGTGGGAAATTCCTAATTAGGTTTATGTATTACTCACCACAATATATTACATATAGAAAAAGGGTATATTAAATTATTTGTATGAGAACCCTTATACTAATCACAAATATATAATATTATAATTTTGCACTAGCTTTATAGTCTAACCCCACTCCCCACGTAGTCTGAGAACTTGTAACACACAAATCTAACTAATGGGAACACATTTTCTTACATAGTGTAAAGTATTTTCACATGTTTGGTTCTAAGATGTTTAATACATGACACTGTCATGATCACAAAACACAAGTGTGGCATGAGACAAAGGACTATGTGATTCAAACTAAGAGGATGCTTCAATAACGAAATGGTGGCACCATGATATTCAAATTCAATGCTAGAGCGGGAGACTACATATATGTTGGCGTTTGGAAGACCATGAGATTTTCGCTAAGAAAGACACAGAACCGTGAGGTTGAACGAGGAGTGTCATGAAACCCCATCGACATTGGTGTAGGAAATCAGACGATCAACAAGTGATGGACGCAACCGAAGATCATAATGAACACATCCCTTAACATAGCAAAGAATGCGCTTTAGGGGATGTAAGTGTGGTTTTGTTTTGGTAACCATGAAAACTTCTTATAGAAAGTTCATGATACCCACTAATACTCTACTTGCTATTAAGATTAAAGAGATTATAGTTTGCGTTGTGCAGGTGTTTTTCAAAACATTATCATATAGTGAAAGACATGATTAAGATCTAAATAGTATGATGAATCAACCAAGCATGTTCTCTAATAGCTAAATTTTCAAGTTTATATCGAGTAAGAATAGGTTATGGAACCCCATGCGCACATCTCAAGTCTCACGGCATATATTCATTTCTTTAATATTTTTTAAAGAATATTGATTCGATAAGAAAAACAGAAAGAAATAAAGATGATTTCATTAGTACATGACTTCACACAAGTGCCATCAATAAAACCAAATTTGTTTCTAACTTTCAAAGTAAGTATTAGTTAATTTGCCAGAACAGTTTAATTTTCTTTTCCCTTAAGTTTTATTGTTACTATTATTGGAACTAGAATTATATCACGTGCGTTGCGGTATGTTCATATGGCCAAAAGATACAATGATTTAGAAAGGTTGATAAAAATAAGCATATCCCGGGTTCGTAAGACCAAAAATAAACCGTCAGATCGTAAATGTAGGTAGGAATTAACACGCCACGACAATATATTCAAAATCTCAAAAATCACGAGACAATATATTCAAAATCTCAAAAATCACGTTGTTGTCGTAAACGAAAAATAAATAATTTATTTTCTAAACTTAACATTTCATATAATTTAAATATTTAAAAAGCATTTATTTATACTTTTCAAGGCAAAAATATATTATTCTTAAATTTTCATTATAAACATCAAATACTAAAAAAAATGTTAAGGAGTCACTTAAGAAACTGAAGTAATGTTCCACGTAGTTTCAAAAAGTAGAAGTTATATGTTATAGATAGTTTATATGGTATGTTATAGCTTAGAAAAGTACAAAAAGCAAAGAAGTAAAGATTAGTGGTCAAAGTGTAAAACTAACAGAAGGAGCTGTAGCTTTTAAGTTGATATTTAAATATAAGGTATAATGTTAGGAGTTATTAGCATGCGAGAATAAAGGGTCACACAAATCCAAAATACTAGTCTAAGTATTAGTTGAAACTATGTTTCCTTCGCAAATCCAATTTACTAATCTAAGTATTAGTTGAAACTACGTTTCCTTTAGTTAAAGATCAAAGAATATATTATTGCACATAAACGCACTCACAAATATCAACCAAAACAAGAGCTAAATTTTCTCATTATGATGGCAGATCAATGATTACTTTAGGTGATTACGAAAACACACAAGAAGTAAAGTTATCAAACAAGTGATCCACAAAAGTAGGAGGATTCAGACAAGCTAAAATAACAATAGAATCAAATATCAAATAAGATCAGTCACATATATGCAAACACAAAGAACGATGTGCGGCTCTTCTTGTTTATCGCTGATATTGGTACTCCTAACCTATACAAATGATGCCTAAAAGTGAAAAATATGTTATAGGCTAAATGTAAAAAAGAAATGAATGATCTTATCAAAGGGGCACCTCAAGCTAGGGTGTTCCGATAAAGTCCACAGACCTTACAACCTTTGATTAGGTTTATAAAGATTAGGAAAAGAATGTATACCAGACAACAACAGGATCTAAAGTGTAAACCCTAGTACCTTCACGAATATGAGCATGATAACTTTAGTATCAAAACACGAGGAAAAGGTTTCCAGATAAAAAAATCCCATAACGAACATAAAAGTTGTCGATGAAACCACAACCACTTAGGGTTTTGAGTATAGAAACTCTGACTAAAGTAAATGAATTGTTGGTAAAAAAAAATACCAGAGTAGGATTTCTGTTGAAAATATACACTAAACAATGAAAGAACAAAAATCCAAAACTGTCAGCCCTTATACCATGTAAACATGTATGGATCAAATGTTATTGAACTCACAATATAAACCAACTCCAAAGAACAAACTGAATAAGATGAACAAACCCTGTGTCAAATGAACTAATCAATGAGCAAACTCAAAATATAAGGCTAATACACCAATAATAGCACAAGGATTGTGTAGATTCACAAGTACAAAAGATCCCTAAAGAATATGATGAAGATCAAGGTGATCACATGAGAGAGAGAACAACAACAGCCGAACAAAAGAATTAAGTAACGAATAATAACCCTAGTCCCAATCTCTTCGTTTATATATAATATGCCAGCAAGAAGACAATGATGACAACTTTGACTCCCCTTTTCAGCTAGAAGAAATTTATAACTCCATATCCAACCCTCGAACTTTCAACCCACGCATACTTAATCTAGATTTTAGTAACTTACAAATTTGACTATATACCATTTAGATTTGACTTTTTACAAACCTTTTAACATAGTTTTTCACCCAGGTCTATTTTTCACGTTGGAGTGACTCTATTTTTGTCTAGAAAAAGTGTGACGTCTACAGTTTCTTATAAAACTTTTATGGCTTTTATGTTTTGTGAATTATATAATTTAAACATCTACTGAAGTAACCATCTAATGATAAAATAATTTTAGTTATGTATGAGTTAAGATTATCACTCATATAATCTAGATTTATAAAAAATATTAAATTGATTCAAAACCCAAAATAATTTGGGAAATCACTTTCAAAATCATCCGAACATAAATCTATACAACATGTGACCGGACCTTGCTCAGACCGAGTTATCTATAGTCATTCTAACACGTCCAAATTCTAAATATCAATGACTCAATTGAAAAAAAAAATCTAGTTCCGCTACTGACAAAAACCCTTCTCTAACTCCATTCTTTCCGGTAGCGAAATTAATTTTTTTTAGGGGCGGAGGTGGGGTGGGGACTCGATTTTTATATAACAATTTACACAACCGAGTTAAAAATTTACACTACGACTAAAAAATAAATTATACTACCGGACTAAAATTTAACACTATTGATGAAAAAAAAGAGGGGGCACCCCCCACCCCCAATGATTCTCTCATCACTCTACCACCACCCTCCTATCATATAGCTTCTTCTCACGTTCCTAATAGTCACCCTCTTCCTTCGCCCCTCATCACACCTTCGACCTTCATACATTATATCCTTTTTATTCTCCTCATGACAACTTATGTACGTAACATGATACCAAGTTAAATACATCTAGAGTCTTTGAGGGTAGACGTGGGAATTTAGAGGTACATTTAGTGTTATAGTTTAAGATGTTTTCGATTTGATTCATGTGAGCACATAGAAGAAAATTATGTAGGGTTTTTATGCTTAACATGTAAGGCAAAAGAAAATTTGATTCGATGGCTCATTAATTTCCTTTTCTTTAATTGCGGGTTTCCCACTTGATAAGAAATTACATTGGTCATTAAAGGTAACTTGTGGCGGCCAATTACTTTGCATGAACCACCAAATATTTTAATTTTGGGTTTGATTTTTTTAGAGTATTCACGGCAGGTTTGGTATATTTACGTAAGTGTAATCCTTAAATTATATAGAATGGTTTTAAGTGATTGTGAGTAGAGGAGAGAAATATTACTATTCAATCTGTAAGTTTAAAAAATTACTGTTCAAACCCTTATAATTTTTTAATATTTTTAAAAGTTGTTGTGAGTGTAGGAGAGAGAAAATATAATGATAAAGGTATAAAAAAAATATTTTAATTAAAAAAATAAAAAAAAATAAATTTTTAATATATTATATGGATAAAGATAAGAAACGCACTGTGAATGCTCTTAGTTGTTAAACATGTTTTCATCTCTCATGATTTTATATAAATATTATCACTACTCTTGAAGCATATTAATTATAAGATATAGTTTTCATATACATTTTAATTGTTTACTCTCTACTATTAAAACATAGTAATCAACAACATTAAAAGAAAATTATGATCATTATTAGAAAATATTCAATTACATCATTTTAAAAATACATACAAAAATAATACTATAACATACCAACTTCCAACTGGATACAAGAAGGCCAGTATAGGGACATTTTACCTACTTAAAAAACAAACATACATAATAATATTCCTTCACATCCTACTTTTTCTCTAACAAAGTTATATAACCCCTCACAAACCATCTAATTCACCATCACCATAGCACCACCATGTCCACCACCACCATCATCTACCTCCTCCTCCTCATCACCACCGCCACCGCCACCGGAGCCACCACAGTATCATCGGATATCGCCGCCTAAAGCCATCAAATCCGCCATCAACCCGACCACCATCCCATCATACACTTGCTTACACTCATGGGACTTCAACTCGGACCCTTGCACACCACCTCATGTAACTCACTTCCTATGTGGACTCACCCTTCACCCTGCCGGTTACACCGGAACTCTCTCCCCACTCGTGTCCCAAATCACCCAACTCACCACCCTGATCTTTCTGACAACAAATTCTCCGGTCCGATCCCCGGTTCACACTCCCTAATCTCCAACACTCATACTCGGGTCCAACTCGTTCTCCGGCAACATCCCACCGGAGATCAAAAACCTCAAAAGCTTCAAACTTTAGACATTTCCCACAATTCTTTATCAGGGTCACTCCCCAACTCGCTAACCTCACTCACTGAGTTGACTAGGCTCGACTTGAGTTACAACAAACTCACCGGCCCGATCCCTAAACTCCCCATAAACGTAATCGAACTCGCTCTCAAAGCGAATTCGCTATCTGGGTATCTCCAAAAACAAGCCTTTAACGAGTTAACTCAGTTGGAAGTGATCGAACTCAGCGAAAACTCACTCACCGGAACGCTTCAAGGTTGGTTCTTCTTGATCCCCTCTTTACAACAAGTCAATTTAGCCCACAACAACTTCACCGGCGTTGAGGTCTCGAAGCCGATGATCAACAGCAACCTCATCGCCGTCGACCTTGGTTTCAACGCAATCTCCGGCCAACCTCCGGCGAACTTTCCGGCGTACCCCATGTTGGCATCATTGACACTGAGTTACAACAAGCTTCGTGGGGGGATCCCGAAGGAGTACAATAAGTTGAGTAGACTGTTTCTTGATGGAAACTTTTTGATTAAGTTGTCGCCGGAGTTTTTCTCCGGCGAAACGACGATCTCCGGCAGCTTGGGGACAATGTTTGAAGAGTTGTCCGGTGTCGTCGGAGCTTTGCGTGAAGAAACAGAAACCATGGTCGATTTGCCAACAAGCGTATCATGGGAAACTCAACCAAAGTCATGAAAGTTAGTTCGTGTTTTCTTGTTTCATATCTAATAATATTTTTGTGTATTAATTTTTTATATAAGTTGATTATAAAATTGGTCATAGTTTAGTGGAATCTTATATTTTTTATTGGTGTTATCTTTGACTCGGATTTTACTTATTTTGCTTAGTTGATAACAGGAATACTTTTTTGTATTTACATGTTTTGTGGTTGAAATTAAAGGATTGGATAATGCTACGTGGTTTTGCGATTATTGGAAGTCCTTGCATTTTTAGGTTTTTACGTAGCGTATAGAGAGATTTCAAGATTAATTTATATAACTTCTCTAATAATCTAGAACACTGGTAGAAAAAGATTTCCATTACGTTGTGTGGACTTAAGGTGGTTAAAAACCCAGAACGGGAATTTTAGGATCGGGGTCGAGCTTTGCTAAAACAATAAATGACATATGTTGCTCATTCAAGGCACGATAATTATCATCAATCTGCACTGGTAACTCATGACATTCCCATTGCGTGAGCCGGGGACCACTTACGCGACAAACTCATTGGGAGTGGTGGGACCACTCCCAATCATCATGCATGACCATCACATATACATCATCGAATAATATAAACATGAGGTAAAGGAGAGTGAATTCTGCATGCACAAAACTCTCTCTCTCTCTCTCTCTCTCTCTAAATCATGTCTTCACATTCATAAAAATCAATACTTATTCTCACGTTGAAAAATTGTTACTTGAAGAATTCTCTTCATGTGAAGCCTTAACTGGTGTTATTCAAGTGTGTGAAGGTTAGAAGCTAAGGATGTGGCTTGGTAAATCGAAGCTCAAGGAGGATCATTCTTACCCATTGGACTCTGACTCTCGCATTTATATTGGCGCCAATGTCCATGGTATAATTTGATTACAATACATGCCATATATATATATATATATATATATTATATATATATATATAATATATATATATATGTATATATATATATATAATATATTATATATGTATATATATATATGTATAATATATATATGTATATATATATATATATCTATATCTATATAATATATGTATATATACATATATATTATACATATACATAATTATATACATATACATATATACATATAATATACAGATATATACATATACATATATATATATATACATATACATATATATACATTATATATAATATATATATATACATATACATATATATATACATATATATATACATATACATATACATATATAATATATATACATATACATATACATATATACATATATATTACATATATACATATATACATATATATATACATATATATATATATACATATATATATATATACATATATACATATATACATATATTCATATATACATACTAATCTAGGGTTTATCGCTTTGGGATCAAAAATCATTAAACTGGCTTGGCTTAAGGCAGTTGCCTGTTGCCTTACGTCCCTTCTCTCTAGGCCTATGAACTTAAAATTGATATGGTCTTTTCTAATTTGAACTATACAAGCAACATTGTCTTTATGAATGATCTTATGTCCATGCTCTATTCTAATCACATATTGTTGTGTTAGATAATTAGTCTTACTGTAGCCTTGGTTTGATAGTGTTGTCATGATTTGGTTTGTTGATCACCTCTAAGAAATCCTTGTCTCGTCATTTGTAAACTGAATTTTCATAATCGATACATATAAAAGTATATATATCCACTAATACGCCACTCTAAACTCCTCACTTAATACTAAAAACGTCATTGTGTTAGATCATTCGTATATAACTGATTTATACAAAACTAAATTAAAAATACTTCATACACGACAAACTTATATATTATATTTATCTGTTGTTTAGTGTTTGCATTTGTTATTAATGAAATAAATTTTTAATGCAAATCATCAACGCCCATTCAACTACTCTTTTAACAATCGTTTTGAGAATTTAAATGTGATTATTTAGAGTATGCTTTACTCCATGTTTGGTAAGGAAATGGATAAAAAGTAGCATAGAGATCATCAACCCGAAAAAGACGGATTGTTACTTTTGTCATGATTGATATTCTATTTTTTATTTTAAGTTTTAAGTATTGTTGAAGTCACCACACGTGGACCCATCAACTTTGGACAATTATAAATTGCAATGATTAATTACCCTATATATATGGATAAATGAAGCCGATGAATAGTGTTTTTGTAGTTTTTATGCACAAGGTACAAGTATGCATTGCATGCTTTGTTTTGCCCATTTAAAAGGGTTTCTTTCACCGCCTTTCTTATTTGTTTTGGGGGTTTCATTCTAGAGAGAGATTGTGTGTGAGGGACCTACCGACTGGTAGACGTTTCCGGTCAGCCACTTGCTTCGGCTGAACCTTTGCCCCTTGGTTCTCACTGTCGTCTCCGGCTACACATTCGCCCCTTCGTTCGCATCGCGTACAAGTCCCTTATGTATGTTGTCTTTTTAGAGAGAGAGCTGATGATCTTTGGGTTTAGGCAGTGGTGCACAAGTCGTCGTGGTGTGCTCCGCCGCCCTCATGTGTTACCGCTAGTGCATGGGTTCTCCTTTTATTCTTGGATTTTGTGCAGATGGTGGTGGGAGGCGGTGACGGTGGCGTTCCGACTTTCCTTGCCGTTTGACGTGATGGCAAACGCTTTTTTGTTCTCGATTGGGTATGTGGCCACGATGGTGTGTCAGGTTGTTCTCGCCGCCCGACCATCCAAGAAGGTCGCGATAGACGTCGCCGGTGGTCTGTGTGTGCCGCCTTAGGTGGAGCCTATGTCGCAGTGAACACCAATGGTCACCCAACGATTCCTTTCACCGTCGCCGCTTACCTCCGTCTTGAGAACCACCGCCGGTGACCTTTACATGCCATCTATGTCTGCTATCGTTTAATGGTTCTGGGTTGCTCGATGATGATGTGTAGGCCACATCTGAGAGCCATTTTGTCCTAGATCTGGTGTTGGTGGTGATTTTCTTTGTGAAATAACATCATTTAGGAAGTTTGTTTTGGGTTATCTGTTTCTGTGGTTGCTCTTGCCCCAATGATGTTCAATGTTTGCATTCCTAGTGGTCATCTGGTGTTCATAGTCATAAACCCTAAACTTCTCTGAAATGGAGATGTGTTTTGCCTATACTTCTACTCGATGATGATGTGCAGGGCACATCTGATAGTTGTTTTGGTACTTCTGGATTATTGTTGGGTTTGCATATGCATGGTACATTTTGTCAATGATGATGAACTTATGTTCGTTTGAGACAGTTCGTTTTTGTTGATTTGTGGATGTGATGATACACCAAAAATGGTGTCGGTCGCAGTGGCCTAATGGTCGTTTCGTCCAACAATCGTAACCGACAATCGGTTCTGAGCCACACACTATTATGCTATGTTTATTTGAGGCTCGATTTTAAGACGCGCAACGCGCGTCGGGGAATCAACTCTAGTTTAAAATAAAAAACAATTTACATACTGCGGAAGAACATTTTAAATTTTACAAGTTATATTATGTTACCCTAATTTTTTTTAATCTTAACACTTCATACAAAGTTTTAAATTTTATTAAAAATAGTCTAATATTTTATAAAACACATTACATTTTATAAAAACATTAATAAGTTAATAACTAACAAACTCAAAATAGCCAATAACAAGCCCAAAATTATAATAAGCCCAAAAATTAAACAAACTTAAAAACCTAACAAGTTTATATGCCAAATATCTATAACCCAAATAAACAACTTAAAAAATAACTAGTTATACCCATAACCCTCACCGCCTCACCCTATCGCAGATCACCCAGCAGCCTGTGTACCTGTCGCTAGCTAACCATCGCTTGTCAAGAGTCACCGCTCGCCGCCGTCCGTCGTGCTGCTGATGCGGTGGCTTTGCCACCAGCCTACCATCGATATCTTTCTACTTCATCAAATCAAGAGACAAGAGTTCAAGGTAAAATTTCTAACTTTTTTTTCTCTATCACACTATGAGATTAGGGATTTAGGGTTTATATTGTTCAAATTCTAATATTTAAGTATTATTTGTTATAAAAATTAGTGATATAAAAGATTTTATGATGAGGATATTGTTTAATGGTTATTTGGTCTAATTTCTAATATTTAAAGTTTATGCAATTAGGTATATGAACTATGAAATAGGGATTTGAAAGATGAATTAGTGATTTGATATTGAAATTAGGGATTTGAATTGGATTATTTCTAGGTGCAATTTGTAACCTTATTGTGTTATTTAATATAAAATTAGGGATTTGAAAGATGAAAAAACAAGTTTTAATTGATAATTTTTTAAAAGAAGTTTTCAAGAGTAGGTATTTGTTTTTATAATGATAATGATATACAACCAACTGATTATGTTATTAGGTCAACAACTCCTTCAAGTTTAATTTCTTCGGTTTCAATTCCTTCGGATTTGTTTTGAATGATCTTCCTTCAGACCCCTTTATTATCGTGTTTTTTCTTTTATTTATATAAATGTACGATAATGTTTTTTTACGTTACTCATAACTTTTCTTCTAGATCCGCCACTGAGGGTTTCAAAACGTAGATACGTGATGGTAGATGTAACATAGTTAATAATAATGTTGCAATGGTATATATAAATCATAAAAACTGTAACGTTGCAGTGGGTAAAACGCATAAGTTATTTAACTGATTTAAAGGTTTTAGTTAAATATTAAAAGAAAAAAAGGAAATCAAAAAGCAAAATATTTATTTATCATTTACATAATAAAAAATAGTGAATTGTCGTTTTACTCTCTATGGTTTGGTCACGATTATTATTTTCATCTAAAAATATTTTTTCTTGTATTTGGCTCCACAAGATTGAGAAAAGTTGCCATTCTCATCCAAAAATTTTATCTCTATTATTTTAAAATGTTAAATATCATTTGTCAAATAGGTACTTATGTAAATGTTCATATAAAAATGAAATTCTAATTAATGTTTACGTGTTGCTGATAAATTTTATTTCACAAAATTTACGTTTTTGGATAATAATGATAACTTTTTCAAACATTAGGGAGCCAAATGTAAGAAAACACCTTTTCGGATAAAAATGACAAATATGATCAAACCAAGGGATGGAACAACAATTAACTCTAAAAAAGTAAAAACACAAAATTAAAACAGAATGCCAAAAAAATCGACAAAACAATACTCTTAATCAAGATGGAGTCCCGACTTGAACCCGGGTTGAAGGTTACGGAGCTTAAACAAAAAATTATATCACAAAAACAAGCATTTTTTAATTTTTAAAACGTTGTTGAATAAAAAAATAATTTTTTTTCATGTTTTATTAGCTCATTGTATAATTTCATAACGTCATTGTGTAATCTTCTAAATTAATGAAGATTATACAATTACATGATAAGGATTACACAATGAACTGGAAACGTAAAAAAAATTACATTTTTCACCATTGTGTTATTCGAAAATCATTATTAAAAAAAAACACAATACATTACTCAATAGTTAATATTAGACATAATAATTAGCATTAGACACAATGGATAACACATTGGCCAGCACTAAACTCGATGTTAGACACAATGAGCTGTTTAACGAAGATTACATGATGACCTGATAAGATTACACAGTGAACTGGAAAATGTTAAAAAATTACATTTTCAGAATTGTGTTATTTAAATGTTATTATTTTAGAAAAACATAATAAAAACACAATGATCAACATTAGACAAAATGATCTAACCAATATTATACAATAATTTATTTTTACATAATGATCTAATGAATATTACACAATCATCTAAAATATTACACAATAAGCTGAAATAACATAATAAATTCCGTATTTTTATATATCAACATTACACGATTTTTACAGATAAAAATAAACTTGCTTATATGGTATTATTTATTTTAAAAATACTGTATGTAAAAGTTATGAGCGTTTAAAGAAATTGATAAAACTTGAAAATCTGGTTAAGACTAAAATAACATTGGTGTATTATTTAAGCTTCAATTATTTACCTGCTGGATTTTTTTAGCTTTTGGATCTAAAATCTAATTGTTAATACTAGGTATTTTTCTTCTTATATATTTTTTATTTTTTTAAATAACTTCACCTTAATAATTAAACATAATAAAGAATATACGTGATGTATTACACAAATTAAATCTCTATACTAATAAATAAAAATAAATCCAAACATTTGTCATCATTTTAGGTCATCTAATAATTGTTTTCTGCTTCTCTCTCATCTTAATTATGAATGCTATAATAGCTATTTATTAATTAATTGCCATCCATAATTAAAAATTTCAAATATGTTAACTTTAAATTTTAAAAGTGTAATAAATGTGTTTATTCACTCTGTATAATAAATAATATTTAAAACATAACTTTTATATTATTAATAATATAACAGTAAATTTATTTAGCCCGTGTATTACACGTGATTGTAACCTAGTGATACTAATATATTGTTTAGGATACAGCTAAAGTTACTTATCAAGTGAATAGCTTCTCACACCAAAACGAATCAGAATAAACCAAAATATCAAACCCATAAATGATGCCAATAATCGAGATTCCTTACATTTGTTCTTGAAAAAAAAAAACTTAAACAAATGCATTTGACGATGATTCCTTAGACAACTCTTGGAAAGAATAGATGCGAATAACAATATACACATCACACACGCACGCACGCACGCACGCACGCACGCACGCACGCACGCACGCACGCACCACACGCACCACATATATATATATATATATATATATATATATATATATATATATATATATATGTGTGTGTGTGTGTGTGTGTGTGCGTGTATGTATGTACGTATAAACTTTTTATATGTAAAAAAAAGATACGCTAAAGATGAAGTTAACTGAAAAATGTATAACTAGTACATAATTATCAAAAGAGTAAATTACATGGATGGTCCTGTGGTTATGTTGAAATTTTAGATTTGATCCTTAAAGTTTAAAATCTTTAAATATAGTCCCTAACATTTCTATTTTTTTTTTCATATATAATCCCAAGGTCTGTTAATCAACCGTTAGTGATGTTAAATATTGTAAAAACTAGCATTACTCGCATTTGTCATCTATTTAATTTACCTTTTAAACTATAGTATTATTTTATTTAAGAAAATTTTATATTTTGTTTTTCAAATTTTTTTATTTTTATATTATTTTTATATTTCATTATTAATAAGATTATTATTTAATAAAATACGTTTTAAATACAAAAATAAAAAAACTATTTAAAACATGTTTTTTAAAATATTAGTTTTTTAAAACCGTTGTTTTTTATACGTCATTCTAAAACTTTTTGATTTTTAAACTGGTTGGTTTTCTAATTTTTTTAAAACCATTCATTTTTTAAAACATCTTTTCTTAAACAAATTCTAAGTTTTTTAAACATTCTTTTAAAAACAATTTAGTTTTAAATGTCTTATTAAAAAGACAATTTTATAAAGGTTAAAAAAACGACATATTGGTTTAAAAATTTTATAAACCAAACATTTAAAAGAAGACATTTTTTAAAATATTTTTAATTAGTGTATTAAAAATTATAATAAAATGAAGTTACATTGATAATGCTTACAAGTAAAATAGTTATTTAATAAATTTAACATTACTAACTGAACTAACAGAGTAAAGACTATTGATAAAAAATAACTATAACATTAGGGACTATATTCGTAATTTTAAAACTTTAAAGACTAAATCTAAAACTTTAACCAAATCACAGGAATCATCCGCGTAATTTACTCCTATCAAAAACTTAAAGTCTAACTAGTAGTATCAAAGTGTGTAGTTCATGTATATTTTCATAAATGATTGATTATTTTAGTCCTATAATAGACAATAGTGTAAATATAAAAATAGATTTAAAGAGTTTGTGATTTAGATATTTTTAAAAACATAACTCCTTATATGTGCGTACGGGAAGTGAATGTTATAAAAGAATTGTATCGGTGTATAAAAGTGATGGAACACTTCTTATGAAAGTAACACTTCGTACTTCTTACCGAACATGACTTGTATATAGGGAGGAACGGTAAAAGGGTTTAAAATAAACATTTTTATTCTTTTAAAAAGTGTATCTCTTTCATAATTCGGTGCAACAATTTTATAACCTTTTTAGATTTATTCATTTTATTATTTTGATTTTTAGGTGACTATGCATCAACTTTGTAACAAGCAAAGAATAAAAGATGATTCTAAGGCATCCAAAAGCTTTGTGAATAATTTCACATGTTTAACTTCTGTCATTTTTATTCTTTTCATCATAAACTTTATTTTACAGATGTGTTTGTCAATATACCTTTTTACACTTTGTATCAGAACATCATTTTCTGTTACATCATATTCGATAAAAAAGATAAAAAGGACTACTTATGTAATTATATTCGTTGCAATAATGAAGACAGCATGATTAGTTTGGTAAGGGAAAACTAATTTTGGTAAGCTAGATTTATTCAAATAAAATATATTTAACAATATCTTTGGTTTTATTTTATATAGAGAAATTGATCATTGATTTCTTTGGTTGGTGTTAACATGAACTGTTATCCACGCATATAGTTGACGTATATATCATGTGGGATAAATTAATAAACTGAATTGATCGATCATAAAGCCGGCCCTAAGCACATCACTATAAAATAATGATTTTAGCAACACATGTATAGGTCTGATGTACTCTGTTAAGGTGTATCATCTTGATAATCCGTCATTAATACTTTGTGGGGAAACTTGATTTTAGTAGAGAATTTACCGACGGGTCACCGATTGAATATATTGAGAAACCACATATGGAACTTAATAGCATTTAGTCATTTACCATGACAACATCACTAACGACTTAGCAACGAAATATACACCATGGACTACACACAACTTAACCAGCTTTTTTAGCATGTAATTAAATATTTTGCTATAAGAATAAATGAAGAAATGATTTCGGTTTCCTATCAAGTAAATAAAACGTTCCAAATAATTAAAACAATCGTAAACCAAAATTTTTTTTGATCATAGCCAAAATCTAATTTTTTATGAAAAGAGTTTATAATTAACACACGAGAAACTATCTAGCTAAGTAGGGGAGGATCTTGGGGCGGTGGCACACACTCCTTAATGGTGAAGATAGTAAGTGAGTGTCAGGGTCAGCCGATAGACACCATTGTTTTTACGTTTATGTGGATGTATAACATGAAAATTTGAACCGCTAATTTTTTTTATGATTAACACCATTGGTTTTGTTTAAAAAATTATGACCTCATTGCCCATCAGTTTTTTTTTTAAATATATGTTTTTTTTACCAAATAAAAAAATTGTGTGCCCTAAGCGAAGTAAAATAAAGTAAAGTCTTTTTATAATTTGATAAATATTCTCTATCTCGAATTAATATCTCTTAAAAAACTAATATATAAGCCTAACAAGCTTGTTTATACACCTATAAGAATCAATAACATCAATTATTAGGTTTGGATGTATGAGTATGTGTGTATATATATATATATATATATATATATATATATATATATATATATATATATATATATATATATATATATATATATATATATATATATAAATTTATTGCAAGAATGATTGCACAAATTCAAGTTTTAAAAATGGAATTACCAAATTGACTTCACATAATCAGCAAATGTATCGCTCGTGATATAGTAAAGTATAGGCAAGTCTGGATATCGAATCCATGGACATGTTTGGCGGCTTTCGATAATAAAACTCTATCGACTTCTAACCGGTTTTGGCAAAGCGAGATTAAACAAGCAAACTTAAAAAACACTACACACATACTCTAATTAAACACTAAAATACAATAAGCCTAAACCAATAGAGCGTAACTTTGTACATAAGTACATTGTACCATCAATCAATCAAATTTCTCCTGTTCATCTAAAACTGGATCTTGTACCAACTAAACCTAAACCAATAGAGCGTTTTGCCTTCGCAATATCGAAGGAGAAATGTACTACCCAGACAAGAAATCATATTGGTGATTCTAATGTTCTATGGTTACAGGGATCTAATTGGTGACAGGGTTCTAAAATACATCAACTTAATAAATATAATATATGTTAGATCTTCTCCCAGTCTCATTACAACGGCTAATAAGCCTTAAATAAAGGTGTGAAGCTCACCGGGATATAGGTTAATTTTCCACTCGGTTTCACTAACCTAATAGAATATTCATGTGTTCTAAGAATTGTTTATCTCTCAACCTCACAACTCACAATGCACCGGGGAATATAAGGGAATGCTAGGAACAACTTAAAATTACTAAATATTGATTAGATCAATAATAATTTCTAGATTATTAGGGTTAACTCATCTCGTGTAATCAAAGCCTAAAACCTAATAATCAAAATCAAGTTATAATTCTTTATTTCTCGATCTCCAAATTACTCACATTCATGCTTCTGTGATAAATGTATTTCTTATTCCTATGGTATTATATGTCTAGTAACAACCATAATCAACCAAAACACAAAGTTATGATAAAAAAGTTATACTCTAACCGAAAAGCACAAAACTAATCAATCAAGTATAAGAGGAATCCAAGAAACATAACCAACCCAAGAATGCAGAAACTATTTGAGATCAATATCAATTATAACAAGCCTCTAACATAAATATTACCGAATCAAAATAATCAATACCCAAAAAAAATCAAAATCAACCAACAATCATCACAAGTCTAGATAGTATACGATTTAACTACTCATAAACATAGTTTACGAATACAATCTAGAAAGAAAACTAAATATCATGGTAACAAGTTCTAAAAATAATGAAGAACAAATCAAAGACGTTAATCGAAAGATTAACAAACCGAAAGCTTTATGAAATCTTCAATCCTATGCTCCCAATGTTCTTCCAAAGCTTCAAAGTTCGTCCTCAGCCGCTCCATTGAGTCTCCAAGTCGTAACTCCTCAAGAATTGCCGTCAAATACTCTTTAAATCACAAATAAACTAGGGTTTCAAGATCAAAGGATGTTGCAGATTGCAATGGGTAGGTGTTGCGGTCCACAATGGCTTGTGGCGGTCAAAATTATGATTGATGTGGTAGAATTTTACAAGCACAGTCGTTGCGCACCGCAATGGAAATGCGTTGCGGTCCGCAATATCTCCTAGAGTCCAATTTCTATTCTTTTCAAGTTTCTAAATTCTACCAACTTCTAACGCAAGGTTTGATTTCTGCTCCATTTTGCTACAATGCTTAGAAAGACATGCAAATCCACAATTTTATATAATTAGCCTCAAAACCTTGTGAGTTGAAATAAAACACGTTTAAAATGTGTAGAATTAAATGTTAAAACCATATGTGTTTTTCAACACAACAGGTTTACTAACAAACTTATGCAATTACAGTTTATCTATAAACTTAATATCAAGATAAATTGAACACCTTTAATACATTTAGTATGTGTGTCTAAACTTATTCAATCAAATCGAGCTCACACAAATTCACATTGTGGAGGGTTAACTCAATGTTTTTTGGGTGCCCAAATTGGTTTCTAAGATCAAGGCTCTTTTCATTAAAAATATACTTTTTGATTAAGATCTTAAGACATGAAAATATTATAAAACACATCAAAATGATGAAAAACATGTCTTGTAAATGATTTTTAAAACGCACACAATGATACATATTAGAGTTGCAGTAGTGAGTTATACTGATAGAAAATATTTCTAAATATAATGATTATTTGCTCACATTTTTTAAATTGAAAATTAAATGAAAACCCTTAATAATCTATTGAGATTAATTTGTGAAACATTAAAGATATCACAAATATTGATAAAACAAAATAACTACTGATGCATATATAATAAAAAAATGATGTACAATTAATATATAATCAAGAAAATTATAGCCCTTAAAATAATAAGACCCTAAGCTAAGGTTTATTTGTCAAGATATAAATTGATATCAACACACAATGAAAATAACTCAATCAAAACCTTTATTAGAATTTTTGTGATACAAAAACCTTATGCTAACCTCTCTATTTATAATGCCGGATCTAGTAATCCTAAGAAGATAACCATCTTGGTTTTTACGAGCAATAAAATAGGAGTCTATCTCTTACCTATCTTATCTCTATGAACCAACTTGTTCAAGGATAATCCCGATCGCTAAATCTTCGAATTCGGGAATTAAATAGTTATGAAACAACAATCATTGTTGTGTGTCGAATCCAGCAAATAATATATATATATATATATATATATATATATATATGTGTGTGTGTGTGTGTGTGTGTGTGTGTGTGTGTGTGTGTGTGTGTGTGTGTGTGTGTGTGTGGTGTGTGTGAACCTACCGTTTACACACTAAGAATAATATGAGCGGAAGTATGGTTCTATCCTCAGGGATTCGGGTTAACTATTTTAATGCCAAAACGTTTTAGCACAGTTACTTGGGTTGGTTATGGTTTAAGAAAGATGGGGTTTTAATTGAAATCAAAACTCCGAAAACTTTATAAAAACTATAAAAATTACAGCACGCTGACACGGCCGCGTCAAAATTATTAACGAAATCCTATGGCGTCGTGTTAAGGTTCTGTCAAAAAAAATAAATTTGTTTTTTTTATTACCAAAAATTATCAAAAGTAATAAAATATGAAGAAAAATCAAATTTTTATGAAGTAGTTTTAACACAATGGTTGTATGTTAAGGTACTTGAAGGAGAAGCTCTTTCGGTATTGCTTGGAATAACAAGTCCACAACTGTAAGGATCTATCTGAAGATTATGACTCTGGTGCAACCAAAGATCTTTCAACATACACTAAGGAACAAGGATGAACTTGCTGCGGAAGCTTTACACTCTCTAAAACTCTAAGTGTAAAGTCTTCCGAAGCCAAAAGTTCAGAAGAAATTACTTCGGAAGCTTTACACTTAACAGAAAATATTCCAAGTGTAAAAACTTCCGAAGCCAGAGGCCAAGTTCTTCTGAAGCCAAAGATGAAGTCTTTCGAAGCTTCAAAGACAAAGTCTTCCGAAGCCATTTTGCTGTGAAGACTGATTTCTTCGGAAGACAGAGAAAAGATGCTTTCTCTGATCTACTTTTGATAAACTGACCAACTTTCTGCTTCAACTCTGATAACTCACCAACTTGTTTGAGTTGGTGAAACTTCCATGCTTTAGTGAATAGTAGATAAAGCCAGTGAGCTATGGCATGTCATAGTCACTAGTCAAAAGGCAATCCGTCTTTTGACTCCAGATTGATCTTGTTGTCTAGATCAGTCAATTCCAACTGTCCTTCCAAGTATTGACAGTTATAGGTTGTAGTATAAAAGAGTCTCAGGTCCTTGTATTTTAAATCATGCTTTGAACACTTGTAATAGAACTTGAGATCAATATACAACATCCTTGAAAACTAATACTTGTGTTATTGTTCTAAGTTCTGTCTTATTGTTACTTGTGTTCCTTGTATCTTCAAAGTTTCATGTTCCCTATTTGAACTGTTAAGTGATCTAGATCACTCCTCTTGTGAAACTAATTGTAATTAACACCCTAACCTGGTCCTGCAATTGGTACCAGAGCATTCCAGGCTCTTGATTGTAAGATCTCATCATCTTAAATCCTCTTAGTTTCACACTTCACTTAACTTTTCAAATGACAGTTATCTCAAAGGCTGATATGGAAACTGGAACTATGACAAGTCCCCACCGATCACTCTTGAGGATTTTGATACTTGGTGCAAAGAATGGAAGGCTTCATCAAGTCTCAAGATTTCAGGATGTGGGAATCTATTGTCAATGGACCTTATGTACCATACACCACTTCAGCTGCTGGTGGTAGTGGTATGATACCAAAGGAAAGGGATGATTTTTCTGAAGAAGATTGGAAGAAAATTGATGTTGATCAGAAAGCTATGACAGCCCTTCAAACTGCTCTTCCTAACTCCATCTACAGAGGTTTCAAGAAGTGCAAGACCGCCAAACAGCTATGGGATGCACTGAAGCTGATGTATGAGGGGTCCAATGAAGCCAAAGAGAACAAGAAGGACCTTTTGAAGCAGCAGTTTGAAAATTTCACCTTCAAGACAGGTGAAACCATGACTCAACAGTACTTCAGGTATGTTGAAATTATGGATACTCTAGCTGATGTTGGAGTAACCATTGAGAATAGAGATATTATTAGGAAGTTCATGTCCTCTCTTCCCAGACAATGGACACACTACTGTGTGGTCATTAAGAGGATTGTAAACCTCAAGACTTTTACTCTCACTAAGTTATATGGAATACTCAGTGGATACCAGATGGAGATAAACATGTAGAACTCATCTGGCAACTCCAACAATCATCAGAGTTCAGCCCTTCATGTGGTTGAAAGGGATTGCAGAGAACCACAGCACCATCTCATCTGCTACCCGGACAAATCACAAAAGGGTCCTTTCATCACCTTTCTGGAGACACCAAGGGAAGGCTACATCCCTGGAAGCCCATTCCAGGAGACAAGTTCTTCACAAGCTTTTGTGTCTTCTGATGAAAGTTCAGGCAACTTTCTCTTCACTTTTGAAGACCTGAACTGTATCCATCCAGATGATCTGGAATATATAAAAATAGTCCAGCAGATGGCTCTACTCACTCATAGAGCCCAAAAGTTTTACAAGAGGACTGGGAGAAGGTTTCCCAGCAATGCAGCCAGTGGAAAGTTTGGGCTGGACAAAAGCAAGGTGAAGTGTTACAACTGTAACCAAATGGGACACTTTGCCAGGGAGTGCAAGGCCAAAGTCAAATGGTGGCCAAGCACAATCCAGGCCAAACTACACTGAGGGAGCTCACCAGAATGAGAAGCCAAGACAGCAAGCTGCAGTTGCTGTTGAAGAAGGAGGCTTTGACTGGAGCTTTCAGGTTGAGGATGCTTCTCCAAACCAAGCACTAATGGCAGACCATGATGAAGCCAAGGTATTGAACATCTTTGTACTCTGAATGCATTGCTAAAGTTAATAGATACAGGTCCTATAACTTAGAGATGAGATCTGATCTTGAGTCCTTAAATATCTTAAAAGCTGACTTAAAAGAGCTGAAAATGATTATAAACTTAAGATAGAAGATCTAGAGAAAACCATTTCAACTCTTAAGCATGAGCACACTAACTACAGGACTCAAATCAAAGATCTCATCTCAAAGTTAACTGAATGCCAGGCTGAGCTTGTGATCAGCAAAGCCAGGGCAGAAAAATATGTCTTGAAGAAGAGACCTTCAAGAACATAATATCCTCATCCCTACATGCAAAAGTTTGTTATCAGAATAAGCAGGGACTGGGATCTACTGAGATAGCTCCTCCACACACTCTATTGTCTGTAAGATCTCCAAGGTGTGGAACTTGTGAAGATGAGCTTCCCCTCATAGAGACCCATTGTTGAAGAGGATGAAGAGGAGATAGTGAAGGATGACTCTGAGAAGAGTGAAGAAGATCATCCTAAGAAGGGTCACTATTCTCCTGAGGAGAGGAAAGAGTCTGGAATGACCAGTCAAAGAGAAAGAACTTGATTAGAAGAGATAAGAGAAGATCAAAGAAGGCTCAAGAAATCAAGGCCACTTTTGACTCAAAGCAGAAACAAGTGTTATTTCTACAGGTTTGAAGTGGTAAAGACTGAAGGACTCAACTATGAACTCTAGTACCAGAAGTTCTAGTTTAGTTCAAATCATTCCAGCAAGAAGAAGAAGACTGACCAGCTGTGTACCATGCTACACAAACCTGAACCATCCAGCTCCAAGAGCAAGCCTCTCCTAAGAAGCTTGTTGCATCATCTGTAAAGATGAAGATAGAGAAGGAAAGTGATCAAACTCAGTCTTGCTCTCAAAATAAGACTCTTAGAAGGAAGGAACTCAACTGTGTCATGTGTGGTAGTACTTCTCATCTGGCTAAGGATTGCAAGTACAATCCCAAAAGTACCATCCACATGACCAAGAAGAACACTTCTGAGAAGAAGAAGGAAAAAGAGCTTCGGAAGAAAAATTGTTTCCTTCGAAAGATCCAAAATGAAGAAGAAGACAAGTGAAAAATTGCCTTCGGAAGAAAAGTTGGTCTCGGAAGAAAGGAATGCTTCCGAAGTACTGAAGCTTGCTGTAGTGAAAGCAAGATCTTCGAAGGTCCAGTCTCAAAACTTCTAAAGATTGAAGGTCAGGCCCAATCTTCCAAAGGTGGTGTGGAAGATGAAGGAAGACCATGTGACTGAAAGTTCTTCATCAACAACAGCAAATGATCCTCAAAGCTTGAATATAGGATCACTTACTGTTACATTGTCTTCAACTCATTTTAATAAGCCCAAGACCAATGAGGATTGGGTTTTAAGTGTAACTAATCATCTCTTTGTGCAGGAACAGTTAAGACAAGAAGAATGTTTGGATTATTGATAGTGGCTGTTCAGGCACATGACTGGCAATGGTTCTCTGCTTCAAAATTTTGAGAAATTAATGGAGGACCAGTTGCTTTTGGAGGGGATTCTGGTGGTTACATTTCTGGAAGGGGCAGAGTCACAAATGGTAAGCTCAGCATTGAGAAGGTAAACTTTGTCAAGAAGCTTGGATACAATCTTCTGAGTGTATCCAATTTTGTGATCAGAAACACCATATGCTCTTCACTGAGCATGAGTGCATTGTTCTCAAGCCCGGGGTGGCCATTCCTCAAGAGCATATCCTGCTCAGAGCCCCAGGAGAGGGAACATGTACAAGATGGATTTACATTAAACATCTCCCTCAGGAGAAGTTTCTTGCTTTTTGTCTAAAGCAAATAGTGATGAGTCTTTTCTTGGCATAAAAGAATGTGCCATGTAAATTTAAGAACATGAATAAATTGATTAAGAATGATTTGGTAACTGGAATGCCAAAGAAAGAGTTTACAAGTGATGACCACTGTGTTGCATGCCTGAAGGGGAAGCAACACAAAGTGTCTCACAAACCAAGGAAATGAACTCCATCACTACTCCCTACACCTATTACATATGGATTGTTTGGCCCACCAGTGTAATGAGTTTAGAAGGACCTCTTACTGCTTAGTGATCACAGATGATTTCACAAGATTCACTTGGGTCTTTTTCCTTAGAACTAAGGATGAAACCCTGAGATCTTGAAGAATTTCATTCTGAAAATGAGAATCAATCTGATCACAAGGTCAAGACCATAAGATGTGATCAAGGAACAGAATTAAGAACCAAATCCTTGATACATTTTGTAATGAAAAGGGTATTACAAGACAATTATTGAAGCTGCAAGAACCGGTTGTCTGACTCGAAACTGTCCCATCACCTTTGGGCAGAGGCAGTTAACACAGCTGCTATGTGCAGAACAGAGTTTTAGTGGTTAAGACTCATGGTAAGACTCCTTATGAGTGTGGCACAAAAGGAGACCATTTATGGTTTCCTCAGGTCATTTGGATGTCCTTGCACCATCTTGAATACCAAAGATCAAGTAGCCAAATTTGATGAGAAGTCAGATGATGGACATTTTATTGGATATTCTCCCAAGCTAAGGCTTATAGAGTATACAATCTCAGAACTAGAGTAGTTGAGGAGTCAGCCAATGTGACCTTCAATGAGCACACTCCTAGTGTGAAAGGTTCTGGTCCGGATTGCTATTTGATCTTAACTTAGTTACCAACTGTTTTAACAAGTCTTGTGAGAATGTTTAGGATTTACAAATAATATATCAACAGGAGATCCTGCCCAAGATTTGAGCTGAGAAGACAAGCAAGATTACTACTTCAGCTCCTTTGGTGACTAACCCTGCAAATGAAGATCCTATCAGCACAAACATGACAAATTCACCTGATACATCTGAGGTGCCTTCAAATTCAGCTCAGAGGTTCAAAACTCAGGTGAAGGAGCTTCAAATGTAAGAGGAAATAGAGGTGGTGATAGTGATCAAGAATTTCTTGATGCTGATAACCACTCTATAGAGGACAACATAAATGATGTCACACATTCATTGGATCAAGTCTCACTTGATATGTGTGCTGATGTGGTGGGTGACACTTCATTGCCAGATCTAAATTTCTCTAATTTGGATCTATCCAATCAACTTGTTGTGATCCCTCAACTAAGGATCCACAAGTCACACCCCACCACAAACATCATTGGAAATGTTGAGACTGGGTAAGAACAAGAGAACAAACCCATGACCAAAATGTTTGTCTGCACTCTGTTTCTTGTCCCAGATTGAGCCAAAGAAAGTTGATGAGGATCTGAAGGATGGAAGCTAGGTTGAAGCTATGCAAGAAGAGCTACTTCAAATCAAAAGACAGAAGGTTTGGAACCTATGTCCTCTTCCTCAAGGGAAGACTGTCATAGGAACCAAATAGGTTTTTAGGAACAAGAAGGATGATAGAGGACTTGTCATCAAGAACAAGGCAAGACTAGTTGTTCAGGGGTACATACAAGAATAGGGAATTGATTACTTAGATGTTGCTCCTGTGGCAAGACTTGAAGCTGTAAGAATATTCCTGGCTTTTGCTGCATCCAAGGATTTCAAGGTCTACCAACTTGATATCAATTATGCTTTTCTATATGGGGTGATTGATGAAGAGGTGTATGTCAAACAATCACCTGGCTTTGCAGACCCAGATCATCCTGATTATGTCTGTAAGCTTGATAAAGTTCTTTATGGGCTGCACCAAGCTCCAAGGAAGTGGTATGAAACACTATCTTAGTATCTCTGCTAACATGATTACAAGAGGGGTACTATAGATGGAACTCTCTTCATCAAAAGCACAGGGAATGACTTAATGCTGGTTCAAGTATATGTGGATGACATTTCTTCGGGTCAACTAATCCAAAGCTCTACAAAGACTTTGAGAGGCTGATGAAGAACAGATTTGAAATGAGTGCCACTTTGAGAGGCTGATGAAGAACAGATTGAAATGAGTGCCATGGGGGAACTAAATTCTTTCTGGGAATTCAAGTGAAGCAAGTTGACAATGGCATCTTCATAAGTCAGTAAAAGTATGTGCAAGACATACTTATAAGATTCAACATGATTGAATGTAAGGTTTCTAAGACACCCATAGCCAGAAACCACTCCCTAGGTGTGACAACCCGTAGATACCTCAAAGATAGACGCAATCAAGGATTGGCCGACGCAAAAAACACCTACTGAAGTGCGGCAATTCCTTGGTTTGGCGGGCTATTACAGACGATTCATTGAAGGGTTCTCAAAGTTGGCACAACCTTTGACTGCCCTGACTCATAAAGGAACCATCTACAAGTGGGGCAGCAAGGAGGAAACAGTGTTTCAGGAGCTCAAAGACAAACTCTGCAGTGCACCGATTCTTGCGTTACCAGAAGGGATTGATGACTTTGTTGTTTACTGATATGCATCTATCCAAGGTTTGGGATGTGTTTTGATGCAACGCAACAATGTCATTGCTTATGCATCTAGACAGCTCAAGGTGCATGAGAAAAACTACACGACACACGATCTGGAATTGGGAGCTGTAGTGTTTGCCTTGAAGATCTGGAGGCACTACCTATACAGAACCAAATGTACGATCTATACAGATCATAAGAGCATCCCGCACATATATATCTGAATATGCGGCAACGGCGGTGGTTAGAATTGCTCAATGATTACGATTGTGCAATCAAGTATCACCCGGGTAAGGCTAACGTGGTAGCTGCGCCCTCAGTCGGAAGGAAACACCAAAACCCGTCGGGAGTGCGTATTACAAATGACCATCCATTCAGATCTGCCTGCATAAATCAAGGCTGATCAATCTGAGGCCTTGAAAGTTGAAAACCTGAGGGCTGAATCCATGCGAAGCATGGAGAACAGCTAGAGACTAAAGACAGATGGAATCCGGTATTTCATGGAATGGATCTGGGTACCAAAACATGGGGATTTATGAGAGCTGGTAATGGATGAAGCTCATAAGTCACGTTACTCAATTCATCCGGGGTCAACAAGATGTATCAAGACCTGAAGGAATTCTACTGGTGGCCGAACATGAAAGCTGAAATTGCCACCTACGTAAGCAGATGCCTACTTGTTCTAAAGTTAAGGTGGAATATCAACGACCATCGGTCTGCTTCAGCAACTGAAAATTCCAGTGTGGAAAATGGGAGCAGATATAGATGGAATTCATCACAAAAGCTACCTAAGACTCCCAGCGGATGCGACCACATTTGGGTTATAATAGATCGCTAAACGAAATCTGCACACTTCCTGGCAATCCGAGAGACGGATCGAATGGACAAGTTGATGAGGATTTATTTAAGGGCAACAATTATATCTGATCATGACGCTCGATTCACTCTCACTTTTGGCAGTCTTTACAACGATCATTGGGAACGCGGCTGGATATGAGCATGCATATCACCCGCAAACCGATGGTCAGAGTGAGCGTACGATCCAAACACCGGAAGACATGTACGTGCCTGTGTGATCGATTTTGGCAGCAGTGGGAAACTCACTTACCTTGGTCGAGTTCTCCTATAATAACAGTTATCACACTTCAATCAAAGCTGCACCATTTGAGGCGCTGTATGGACGTAAGTGCAGATCACCTGTCTATTGGGCAGAAGTTGGAGAAAGCCAACTTAGGGGTCCTGAAGTTGTGCACGAGACGACTGAGAAGATCGTGCAAATTCGTGACCGTATGGCGGCGGCACGTGATCGACAGAAGAGTTATGCAGATAAACGCCGTAAGCCATTGGAATTTTAGATCGGCGACAAAGTACTTCTGAAAGTGTCACCCTGGAAAGGTGTGATCAGGTTTGGAAAGTGGGGAAAGCTGAATCCACGCTACGTGGGACCATTTGAGATCATTAAAAGGGTCGGTCCAGTAGCCTATCAGCTGAATTACCTGAAGAGCTTAGTGGGATACATGATGTGTTTCACGTATCCAGTCTGAGGAAATGCTTAGCTGATTAGTCACTAATTATACCTTTGGAAGAACTTGAGATTGATGATCAATTACACTTCATTGAAGAACCAATGGAAGTTATGGATCGAGAAGTCAAAACCCTAAAGCGTAGCAAGATTCCTATTGTGCGCGTTAGGTGGAATTCAAAGCATGGGCCCAAGTTTACCTGGGAACGTGAGGATTAGATAAGAAGAAGTACCCGCAACTATTCAAAGATCAGACATCCACTTTCTTAAGGTATCGTACTTAGATCATTCCTACGTTTCTTCGTTTTGGATTTGTTACATTATTCGGGACCTCACCCAACGCAAACTTCTAAACACTCTTTTGCCGTCATTGTTGAAATGTTGCTCGTTCTAAATTTTCGGGACGAAAATTCCTTAACAAGGGGGTGATGTGACAACCCGTGTTTTCCGGTTAACGTCTTTCCATTGTCCTAGTTACGTCCAATAATTTAAATAAAAAGTATTTCTATTATTAACATTAAACAATTGTAATTATTATTAAAACTAACTAAACCTAATACTAATAAACCAATTATAAACTAAGAAATCAAATAATATCTAAACTCTTTCCCCTAGCAACCGACTCCCATATCTCCGGTCCCACCTAACAATCCCACTAATTATCTACCCAAACCCTCTCTTGGCTCCTTCACAGAACCGACTGCCCTCACCGCTCGAAACCCTAAACTCCTTCCATCCTTGCGACGGAAGCTTCTCCAAAAACCTGGCGGACCTACTAATCCCGTGCACTCAAGTTCCATCACTCCTCATAACGTTACGGTACGTACGTCTCTCCGATCGTTTTCGTTGCGGTGTACGGTTCCCTCTCGGTTGCGTTTTGTAGCATTGGGTTCCGGTCGGGTCTCGGGTTGATGTTCAACGTGTGGGTGTGTCTGTTGCGAAGCTTGTTCTGTTGTATAGATGTGCTACGTGGGGTTGCGATTGAATTGGATGTTGGCACCGTTACTCGCATTGCACGATATCGTATAGCATTATTATGCACCCGATCATGTTCTGCGAAATTGTATGTATATGTTATGTGTGTGTCCAACCGTGAGGTTGGGTGCGGAGGGTTTGGATTTTGGTTTGTGCCGTGTATTAGCATGTTTATGTATAAATGCGATCTGTGCGTGTTTGAGTTCATATATATATATATATATATATTATATATATATATATATATATATATATATATATATATATATATTATATATATTATATCTGTGTGTGTGTGTGTGTGGTTTGTGTGGGGGTTGTGTATATGTGTGTGATTCTGGTGGTGTTTTTCTCCTGCCGGGCGTATGTGCGGGGGTGTTTTGTGTGTTTGATGGCAGTGTGTGAAGGGTATGCATCGGGTTCTATGGGTGTTTTTATCTTTGTGTGTAGACTTGGTATGTGGTGTGCAAATGTTAATATATAGTGTGTGGTATGGGTATTTAGTATATATATTATGTGGTATATGATAGTATATATATATATTATGTGTGTATGTGAGTAGTATATATATTATGTTTGGGGAATTGATGACTGTTACCGGGACCGAGCCGTGAAAGCGAAACCATACGATCCATTGTTAGTATTTAATACTTAATAATTAATTATACCATAAACGTGAATCCAGGTTGTTCGGAAACTTAATCGCTCGTGTTTATACTTATTGACTTTTGCTGTGCATTTAAGGTGAGTTCTCAGCCCCGTTTTACTTGTTTTCATTGGGGAAAAGAAACATGTGTTCAAACGTATTTTCATTTGATTCAGTATTACTGTAATGATCGCATGTTTACTAGTGTTGTACCAACTTAAGTCCTCACGTTTCGAACCGTTAATATATGTTCTTCAGTGGGGTAATTCTGAGTAGATCTACTGGGTTTGACAAACCCACCCGGGCTAGTCGCGCTAGCACGACCGGTGGTCGAACGGGTCTTTAATTGACCTAATTTTCTGTTGCTGTGGTTTGGTAGCCACAGCCGAGGCACTATGTTCATTGTTAGCGTCGGTTTGCGGACTTCATACACTATGTAACTTGTTAAGTAGGTTAGCTACCTACGGATATTACTTTGTTTAATGTATCGGTTATTACTTGTTCTGTTATCAAAACCTGTGGACTTACCAACCTTGTGTTGACACTTTAGCATGTTTCTTTCAAGTTCACAAGATGCGCACGCTTAGGAACATTTCATTCATGCATTCATCGTCGCACATGATTTATTTACAGCTTTTCAATAAATGTCATTTATTTATTTTACGCGTGTTGTGCCGGTTAAAGATTTAAGATTTATTATGATCCGTAACTATCATATTATTTACGTTAATAACTCTGTCTTTGGTATTTTCAAACATTAATAATTAATTATATTTTATAAATAACATGTCGTTTGGTGTAACTAGTAGCTGAAATCCTGGATGTCACACGCTACGCCTAATACCTACCGTCTTGTTGGAAATTAAGGGTGTGACACTAGGACCTGATCTTGAGGGGGAGTGTGTGGATGAACATCTTTGCAGGGCTATGATTGGGTCTCTTATGTACCTAACAGCCAGCAGGCCTGATATCATGTTTGCCACATGCATTTGTGCAAGATATCAAGCCAACCCCAAGATGTCACACCTGGTTGTTGTCAAGAGGATTCTTAAATATCTCAAAGGTGCTCCCAAGCTTGGCCTTTGGTATCCAAAGAGTTCTGACTTCAATCTGTATGCTTATACAGATAGTGACTATGGAGGTTGCAACATGACTGCAAAGTCTACATCTGAGGGATGTCAATTCCTTGGTGGAAGGATTGTCTCATGGTAATGAAAGAAACAATCTTGTGTCTCTGCATCAACTGCTGAGACTGAATATATTGCTGCTGCAAGTTGCTGTGCTCAAGTGCTTTGAATTCAGAATTAGATGCTGGACTATGGATTCAATTTCAAAGAGACTCCCATCCACATAGACAACAACAGTGCTATCTCCATTACAGAGAATTCTGTGCAACACTCAAGGGCCAAACACATCAACATCAGGTATCATTTGATTAGAGATAATTTTGAGAAGGGATTAATCAAAGTAGTCAAAGTTAACACAAATGAACAATATGCTGATCTGTTCGCTAAAGCTTTAATGAACAGAGATTCAAATATCTTGTATCAGCTATTGGGATGATTAACTTTGAGTAATTTTTTTCTTAAAAACTTAAATCAACTTTATTTCTAAAACATGTGTATCCTAAGTTGTCTATTTTATCACATTCATAAGCCCAGTTTATTTTGGAAATTTTTTTTAATGATATTCCTTAGATATTTAAAAAAATTTCAAAACATATTTTCCTTCGGAAGATTTCAAGTTTCCTTCGGAAGAAATTTATGTCTTCAAATCAAGAACTACTTATAAGAAATTTACCTTCGGAAGAAATTCTGAGAATATCTTCCGAAGCTTAAATATGTTTTTAAGTACTCGCATGTATTTGAAGGACAAATATCTTCCGAAAGCAATTAAGTCTCGAAAGATTTATTCTCTTTAGAATAAAACTCCTAATACTTAATATCTTCTGAAATCAAATATGTGTCGGAAGAAAAACTCTCTAAGTATTTTTCTTCCGAAGCCAAATTTTCACATTTCTTAAGAATATCTTCCGAAGCCAAATTGGCTTCGGAAGCTTTTTCTCAAAACTTCCGAAGAAAAAATTACCTTCGGAAGATTTTCAACTTCCAAGAAAACTACCTTTTTGGGCGCTTTTTTCAGATTTCAAAGTTTATCCTTTTGCATAAACTTTGTCTTAAATCCATTCTATATATATTCTCAACGGTTCCCCTTCCTCTCATTCTTTTCTTCTTCCACAAATTCTTGACCTAAAATTCTCCCAAAATTAACCTTCTTCTTCACCAACAAACTTCCTTCATGGCAAACACTGATCAACGAAACCAACTGGGTTTTACCTTGCACCTTCACAGACAACACAATCAGGTTTATTTGTTAGACTCTGAGAAAGTTCCTCATTTCTCATAGGTCTGTTGATACCTTTCTGCGTCTCACTACTTCACCTCCCTTACCATTGATCCTCCTCTTTATGAGGACAGTTACTTGCATTCTGGAGGACCTGCCAAGAGGTCACCATGGATGGGGAGAAGGCACTATCTGCTATAGTGCAGGGAAGGACAATCTTCATCACTCCAGCCATCATAAGCTCACACCTTTAGCTGGATGATGAAGAAGGTGAGTTGTTCTTTTCGAAAGCTGCCGTCAACCATTCTTTTTAAGCAGATGGGCTATGTGGGTGACTTCTCAGTCAAAACCTTCAGGAAGGGGAAGGTCTCATCCAAATGGAAATACCTCCTCCATGTCATCATACACAGTCTCTCCAACAAGCATGGAGGATGGGATCAAGTTTTAGAGGACCTCTCCTTCAAAGTCTATGGAATGGTTCAGGGGGTCAAATACAGGTACTCTCAATTTGTCTTTACAATTTACTTACTAATTAAGACTCCATAGAATACTACATGTTCCGCGATATATCCAGTACATTCTCAACTGTGAACTGGGCTCACAGTTGAGGGGAACAGGTAATATTCTTAAATTGGGACAGATGAAGCCCAACATCTTTAAAATACTAAAAACCTACTGTTGGCTTCTCCGGGGTAGAAACAGCCCTGGTTCTAAAAATGTTTGAGCTCATTGCTCAAGGTGGCAACCTAGCAGCACCAGCTAGTGTTGAACCCACACCCTCTACCTCAACTCCACCCCACAACTCAAATTAGAAAAGAAAAACCAAACGAACCCTGCACTGCTACTGAGCATGTGCAGGTCCCCATATCATAACCCATATAGGAGGAAGTGGAATCTCGAGCTCCCACTTCCCCTGAGGAGCAGACCACTCCCATCTCTCAAATGATCAGTGCTGAGGTTCCTCATGCTCAGCCTGATGAGCTCACATCCCAACAGCCTTAAGCCATCACTCTGAGTCTCAACACTCAAGTGATCAACCTTCAGGGGATAGTTACCACCCTCAGCCGCTGGACTTAAACCACCCAATTCCCAGCCTTGATTTCTATAATGATGAGGACTTGGGTTTCAGTGAGTACAATGAGTCTCTTCTTTCTTCCCACACTCAAGGAGAAATGAGTACTCCTGAATCACCCAGGTCTAGCCCACATCATCTACCCACAACTGAGGTGGGTCTTCCTGAACATGTTCAGGAGATCCATATGGAAGAGTGGTTACATCAGTAAGACCTCAACCATGGCAACCCAGCCTCTTGACACTTCTTTGGAAGTTGTCATGATGCAGGGGAAATTCAGCAGCCAAGAACACTATGCTGGTGATGAGGAAGAAGACTTGGGTCCGATTCTCTCATCCTCTAGTGATTCTTCAACTGAAGATGAGGGGAGCCTGAAACATAGGGTGCACAAACTGACAAACACCTGCACTTATCTAGTTTCAAAGATAGTTCACCTGGAATCTCAGGTGACTATCTTGCAGCAGAGGGTCAATGACCAGCAACTTGAGATCACCGATCTCAAGGGCCAGTTAGCTGAGAGACCCTTAAGGAGGACTCAACCAGGTCCATAAGAACCTATGGAAGTGATAGATGACACCCCCAGCTCACCTATGCAAGAAGGTGATGCTACCAAAAAGGGGGAGAAAGTCCTCACAACCATAGAACCTGGGAGTTCCTCCGAGAGTATGGACATAGAGGAGTCACCAACCTCTGTTGCAATTGTCCAGATTCAGCAACCTCCTCAAGTCATGAACATAGACTTACTAATTCAACACTTGTTTGAAGAGGGAATTCCAAGAGCAATGTCTGCTCCCTCTGAGAATCCAATTATGGGATTGGGGTATGACACCAACAGAAGAGCTCTTGTGATCTCTAGAGCTCAGGGTCAACTGGAAATCTTTAACTTCTCACACCTGAGTTTCTATGAGTACATCAATCTGGTGAATCTTCCACTTGTCAACCCAAGCCACAACAGACAAGCTGAGAGATTAGTAGATCGGATTCAAAATAGGGTGCTAGAGGAATTCAAATTGAGATCAAAATTATATAGACAGAGACTAGCAGGTGAGATCTTTGGTCAACTGGATGTTGAGGTGGACCCTGATATTAGCTTTGAAAGGAAAACCTTGACTGAAAGGTTGAGCCTGTGAACCTTGAGACAGGATCTCCCTCTGTACCCAGTACCCTCAGTAAGGCACCAGCTGGTGAAGTTGTCTCACAACCTCTCTCTAGCCAGAGCTTGACTGCTAAACCAAGCATTGAAGGCCAAAGTTCTCTCCTTTCTGAGTCATCAAGGCCTGTGGTTGACAAAGGGAAAAGGAAATTAACTCCTGAGGAGTTGGAGGAGGAGAAGAGAGAGAGAGAGGAAGAGGAAGCTGAGGGAGAGAGTTCAAGTAGGTCCCCAGGCTTCATGGAAGCTGTAATCCGGGCTGCCTATAGGCCAAATACTCAAGAAGATGAGTTAAGGGCAGCCAGGCTAAACTACCTGGGGACCAGGAACTACAACATAGATTAGAAGAGTTGAATGAGCTGACTGACACTAAGCTGTCAAAGGAGAGGAGGAAGGCAGAGGATGCAGCATTGGTCCTCAAGATTAAGGAAGAAAGGAGACTGAAAAGGCTCTACAAACATGCTCCTGTCCTCTCCCCAGTTCAAGAAAGTCCTGAGACAGAGACTGTGGCACAGGCACAACCTCAGGTAGATAGGGAAGCTGAAAGAAAGAATATGATCAACTACCTGAGTGTCATAAAAGAAAGAAAAGCTGCTAAGAGAAAGCTAAGGGAAGAAGATGCAAGGTCAAGGGCCATCATCCACAAAAGCCAAAAGAAGTCTGAAGATAGAAAAAGGATGATGAGCTTCTTGAAGCTGTATGGATTCTTCGAAAGGCGGCTTGGTCCTATGTCTCTATCCACAATGGATGAGCATATAAGGGTGATCAAGCAGAAGATCAAAAGGGGAGAGCTTGTGGACTTGCATTCTCCACCAAGTCCAGCTCAACCTAAACTTGAGGTAAAGGTTGAACCCACTGAGACAACACAACATGAACCTAGAGCTGCATCATAGCCAACTTCATCTTCTGATCCATAGCAGGGTCCTCTTCTCTCTCCTTCTGAACTTGTGAGAGAAGAGAACCCAACTGAGAGGGACACTACTGAAAAATCTGGTGCTAAAGACCAGTCCTCTCAGTTGAAATCATCAAAGAGGAGAAAAAGGATGGCCAGAAGAACCCCTACAAAGAAAAAGAAAACTAAGGAATCTACCTCTACACCTCAGGATGAGTCAAAACATCCTGAAAAAGTGCATGAAGAGGCTGCTTAACCAACTCCCATCAGAGTAGAGCCTCTTTCAGTTGGAAGACCCATCGTGTCCTGGAGTTTTGCTGATAATCCAGACAGATGGTATGTCACTAGAGATCAAGGAGGTCAAGATGTCTACTTTCAGCAAGACATGCTTGCCCTTCCTTTGCATGATCTCTATGACATGAGAAGATTCTATGAGAGTCTGAAGGATCCTAACCATATGATGAAGAGAGGTTTGTTGCTGATCCTAATGAGGACTATCAACATCTGAAGAATCTTTCTATTTTGGTAGCATCAGCCTAGGGGGAGTTTGTAAGGATCTATCTGAAGATTATAAGGCTGATGCAACCAAAGATCTTCCAACATGAACTAAGGAACAAGGATGAACGTGATGCGGAAGCTTTACACTCTCTAAAACTCTAAGTGTAAAGTCTTTCGAAGCCAAAAGTTCAGAAGAAATTACTTCGGAAGCTTTACACTTAACAAAAAATATTCCAAGTGTAAAAACTTCCGAAGCCAGAGGTCAAGTTCTTTCGAAGCCAAAGATGAAGTCTTCCAAAGCTTCAAAGACAAAGTCTTCCGAAACCATTTTGCTGTGAAGACTGATTTCTTCGAAAGACAGAGAAAAGATGCTTTCTCTGATCTACTTTTATTAAAGCTGACCAACTTTCTGCTGCAACTCTGATAACTCACCAACTTGTATGAGTTGGTGAAACTTCCATGCTTCTTTGTCTGTAATTTTCTTCTTTTGTTCCTTTAGACTTTTTTGTACTAGGAAAAGTCAGTGAGCTATGGCATGTCATAGTCACTAGACAAAAGGCAATCCGCCTTTTGACTTCAGATTGATCTTGTTGTCTAGATCAGTCAATTCTAACTGTCCTTCCAAGTATTGACGGTTGTAGGTTGTAGTATAAAAGAGTCTCAGGTCCTTGTATTTTAAATCATGCTTTGAACATTTGTAATAGAACTTGAGATCAATATACCACATCCTTGAAAACTAATAGTTGTGTTATTGTTCTAAGTTCTGTTTTATTGTTACTTGTGTTCCATATATCTTTAAGGTTTCTTGTTTCCTATTTGAACTGTTAAGTGATCTAAGATCACTCCTCTTATGAAACTAATTGTAGTTAACACCCTAACCTAGTCCTGCAACAACCATGCCATCTTTCTTTGTTTCTGCCTTGGTTATCGGTGGTGGTTTGATAGCCTTAACTAACCCATGTACTTTGCAGATGGCCTTGATACGAATTACCCATGAATTGTAATTGGTCGCATTCAACATTGGACATTGAAGTGAAGGAACAGATCCGTCCTTGCCACCCACAAGGTTTTCACTACAACTTTGATCTCCCATGGCTTTCTTTGTTTTCTTTCGGCTGTTGGTGATCAATGGTGATTTTTCTGGACTAGTTTCCGTCTTGAGATGAGATCCAGGTTTTGACATAAGCCTTTTGATTCTTCAATCTCGGTCTTCTTCTTTGATTGGAGATTACTTGCTTCTTTACTTCCTTCAAGCTTTAAAATACAGGTTCTTGAGTGACTCCTGATACCAGTTCAAGATATGAATTGACATCAACACACAATGGAAAGGAAACTCACTCAAAACCTTTATTAGAATTTTTGTGATACAAAGACCTATGCTAAGCCCTCTATTTGTAATGTTGGATCTACTGATCCTAACAAGATAAACATCTTGACTTTTAAAAGCAATAAAATAGGACTCTATCTCTTTCCTATCTTATCTCCATGAACCAACTTGTTCAAGGATAATCGCTAAATCTTCAAGGACTCTATCTCTTCCCTATCGTATCTCCATGAACCAACAATTTGAGTCATCATTGGTGGTTTTTCTTTTCTTTATATGTTGTTTTCTCTATCTAATGTAAGCGTTGAGGATGAATAAAATGGTGTCTGTTCTTTGTGTTTATTCTCCCCTTTGATTCCGCCCAACATGATTACCAAGTGAGAGTTTTTATTTTTATTTTAATAGGTAAGAGATGCTAGAATGATGTTCCACACTCAAATTTCACCTTCATTTTCCAGGTTCCTTGATTTCTCGTACGTTTGCACCTTAGAGACGTCACACAAAAAAGACTTTGTTATGCTTTTCTTTGGTTTGGTCGACATATGTAAGCAAAAAAGGTGGCATGAAGTATGTTACATGGAATTGTTGGCTTATAAATTTTACTCGTAAATGATATAGAAAGATCAAATATGAGTATGGAGTTCTCCGGTATTCGCAATACATATAACTATTCCATGTGGCAACACGGTCAATGATCATCATGTGCATGTACCCACACGTTAAAACCATCTGGTACATGATGTACATCTGATATGTATATCTAGTGATAATGAAGACCTGATAGGCACCAAGACATGACAATGCCAAAAAGCATGGGAACAAAGTGTAATGAGCTTTATGATATTTGCTAAACACGATGAATGTATACGGATCAAAATGTTCCCTTTCTTTATATGTTTATGTTTTGCTGCATAGGTATAGTTTTACAAAATCTATGGGGTATGAGGTGCAAATCCTTCTTGGATGGTCGGCGTAGAGTGAAAGGATACCAAGATAGGCTCTGTGACTGCCTTCGCCCAATAAGCATATCTTCACTGAATGTCATAAAGTGTATGGACCCTAAAGCTCAATAGTCGAGGGGTGGGGCGCCTAAAGCCCATGATTTGGCATAATGTATGGACCCTCTCTCACTTTGCATGTGTCTGTATTTTACTGCTGCTTCTAGGGATAAAGCTTTGAGCATCTGGGATTCACTCATTTCTCATATAGAATTATATACTTCTTTTTAATTAACATGATAAGTTTCAATGTTGATGTTGAACCGTTGTGGCTTTTAATGGTCTGGTAGCCCCTAATGTTATTTTACTTTGATTTATTTATAGTTATATGAAAACATTTGGCAGCACAGTTTGTTCCTTCAGCTTCATATTCTCTTTTGCATTGTGATTATTAGCTTAAAGATGCTTTGAGGAAGATGAAGATCAGACATAAGTTTCTATCGCACCATATATAGCTAGATGATATGAAAATGTTTACTCCAAATATAAAAATGCCTACCATAATCAAACTTTTACATGAAAAATGAAGGATGTCAATCATCATAACAAGACAATAAGCATTCAAGGGGCGGTACTATGTGAGCTTGATTTGATTCCCCTCTCTCAAGTTCGAATTCTTTTTCATTGGTTTCTTGACATAACCTCTTGAAGGTCAACGACTCAACGAAAGCTGCGACTTAATTACCTGATCTCATTGATTATCTAGGTATTGGCGAGTCCTGTGAGTTTTCTGGTCTCTTGGTTACCGGAAAAAAAAGACAACACCCCCTAGTAACAAAAATAAATGAAGAAAACAAAATTCATCGTTGAAACTTATGTGAGGCTAGCCTCAAAGATTCTACGTGTTGGAAGAGAGATACAAGAGTTAGCATGTGCTACTTTGTTGGGGGTGTTGTCACATAGCCAACTGAGACCTTCATATAGTCCGTGACCCGTTTTCGCAGACGTACCTTGTATGTGCCTGATATGAAATAAATATGTCATTGATCAAGTAACAAAAGTCCAATTTTGAAGAAATGCCACATCACTAAATTAAGCAAATTATGTCCCAAAATATGAAGGGAGATTGCAGAAAGTAATCAAAACTGATATAAATATACTGTAAGCGTTTTGAATTTTAATAGATTGACCCTTTCGGTGCAAGAAGATTTATATAAACATCTTAAAAGACTGAGATACTATTATTCAAGCATGGGCAATCTTTCATTTAAATGATTTGATTTGGGTTTTTTTTTCCCTCAAATGGGTCATGTAATAGATTTTAGCTAAAAGAAGAATGGGTCAAACATGTTGAAAGTCGGCCAAAGTCTATTTTAATACGTATGCACTAATAATCATTCTACTCACATATTTATATTACAATTGTTATAGATTCCTACATAACTGATGATTTGTTTATAAAAATAAAACAAATGGGCCAATTCTGCATGAACTAAAAGATAACCCATTTCAATCAGGACCCGTTTTGACCGTTATCCAACCTATCCTTCATGACACCACTAATAACAAAAGTTGTTGTTTGACCGGCTGTTTTAAGTATAGAGAAGGGTTGACGATAACTGAAAAGAAAGCATGCACGAGTGTTTAATAAGAACAGTGTCATTTACCAACGACGTTGAGAAATAGCGTGCAACTTGAGTTTATCCGCGACCTCAGCAACATTCATTGCATTGGGTAAGTCTTGCTTATTGGCGAAAACAAGTATTGTTGCATCCCTCAGTTCATCCTGAACAAGTAGAAACAAATGTATTTCTAATAGGAAAGACAAATATAAGGGTTCTTTTTTGGTAACCATGAGAACCCATCAAAAAACACAGGTCCGACTAATACTCTATTGACCAGTAATGTGCAGCTTATGCTAGACAGGTAACCTTCAAGGATGACGGTTCTTATTTTTGTAACCAAATGCAGCAATGAAATTATAATAAATACAATACTACTGTAAATTACTGCAAACCTCAACAAGAAGGCGATGCAACTCATTTCGTGCCTGGTAAATTCTTTGTTTGTTGTTACTGTCTACTACAAAGATAAGTGCGTGCGTATTACAATAGTAATATCTCCACAGAGCCCGAATCTATTAACATAAATAAATGATTGTTGGCTAGAATGCACATAGTTCCATTTCAACAAAAAATCAACATACATAAATGAAATAGAGATCAAATATTGAAGTTTTAGGCTGCATGTTCGTACCGAAATTTGTCCTCCTACATCCCACACAGTGAATGTGACATTCCTGTACTCCAGAGCTTCCACATTAAACCCTTCATGAATATAAAGCCCAAATAATCTCACAAGTCACTATTAAGATGCAAATAATTGGAAGATCAAGAAAATATAAAAATATCAAATACCAATTGTGGGTACAGTTACAATAAAATCCCCTAGCTTTAGCTTATAAAAAATGGCTGTCTTTCCAGAATCATCAAGTCCTAGCATCAGAATCTTTATGTCACGTTTTGCTAGCAGTTGCTTGACTCGAGAACAGTTTGAACCCATTTTAGTTTCAACGTCTATTCAATACAAGGAACAACCAAGAAGTCTCATACTTATATACATGAAATGAGCGCACAAACACACAAGCGCGTAAAGTACTTCAAATCTGGAAAATCTGAAAGATGCTTTGGCCTGCATGAAGGAATAAGGCTTATGCTACCCATGTGAAACTATTATCAAGCATGGTTAATAAGAACATGTGTATTAAAAAGGAACAAAAGTTATTGTGCTTGAAGTTCTTATTTAAGCTGGAGCAAAAAGTAATGGAGAATAAAGTCAATTGCTTTTCTGGAGCTGTAATTGAGATTCTGTAAATAACTTGAAGATTAGAAATGTGATAAGACTTTAAACTCGAAGGTTGTATACTTGTGATCTGTTTGGTCTGACGCCCATATATGTTGGGGATGTTTCTGTAGCGACGTTTAAGATAATCAAATAGTTTGTATATATTTCTTATATTACACCATTTTAAAAGATGACATTTTTATTATTGACGGAGAAAGTAATTATAACTGTCACAACCATGAGTTGGGCTTGTTGGTTTCAGGCCCAAGATTACACTCAAACTCTTGTATTCATTACTTGCAATACATACATTAAATAGACTAAAAACAACATGCAAACACAGGTCACTACTCTTATAAAATAGACCACTACATAACATCCACCCACTACTCCACTACCTAGACTAATTCACAATAAAAACTTGCTGCATAATTTAAATAAAATATATGACTTAAATACTAGACCCGTGACCTGTAACTTGACCCGATCAAGATTAACCCAACAGGGCCTAGTATAACTGTTGTATTGAAATCTCATCATTGTGGGCGGTTAGTGTTCAGGTTACACAACACTGTTAACCTGTTTTTGTATAGGTCAATGTTTGAAATGTCTACTCTTGTATGCTTTCCAAAACCATCTAACAAAATCTACGCATACACTCACCGGCCATTTACAACGGCAACGCTAACCCTTTGGTAATTGTCTATGCTGACCACTTACCAAAAAAGCCAGACGTTAACCCTTTACCAATCCTTTACAATGTATTTAATATTTCCTAAATTGTTTGTAACTTAACTAAATCCCTTTGATCTTACTTTGTAGATACAATTATAATAAAATAGCTAATAACACTAAAATCATTGACAATATTCCGCATTTACTAAATGTAGAATTCCTACCATGCACACATGGTGAATAAAGTCCTTGTTATTTATAAATTCTCATTGTTGTCATAAAAAATAAAGGATAACATATTAAACAAAACAAATAGAGAAAATTTATATATTCTCTTTAAACATGCAAAATATCATATTTTCTCAAAGCACAAGTTTTCAATGCACAATATACAATGATCTATCTAGGAAAAGTATGATATTTTATAAGTTTAGAGGGTATATATGATATTGTTCTGAAAAATGGAACACAAAGAAAGAACAACTTTACAAGCATCAAGTTATGTATCATGTTACTAATCTCAGAGGTGGACTGGAAGATGAAAACTGCTGTAAGAACTCCCACGAGTGCAGTCACCGCCAACGCCACTGTCGGCAAGGGTGATGTCAGCCCAAAATTCTGCAAAGTGACGCATCGGGTTGGCTTAATTTAAATATAGCAGGTAATAAGGATGATGTTCTACATATTTAAGGAGCACAAGTAATGAGCTATTTATAACTCTGAATACATAACATGATAACGTCAAACTCGAGACATAAACTGATACGAGTAAGAGATTCAATGCTATATACCTCAAGAATTGAAGGCCCCTCCTATTGATATTTCAACAGTAATTGCAACCATTGCTGTGCGACCAAGCCACACGTCTAAGCTGTTTCCATCCTTACTACTTTGCTCACACCTAACCGAAAATGATGCAGCCTTGGGTAATAAAACTTTTTAATGATGAGTTGTACATATCACACTACATTTACAATTAAACTTCATTTTGTAAATTCTCATAAGTTTATGAACAAATTCAATCGTGAGTGGTTGTTCGAGCACATTATGTAAGTTTTGAACAAATCGGCCTACAATGTGAATCGAGAAATTAACATGCATAAATCGAAAAATCCATCTACAGCGGTGAACTTGTCACTAGTACAGAATTGATTTTTTGGGGCAACCCTAACTGATTTTTAGGGCGGTTGTTAGGGCGGTTCAATTATAAATCGCCTCAAAAATGAATGTTTGTTTTTTAGGGTGGTTTTATATGATTTTTTAGGACCGTTTTCTCCACTAACCGCCCTATAAAATCCATATAATTTTTTAGGACTGAGATACTATTATTCAAGCACGGACAGTCTTTCATTTAAATGATTTGATTTGGGTGTTTTTTTTTTCCTCAAATGAGTCATGTAATAGATTTTAGCTAAAAGAGGAATGGGTCAACCATGTTGAAGTCCACCAAAGTCTATTTTAACACTAGATGCACTAATAATCATTCTACTCACATATTTATATTACAATTGTTATATATTCCTACATAACTGATGATTTGTTTATAAAAATAGAACAAATGGGCCAATTCTGCATGAACTAAAAGATAACCCATTTCAATCAGGACCCGTTTTGACCGTTATCCAACCCGTCCTTCATGACACCACTAATAACTAGAACTATTGTTGGACTGGCTGTTTTAAGTATAGAAAAGGGTTGACACTAACCGAAAAGAAAACATACACGTGTGTTTAATAAGAACAGTGTCATTTACCAACGACGTTGAGAAATAGTGTGCAACTTGAGTTTATCAGCGACCTCAGAAACATTCATTGCATTAGGTAAGTCTTGCTTATTGGCAAAAACAAGTATTGTTGCATCCCTCAGTTCATCCTGAAACAAGTAGAAACAAATGTATTTCTAATAGAAAAGACACATATAAGGGTTCTTTCTTGGTAACCATGAGAACCCATCAAAAAACATAGGTCTCACTAATACTCTATTGACCAGGTAAAGTGCAGCTTATGCTAGACAGGTAACCTTCAAATAAAAAATGAATGTTTATTTTTTAGGGCGGTTTTGTATGATTTCTTAGGGCGGTTCTCTCCACTAACCGTCTATAAAATCCATATAGTTTTTAGGGCGGTTTTTGTATCGTTTTTAGAGCGGTTTTGTTCTCAAACTGCCCCAATAAAACTTTTTAGGAAGTACTAACAATCAGATAACGTTAAATTTTTGAAAAGGTAAAACTTTTATCGTCTTCAACCTCAAACTCTCTCTGTAATATTAAACTGAAACTTCCATCTTCATCATTTTCTCAACAACTTTGTATTAATTATCTTCTTTATTATTCTCAAATGAGGAAAGATATTAAGGTACATTAGTGTATTTTAATTTCCTTTTACATTTGATTATTGTAGATTGTGTTTATTAATGATATAATTTATACAATGTTTTGTTTTAGTGATTCAAGTCTGTATAATCATCACCAACATGGTTGTAAAAACCGCTAGGGCCGCCTAGGGATTAATCGGGATTAGTCGGGATTAATTGGGATTAATCGGATTGGAATTTTATATGTAATTTATATGTATATCTGTGTTATGTATACATAAATATAATTAAATTCAAAAAAATCAACCATTAACATATTTTGACCAATCTTAACGAAAATTTGACTAATCTGGGCAATTTTGATTGATTTTAAAAGAAATTTGACCAATTTTGACTGATTTTTGACCAATTTTGACAGATTAGGTCCGACTAGGTTCGATTTTTTCCGACTAGGACCGATTACTGATTAACCCTCCGATTATGTGAAATCGCCTAGGCTGGTGGCCGATTTTTGATTAATCCCCGATTAATCGTTGACTAGGGCCGATTTTTACAACACTGATCACCAATATATTTGATTAAAAGTGTACTAAGTTTTAACAAGAGTTTCTTTAAGAGCTTCTTCAAGATTTCAGAAAGTTAGTAAGTGTTAATCTTCTACTTTTATATATATATATATATATATATATATATATATATATATATATATATATATATATATATATATTGATATAGTATGTTATATAATTATTTAATTTAATGATAGAACATATATTTGATTGTCACTATACACATACATATGATTTGCATATATTTGTATTAGATTTATAAAATTATACATATGTAATATATACACACACCTACATTTATATATATATATATATATATATATATATATATATATATATATTTATACATATTATTTAGATAGGACCCCTTAGAAAATATCCGTCTGAAATTTATATAATAGAGATAAATTTCAGATTGTTCCCATTTTGGGACGTCTTTTTAAATATTCTATCTCATTTAGAATACATATAGTTAAACGTGTTCACTATTTAAGAAAAAATCAACATCATTTTCTCTTTACTCATTCGAGTTTACAGTTTTTCCCTTTACTTGAGGAGCTAAGGGGAAATGCTGTCGATTTTTTCTTAAATAGTTAACTCGTTAAACTATATACATATGTGATAGAATATTCAAAAAGTGGGTTAGGATCCACTGTCTTAGAGCCATCGAATTACATCATAATCATACACTTCATATCATATCTGTTTATTTTTTTTATTTTCAGATGGATCGTAAAGTCTGGATGTACAAGATCGAACGTTCTAGCTCAATATATACAAAGGAGTTCAAAGTTTTCTTATGGTGGCCAAAGCTGATCGAGTGAATAAAGGAAATAATCGATTAGTTGTCCTTGTACACTTTGTAAAAATTTTAAAGGGCTTAGTTTCATTTGTTTAAACATGGTTTTATGCCTAGATACACTTGTTGGTCAATGCATGGTGAACCACTTATTGATCGTGGTACATCGTTGCTCAATTTACATAACGATATTATGGAGAACAAAGATTCATACAAACATGACAATAATGACAACTTAAATGAAATGGTACATGATTTAGACCCTAATATTGCAGATGATGATCAAGAAAAATTAGAACATTTATTTGATGATGCAGAGAAACCGTTATATCCCGGCTGTAAAACTTTCTCGAAGCTTAGTGTCGTATTAAATTTGTTTAACTTAAAGTCAAACTATGGATGGAGTGATAAAAGTTTCACAAGTTTATTAGTGGTTTTGCATGACATGCTTCCAGAAGGTAACGAGTTACCAATCTCTACATATCAAGCTAAAAAGTTGATGTGTTCAATGGGATTAAAAGTTGAAAGAATACATGCATGTCCAAATGATTATATGTTGTATAGAAATGAGTTCGAAAAGGAACATAAATGTGTTGCATGTGGTGTATCGAGGTATAAACGTAAAAAAGAAACAGATGAAGTTGATGATGATGTGACAAAAAATGGACCACCGTTTAAAATGTTGTGGTACTTTCCCATTATACCAAGACTAAAACGATTATTTTCAAATAAAAAAGAAGCAAAATTATTACGTTGGTATTCAGATGAGTGATCTGGTTGTCGAGACTCGATCAAAAATAAGTTATTATGTCGGTCTTAGCTACCTTTATTGTGTAAGAGTAAGTAAGGTCGTCTCCACAGGGAATATGTGAAAGGTGTTTAACATTCGCACTACGATTGACGAAAAGATAGAAACTTTATATTTAAAGATTAAAACTTTGAACGAATTAATGAACACAATTTCAAAAAGTAACAAACTTTGAAACTAATTTAGCTAAATAATAAAAAACAATAACTTCCGGGTTTCTAATTCCACAAGATTCATAACTGATACTTTTAAACTAGGGTTTGTAAGAAACAATACTTCAAGATCTTAGCTTTTGATTAAAGTGGTAACAAATGAACAATCTTTTAAGAGTCGTTCATTCACAAAGTTACCAATTCACCTATATCATGTTGTCTATTTTTCTTAATGAGCTCACGATACAAAGAAACCGAAAACTGATAATCAAGCACACAACTTTATTTATAAGTAGTCCTTTTAAATCAATCAAAACATAAAACTTCATTTAATCACTCAATGTTCATTACAAAAAAACCTAATCATAAGATTTCAATTTTTTCACTTAACATGAATTGTACTCCAGAAAGCAATCACGAACGAACTAGCCACTCATGGTCTTCATCGGATCTTCAACCTTGATTTGATAATGTTTGTAGATGATTTAGGATGAATAAGAAGGCTTGATATCACCGCAAATCGGCTTAAAAACGTCAAGAATTGAGCTTGGAAAGTTCTCTCCCGAATTAGGGTTGGATTGTGTTTAAATAACTTGAAATTCCACAAAATCCGGAGTTTGTTGGTGACCGGCATATTTTTTTAGCTCCTAATACCTATAAATCAAAACACAAACAATATGAAACTATTCCACTATAATCATGATGTAAAATCGGACATTTAGATCAATTAAACACTGAATTATTAACTTGTGATCACATCCCCACACTTTACCTTTTGTTTGTCCTCAAACAAACTTACTTGCACAATTCACCTTACTTAATCAAACATGCTAAATTATCACAACTTTGTATAAGTTAAGGTCACAAGGCATACTTAATTTTAAACTTTCATCATATAATATTCACAACCCAACATGTAACATCACTTATGTTTTAAACTTAGAATCACCTTAGTTGGCATAACTCTACCTTTTGCTTCAAAAATTCATGCATTCATATTGCTCACAATGGACACTCCTCTCGGTTTGTTTTGTGGGCTAGTGATTATATACTAGTATATCTAGAACTCTCAAACCAAGAATGTACCTTTTCATCATAAGCTCGTATACTAATCATAGCGCCATCAATTACATAATATAATACATAAATCAAGAGGTCTTTTATGGGTTGTAATTTTAGGCTAAGGTTTAAGGTGGGATATAACAGGGGGATTTAGAGTGGCTAACGGTGAATGAAATCTAATTAAACATGCTAGATGTGATGTGTATCAATCTCTATCCTCTAATAGCAATCATATCATAGAATTCTCACACTATTTTTGTTGCTTCATATCTTAGTAATTTTGACCTCATGTTTAGCTTTTCTCCTCTTTTTTTTCTTCTTTCATATGTTTATAACCAATCATACTATTATTGAACTACTACTGCAACGACACTTCTCGGTATGTCATGGATTGGACTTCATCACCCGAGGTTTCATAGAAAGGCTAAGGCTTTATAGGTTTATTGTTTTGGGTTATTCAAATGACAAGTTGGGGCTTAACATGGTGTCTATAGGAAAATTATCAAGGTATGGATTCAAAAGAAAAGGTTTAAACAAATGGTTCATTCCTTATGCCTTTATCACATTTATGCACAGGTTTATGATCTTGACACCATCAATTACACGAGTTCTAACTTAAATGCATATTATGGTTTTTCTCATTATGAAAAAATATAAAGCAAATCTACATATGCTATGAATTGCTCAATTAGACTCAAATTCTTACGGAAACGGTGGGAAAGGGTTAAAAATATGAAGCACGTATGTCATCTACAACCGGTTCGTTACGCCTCCTAAGAATTTTACCTAATCTTTTATTGTAAAAACTCATGTTGGGAATGCTTTCCTACAATTCAAGCAAGCATGCCAATAGATCTATACATATACAAACAAGTGATAATTGGCCATTTATGAAAAATTTTGGGTCTCATGCACAACAAAGCTTATTTGGATATTTATTTTTCAAAGAGTTCAAAAAGGTTCCATTTTTTCTTGTTTCTCCCCTTATCCCCACACTTGAGATACATTGTCCTCAATGTATGGTAGTCATAATTGGTATTTTCATAACATAGGGGAATATATTCTTAATTTCATTCTTATAAGCTAAACAAGATAATTCATTATGAAGGAAGACTAGTAGAATATTGTTCAAAGCCAAAGTAGTGGAAAGAGCACATGGACCTTATCATAATCATTATCGGAAACCTTCATCACTCGTCTTGTGCCTCCCCATACTTGAGTACTATTGACTATTAAAACAAAACAAAAACACACAAACTAATAAAAGAATTAAAACTCACTTTCGTAGGAATCACAGTTGCATTTAGCGTATGCAACAAGCCTTTAAACCCCTCGGTAGACCCAAGTGGATGAGTTGTAGTCTTGTGAGGGTTGCCTCCCGTTAGCGCTGAGTTTTAGGTCTTCAGCCAGACCTTACCTGAGACCACTTATGATGGTCGTATTGGGTGCTTTTCTCCAAATATCTTTTCAAATACTTGCTTCTCCCTATGTGCCAGATTCTCTTGTTCGCTCCCGTATTGGTCAAACATCTGTTCTTTGACCCTTGAATTCACTTGATCTGATGGTTTACCTATCTTTATCTTTCGTTTTGGTTTTCATTCCTTAGTGACTCCACCTTCACATTCTCCTCCTTTTCCCCATTCTTGAGCTCAAACCTATAAGGATCAAAACCATTCTTCTTGGTGACGTCCTCGCTTACATGTGAAATGTAAGGAGGAGCACGCCTGTTAGTAGTATCTGTTATAGAATAATCATTATTAACTACATATGTAATTGCTTTTGAAAACACATTAAAGAACAACTTACGATTTTCAAATGCCATGTCGATGCTTCCATCGTGGCAATTTATTTGAGTTTTGGCTGTTGCGAAGAATGGTCGTCCTAAAATTATGTTTGGTTGCTCATTCATCCTTACTGGTGCGTAATCAAGCACCATAAAGTCTACATGGTAGTAGAACTCTCCTAACTTGATGATCATCTCCTTAACCAGTCCACGGGGTTGTTTCCATGTCGAATCAACCAGCACCAATGTTTTATGGGTTTCATGTAATGGACTAAAGTCATATTGGTCATATAAACTCCCCGGAAGGATGCTCACCCTGGCTCCATAATCCAAAAGTGCGCTTTTGATTTTAAATTTTTCGACTTGAATGGGAATGATTGGTGCTCTCGGGTCACTTCCTTCTTCTTCATCTACTTCCTTATTGTTACCTACAACTACTTGAGGAGTAAAGGTTAAATCATAATCAATACATTCAGATTTAGGAGTGATACTAACCGCGTTTATGTGTACATTCTTTGAACTTGATGCTTGATGTTGAGGGTTCTTTGTTGTATCACTTGGAAGCTTTCCCGGTTCTCGTTTGGACAGTTGTTTAGCTAATTGTCCTAGTTGCTTGGCAATGGCCTCATTGGTCTTTTCTTGAACCTCTCTAAATTGCTTAAACTCTTTCATCTCCTTTGCAAGATCTTGAATTGCTGACAAAATTGCATTGTCATTGCCATTGTTAGTAGGAGCACCTTGTTGATGTTGTTGATTCCTTTGATTATATTGCCCACCTTGTTGGTAGTTTCTTTGATTGTAGTTGTTCCTTTGATAACCTCCTTGATTGTATTCTTGTTGTTGGCCTTGATATTGATTGCTTCCTTGATTTGGTACTTGAAATAGGGGATTCAATTGGTTAGTATTGTTACCATATCTAAGATTTGGGTGATTTCTAAGACCGGGATGATATGTGTTAGAATTCATATCGTATGTCTTCCTTTCCCCTTGGCCTTGTAATTGATGTATATTTTCACTATTCCCCAAATTCAAGTAGCATGTGACCGATGTATGGCCGATGTCATTGCACATGTCACACACTTCATACTCACTAGATATGTTCGTCGCACCACTTTTTCCAACTTTAAGGCTTGTAATTTCTTGTTCTAGAACCAAAATTCTATCCATGGCCACATGATCATTCACCATCTTCACGTTTGCACCCCTGGACCTCCGACTTGATTATGCACACTTCTTGGTGATTACACTCATCCTTTCAAGAATATCCCAATCATCATCCTTATGGTTTAAGGTGAACGTTCCTGCACTTGTGGAATTTACATCTCTAGCATCCTCTGGTGATAATCCATCATAAAAAGCTAAAATCAACTCCCATTTAGCTATGCCATGATGTGGACAAGTTCTTAGCATCTCTTTGAATCGGTGAAAAGCTTTATGAAACTGTTCACCTGATTGTTGTGTAAAGCCTCGAATGGCTCACCTTGCATCGCTTGTCCTTTGGGAAGTATAGTATTCATCCAAGAATTGTTGTTGCATTTGTACCCATGTGTGAATACTTGCAGATGGTAGAGATAGGAACCATTGTTTGGCCTTGTCATTAAGGGTGAATTGGAATAGGACCAATTTAACTTCATCCAGTGAAAAGCCTTGGCCACTATTGGTGCTACATGATGCCTCAAATTCGGATATATGCAAATAGGGTTCTTCAGTTACCATACCATGGAAGTAAGGGAGAATTCCCAAACATTATGGTCAGACTTCAAAAGCTCGTCTCCTTTGTGTTGGTGAAACAATAGAAGATGAATTGATGGCAATGGCTGGACGAAAGTGACTATCCACACCATGTGCTTGGTTTACCTTTAACGTTGTTACGAATGGGTTGTTGAGCATAACCACTCTGATCCCAATTTGGTTGACGGTTTCGATAGCCCGGTTGGTTCCCATAATCCTCAAAATCATGTTGGTTTGGTCCGTCCATATAGACTTGATCTTCAATCCACTCATACACATAATTAGTATGATGACTTCCTTCCACTAAAAACTGTTCCTCATTGCTATGATGGCTCCCTTTCATGTCATGCTGAAAACTTGGATTACGAACCCAGAAATTTGGCATTGGTTGGAAATTTACGGGAGGAGGTTAGTGTTGCACACCTAGGGATCGGCCCTTGAGGTTGAGGTTGCACAGGTTGTGGCTGAGGTGGAGGATCATTAGGTTGAGGGAACATTGGTAGTGGGATATCCTCAAAAGGTTGGTTGGGTTATGGCCCTCCTTGGTTTTCTAGATTATTCATCATTCTTGATTGGTTACTTTCAGGTGTTCTTGAAAGTCTACTTAAAATCCGATGAGCTGTTGCTGATGATGTACCTTCTTTTGATCTTGTTTGACCACGAATTTAAGAAGTCCTTGAAGTTGGTGCTTTGTGAAACACACGATTCTCTCTTGCAGTCTTCTCGATTTCTGGATCAAATTGCAATGGTGAGGTCCTTCCTGAAAATCTTGTATGCATTAACGTAATGGTTACCTGCAAACAAGAAAACACAAAATACCTCGCGTAATACTGAACAAGAAAACAAATAAAAAGAAAAACAGAAAAGTAAAATCTTTTTGGGTTTTTTATATAAATTTTTAAGAAAGCAAAATAAAAACTATTAAACACTAAGCGCACTAATTCCCCGGCAACGGCGCCATTTTTTATTTGGTTGTCGAGACTCGATCAAAAGCAAGTTATTATGTCGGTCTTAGCTACCTTTATTGTGTAAGGGCAAGTACGGTCGTCTACACAGGTAATATGTGGAAAGTGTTTAACAATAATGGCACTACGATTGATGAAAAAATAAAAACTTTATAATTAAAGATTAAAACTTTGAACGAATTAATGAACACAATTGCAAAAAGCAACAAACTTTAAAACTAATTTAACTAAACAATAAAAAACAATCACTTTCTGGTTTCTAATTTCGCAAGATCCACAACTGATACTTTTAAATTAGGGTTTGTAAGAAATAATACTTCATGATCTTAGCTTTTGATTAAAGTGGTAACAAATGAACAATCTTTTAAGACTCGTTCATTCATAAAGTTACCAATTCACCTATATCACGTTGTCTACTTTTCTTAATGAGCTCACGATACAAGGAAGCAGAAAACTGATAATCAAGCACACAACTTTATTTATAACTAAACCCTTTAAACCAATCAAAACATAAAACTTCATTCAATCACACAATGTTCATTACTAAAAAACCTAATCATAACATACCAATTGTTTCACTTAACACGAATTATACTCCCGAAAGCAATCACGAACGAATTAGCCACTCATGGTCTTCATCGGATCTTCAATCTTGATTTGATAATGTTTGTAGATGATTTGGAATAAATGAGAAGGCTTGATATCACCACAAATCGGCTTAGAATCATCAAGAATTGAACTTGAAAAGTTCTCTCCCGAATTAGGGTTGGATTGTGTTTAAATAACTTGAAATTCCATAAAATCAGGAGTTTGTTGGTGACCGGCGTATTTCTTTAGCTCCTAACACCTATAAATCAAAACACAAACAACTTGAAACTATTCCACCATACTCATGATGTAATATCACGTATTTAGATCAATTAAAAATTGAATTATTGACTTGTGATCAATGAGCGTACAAATGATGGAAAACTAAGGCATGTTGTAGACTAATCTCAGTGGAGAAGAATTGATAACATATATCCAGAGTGTGGGGACGAGATCCGAAATATACGTTTTGGACTTAGTTCAAACGAAATCAATCCTTTCGGAAACATGAGTAGTCGTCATAGTACGTAGCCAGTTCTTCTATGCATATACAATTTGCTACCATGGTTATGCATGAAACGAAAGTACATTATGATGTCCTTGTTAATCCAAGATCCGAGGCAACCTGGTAATGACATTGATGTTTATTTGTCTCCTTTGATCGATGACTTAAAGACTATGTGGAATTCAGGTGTAAACGTGTATGATGCTTACAAGAAAGAATACTTTAAATTAAGAGCCATGATTTTTCGTACCATAAGTGATTTTCCTGCATACGGTAACTTGTCTGGATATAGTACGAAATGTAAGTTTGCTTGTCCTGTTTGTGAAAATGAGACCAGATAAATAACGGTTAGAAAACTGTATACATGGGACATTGAAGATTCCTTCCAACTTGTCATAGTTATCGTAATAAAAAAGAGTTTGATGGAAATACCGAGCACCGAATGATGAGGAAGCGATTTGATCCATTGATATGAGTTGAAAAGCTAAATACCGTGTTAGGTAAAAGAACTCGTATCGACAAATGAGCCACTTGGAAAAAAAGGTCAATCTTTTGGGACTTACCCTACCAGAGGCATTTAGAGGTTAGACATTGCTTAGATGTTATGCATATTGAAAAAACATGTGTGATAACTTGTTGGGTTTATTGTTAAACATTACTGGGAAAACTAAAGATGGTATTAATGTTCGTAAAGACATGGAAGAAATTGGAATACGTAAAGAGCTTGCTCCTGTTCAAAGACCCAAGGGCTTTTATCTTCCACCCGCATGTTATACCATGTCAAAAGAAGAAAAAACAAATTTTTGTAAATACTTGCATGATATTAAAGTTCCATCCAACTATTCTGCAAACATTAAAAAGTTGGTTTCGATAAAGGATTGTAAATTGCTAGATATGAAATCTCATGATTGCCATGTATTGATAACACATATGATTCCTATCGCAATGCTTGGATTATTACCAGAGAATATCCGACATACAATATCAAAACTTTGTTTATTTTTTAACAAAATTCACTCAAAAATTATTAATCCTGAGTCACTGGATACATTGCAAAAAGAAGTTGTTGTAAGGTTATATTAGAAGATTTAAAGGCTGATGCATCCAAAGAAGCCAAAGCAACCAAGGTGCTTCCTGCATGCATGCTCTAATGTACAAGGTAGAAGTTGCTTCGAAAGTTTGACGTTCTCCACAGAAAATATTCTAAGTGTAAAATCTTCCAAAGCCAAAGTTCAAATCTTCCGAAGCCAAAGATGAAGTCTGATGAAGACTGGATGAAGATAGACATAGATCAGAAGGCCATGACTGCTCTCCAAACTGTTCTTCTAAACTCTATCTATAGAGGCTTCAAGAAGTGCAAGACTGCCAAGCAACTATGGGATGCACTGAATCTGATGTATGATGGGTCAAATGAAGCAAAAAAGAACAAGATGGACTTCTTAAAGCAGCAGTTTGAGAACTTCACCTTCAAGATAGGTGAAACCATGACTCAACAATACTTCAAGTATGTTAAGATTATAGATACTCTAATGGATGTTGGAGTAACTCTTAAGAACATGGACATTGTGAGGAAGTTCATGTCCTCTCTTCCTAGACAATCAACACTATTGTGTGGTCATTAAGAGGACTAAGAACCTCAAGACCCTTACTCTCACTGAATTGTATGGTATCCTCAGTGGCTACCAGATGGAGATGAACATGCAAAATCCATCTGGTAACTCCAACAATCAGCAGAGTTCATCCCTTTATGTGGTTGAAAGGGATTGCTGAGAACCACAGGATCATCTCATCTGTTACCCTGACAACTCATAAAAAGGTCCTTTCATCACCTTCCCGGAGACACCAAGAGAGAGCTACATCCAAGGAAGCCCATTCCAAGAGACAAGCTCTTCATAAGCCTTTGTGTCTACTGATGAAAGCACAAGCAACTTTCTCTTTACCCTTGAAGACCTAGACTGTATCCATCCAGATGATCTGGAGTACATGAAAATAGTTCAGCAGATGGCTCTTCTCACTCACAAAGCCATGAAGTTTTACAAGAGGACTGGGAGGAAGTTTCCTAGCAGTGCAACCAGTGGAAAGTTTGGGCTGGACAAAAGCAAAATGAAGTGTTATAACTATAACCAAATGGGACACTTTGCTAGAGAATGCAAGGCACCAAATACAAATGGTGGCCAAGCACAAACCAGACCAAACTACACTAATAGAGCTCCCCAGAATAAGAAGCCCAAGCAGCAAGCTACAGGTGCTGTTGAAGAGGGAGGCTTTGACTAGAGCTTTCAGGTTGAGGATGCATCTCCAAACCAAGCATTGATGACAGATCATGAAGAAGCCAAGGTATTGGAACATCCTTGTACACCTGAATGTATTGCTAAAGTTAACTGATATAGGTCCTATAACTTAAAGATGAGAACTAATCTTGAGTCCTCAAAACTTTTTAAAAGCTGATTTCAAAAGAGCTGAAAAAGATTACAATCTTAAAAGAGAAAAAGTCAAGTTGTCTTCGGAAGAAAATTATGTCTTCAAATCAAATAACTACTTATAAGAAATTTACCTTCGGAAGAAATTCTGAGATATCTTTCGAAGCTTAAATATGCTTCTAAGTACTTACATGTATTTGAAGAACAATTTTCTTCCGAAAGCAAATTTCAAGTTGTCTTCGGAAGAAAATTATGTCTTCAAGTCAAATAACTACTTATAAGAAATTTAACTTTGGAAGAAATTCTGAGATATCTTCCGAAGCTTAAATATGCTTCTAAGTACTTACATGTATTTGAAGGACAAATTTCTTCAGAAAGCAATTAAGTCTTGGAAGATTTTGAGAAAGCCATTTCAACTCTTAAGCATGAACATACCAACTACAGGACTCAGAAAAGATCTCATCACTAAGTTAACTAAATGCCAGGCTGAGCTTGTGATCAGGAAAGCCAAGGCAAACGTGTTCTTGAAGAACAGACTTTCAAGAACATGATATCCTCATCCTTGCATGCAAAAGTTTGTTATTATAATTAGCAGGGACTGGGATCTACTGAGATAGATCCTCCATACATTCTATTATCTGTAAGACCTCCAAGGTGTGAAACTTGTAAAGATGAGCTTCCACTCATGGACCCTATGGTTGAAGAGGATGAAAAGGAGATAGTGAAGAATGATTCTAAGAGGAGTGAAAAGATCATCCTAAAAAGGGTCACTATTCTCCTGAGGAGAATAAAGAATCTGGCATGACCAAGCCTAAGAGGAAGAACTTGATCAATCAAGGCCACTTTCAACTCTAAGCAGAAACAAGTGTTTATCTCTGCAGGATTTGAAGGGATGAAGGCTGAAGACTCAACTATGAACTCTAGTACCAGGAGTTCTAGTTCATGTCCAACTCATCCCAGCAAAAAGAAGAAGGCTGATCAGCTGTGTATCACTACTACACAGCCTGAACCATCCAGTTCCAAGAGCAAGGCTCACCCTAAGAAGCTTGCTGCATCATCTGTGAAGATAAAGATGGAGGTGGAAAGTGATCAAGTTCAGTCTTTCTCTTAAAAGAAGACTCTCAAAAGGAAGCAAATTGATTGCATCATATGTGGTAGTACTTCTTATCTTGCTAAGGATTGCATCTACAATCCTAAAAGTACTATTCACATTATCAAAAAGAAAAACTTCTGAGAATAACTAGCTTCGAAATGAAAATCTTTTCCTTCGGAAGCTCCAAGGTGAAAAAAAAGACAAGTGAAAACTTGCCTTCGGAAGAAATTTGGTCTCGGAAGAAAGCAATGCTTCCGTAGTACTAAAGCCTGCTGCAGTGAAAGCAAGATCTTTCAAAGGTCCAGTCTCCAAAACTTCCGAGGTGTTAAAGGTCAAGTACAATCATTCAAAGATGGTGTGGAAGATGAAGAAAGACCAAAGTGACTGAAAGTTCTTCATCAACAACAGCTAATGATCCTTAAAGCTTGAACAAAGGATCAGTTACTGTTACATTGTCTTCAAATCACTTTGATAAGCCCAAAACCAAGGCTTGGGTTTTCCAAATGCGACAGATAAAGCCCGGCATCTTCAAGACTATGAGGAAGCCAACTGCTAGCTTCTCAGGGGTAGAAACAGCCCTTGTTCTAAAAATGTTAAAGCTCATTGCTCAAGGTGATAACCTAGCAGCACCAGTTAGTGTTGAACCCACACCTTCTACTTCCCAACCACCAATACAGCTAAAAATAACCATCATCTACCAAAGAAAATCCAAACGAACCCCTGCACATGCTACTCAGTTTGTGCAGGCCCTTATATCATCACCCATACAGGGGGAAGTGGGCACTGGAGCTCCCACTTCTCCTGAGGAGCAAACCACTCCCATCTCACAAATGATCAGTGCTAAGGTTCCTCATGCTCAGCCTGATAAGATCACAACCCCCACAGCCTTAAGCCTTCACTCAGAGTTTCAAAACTCTAGTGAACAATCTTCAGGGGAAAGTTACCATCCCCAGGCTCTTGATCTAAACCAACCAATCCCAAACCTTGAATCCTATGATGTTGAAGACATGGGCTTCAGTGAGTATCATGAGTCTCTCTTCTCCACCCCTGCTCAAGGAGAGATGAATACTCATGTTTCTCCCATGTCTAGCCCATATCATCTACCTACTACTGAGGTGGATCTCCCTGAACTTATTTAGGAGGTCCATATGGAAGAGGCTCTCACTTCAGCAATTGATTACATCATTAAGACCTCAACCATGGCAACCCTACCCATTGATACTTCATTTGAAGCTGTTATGGTGCAGGGGAAATCCAGCAGCCAAGGACAAAGTGCTGGTGATAAGGAAGAAGACCTTGGTTCTATTCTCTCATCCCCCCTGTGATTCTTTTGATGAAGATGAGGGGAGTCTGAAACTAAGGTGCAAAAACTAACAAAAACATGCACCTATTTAGTCTCAAAGATAAGTCACCTGGAATCTCAGGTGACTGTCTTACAAATGAGGGTTAATGATCAGCAACTTGAGATCACCGATCTTAAGGGAAAGTTAGCTGAGAGACCACTCCGGAGAACTCAACCAAATCCACAAGAACCTGTGGATGTGACAGACCCAACCCCAAGCTCACTTATGCAAGAAGGTGATGCTACCAAAAAGGGGGGAGAAAGTCCAAACAACCACAGAACCTGGGAGTTCTTCACAGAGTATGAACTTGGATGGTTCACCACCCTCACTTGCAAATGGTCCATACTCAGCAACCTCCTCAAGTCTACATGAATATAGACTTACTTGCCCAAGTCTACATGGATATGGACTCACTCATACAAAGTTCGTTTGACGAAGGTACTCCCAGAGCTATGCCTACCCCATCTCATCACTCTGAGAATCCAATTATGGGATGGAGGTATGAAACTGATAGAAGATCTCTAGTCATCTCTAGATCTCAAGGTCAACTAGAAATTTTCAGCTTTTTCAACCTGAGCTTCTATGAGAGCATCCATCTGATTGATCTTTCACTTGTCAATCCAATTCAAAACAGACAAGCTACAAGATTAGTAGATTGGATTCAAGAAAGGGTGTTTGAAGAATACAAGCTGGTCTCAAGACTATATAGACAAAGGCTAGCAGGTAAGACTTTTGATCAACTAGATGTTGAGGTGGACCCTAAGATTAGCTTCAAAGGGGAAGCCTTGACTGAAGGCCCAGAAGTTGAACCTATGAACCTTGAGACAGGAACTTCTTCAGCACCCATTACCCTCAGTGAGGCATCAGCTGTTGAAGGGGCTTCACAACCTCTCTCTGGCTAGAGCTTGACTGCTGAGTCAAGCAATAAAGGCCAAAGCTCTCTCCACCCTAAGTCACCAAGGCCTGTGAGTGACAAAAGGAAAAGGAAACTGACTTCTGATGGAGATTGAGGAGGAGGAAAGAGAGAGGAAGAGGAAGCTAAGGGGAGAGAGTTCAAGAGGGTCTCTAGGCTTCATAGAGCTGCCATCAGGGCTGCCCACAAGCCAAATACTCAGAATGATGAGTTGAGGGCAGCCAAGTTAAACTACTTGGAGACCAGAAATTACAATGTAGATGAACTACTATCTCTCCCCTTAGATAAGTTGAATGAACTGGCTGATAAGGAATTGTCCAAGAAGAGGAAGGAGGCAGAGGATGCAGCTTTGCCCCTCAAGAACAAGGAAGAAAGGAGACAGAAAAGGTTCTACAAGCATGCTCCTACCCTCTCCCTAGTTCAAGAAAGTCAAGAGCCATCATCCAAAACGACCAAAAGAAGTCTGCTGACAGACAAAGGATGATGAGCTTCTTGAAGCTTTATGGATTCTTCGAAAGAAGGCTTGGTCCAATGTCTCTATTCACTATGGATGATCACATTAGAATGATCAAGCAAAAGATTAAAAAGGGAGAGCTTGTTGACTTGCATTCTCCACCAAGTCCAGCTCAACCTGAGGTTGTAAAGGTTGAACCCCTTGAGACAACATAACTTCATCTTCTGATCCACAACAGGGTCCTCTTCACTTTCCTTCTAAACCTATAAGAGAAGAGAACTCAACTGAGAGAGACACAGTAGAACAACCTGGTGCTGAAGACCAGTCCTCAAAATTAAAGACTTTAAAGAAGAGGAAAAGGATGACAATGAAGAGTGTTTCCAAGAAAAAGACCAAGGCATCCACCTCTACACCTCAGGATCAGTCAGAGCATCCTGAGGTAGTGCAAGAAGAGGCTGCTCAACCAACTCTAACTCAAAGAGGATCCTCTTGCAACTGGAAGACCCATCTTGTCCTGGACTTTTGCTGCTAATCCAGATAGGTGGTATGTCATCAGAGATCAAGGAGGTCAAGATGTCTATTTCTGGCAAGACATGCTTGATCTTCCTCAACATGATCTCCATGACATGAGAAGATATTATGAGAGTTCAAGGGATCCTGACCAGATGATGAAGAAAGGTATGGTCTTGATCCTAGTGAGGACTGTCAACATCTGAATAACTTCTTTGTTTTGGTAGCGTCAGCCTAAGGGGAGTTTGTAAGGTTACATTAGAAGATTAGAAGGTTGATGCAACCAAAGAAGCCAAAACAATCAAGGTGCTTTCTGCATGCATGTACTAATGTACAAGGTAGAAGTTGCTTCGGAAGTTTTACACTCTCCACAGAAAATATTTTAAGTGTAAAATCTTCCGAAGCCAAAGTCCAAATCTTCCGAAGCCAAAGATGAAGTCTTCTGAAGCCAAATGTTGTGAAGACTGATTTCATCCAAAAATAGAGGGGACATGCTCTCTCTGATCTACTTTTTCATAAATCTAACTTACCTTCCACTGCAACTCTGAAGACTCACCAATTTATACAAGTTGGTGAAAAGGTCCATGCTTTTGTAAACTGTAGATTATGGTCTTGGGTCTGCAACTTCCTACTTTGTACCTGATATCCTTTTTATAATGTAAAAGGATGTGAACTATGGCATGTCATAGTCACTAGTCAAAAGGCAATCTGCTTTTTAACTCTACATTGATCTTGTTGTCTAGATTAGTGTTTTCAGTTGGCTTTCAAGGTATTGACGACTGTAGGATGTAGTATAAAGTATCTCAGGTCCTTGTATTTCTTTTTATGCTTTGTAACACTTATAATAGAACTTGAGAGCAATATACAACATCCTTGAAAACCATACTTATCTTGTTCTTAGTTCTGTCACATTGTTTACTTGTGTTATTAGTATCATTTACACAAACCCGGTTCCCTATTTGATCTGTTAAGTATTCTAACACGCTCCTCATTGTGAGACTGATTGTATTGACCATCCCTCTTACCGGTCCTGCAGTTGTTATCACGCTCTGTGAACTAGAGATGTATTTTCCGCCTTCTTTTTTTGATGTGATGGTTCACCTGGTATGTCATATTGTAGAAGAAATTAAGACATGTGGTCCTGTATTTCTATGATACATCCCTTTTGAAAGATACATGAGTTTCTTAAAAAGTTACATAAGAAACCGTAATCGGCCAGAGGGTAGTATTGTTGAAGGATATTCTTCCAAAGAGGAGATTGAGTTATTTAAAGGTTATTTAGAAGGTGTTAAAAGCATTGGTATTCCTCAATCTCTTCATTCAGTTAAACTTGAAGCGGTCAGAGGTGTTGGCATGAAAATAATAATCCCAAGTCATGATAGTTTACAAACTGCACATTTATTGGTCTTAAAACACATGACTTGTCTTTCTCCGTATGTTGAAGAACACATGAACTTTTTATGAACGACATACCAGGTTAAGGATAATATGTGGTATTTAATGAAGCATAACAAAGACTTTTCTAGCCGGATGAAGAATAAGGTCACGATAACTAATATTGTTGATAAAATTGTAAAGAGGTTGGGACATGGCCCAGATTTTAAAGTAAAATCTTACCAAGGATACGACATCAATGGTTATACTTTTTATTTATAAAATTGAAAAGGTTATATGTTTATATATACATATTTATTTATTTATAAAAAATGTTGTATGTTTTGCAGAATGTGACAACATGCATGTTGTTATTTCCATTCCAAACTAGTTCGAATGTGATTATTGCTTCAGGGCAGGCATGGCCAACTTTAGACAAAATCCTACATGGGAAACAAATGGATGAGGGTTGCATCAAAGTACAAGTCTATTCAGTTTTAAAGATTATGACAAAACGCATGTTCATAATTTGACAAAAACTGATGAGATAAGTTTGGTTGGTGATACACTTCATCAGTTCATTCAGTGGCCAAGGAATGCATTAAGGGTATATTTGTTTATATGTAATATTGATTTTTGTATTATAATATTTACATTAATATTTTTGGTTGTAGCTTATGAATAAAGAAACACCACGCCAAACAATAAGTGGCTCAAGAAAAGCTCTAAGTCCATGTTCATCAAGTCACAGAGGTGCCTCAACACAAATAAACACTAGTGACTTCGCAACAACTTCAGCTTATCGACCACAGGTACTTGTTTATAGTAAAACAAATTGTTTGAAATGATTATTAAAAATTGTTTAACTTGTTTTTCATTTAAGATGGATGTAGACGGATCATATCATGTGTCTATCTCGAGTCAAATTCCCGTGCCACAAAATGTTGATCCACCAGGTTTTATGAATATGGTAAAAAGTCAACATCTTTTTTTTCAATCTTCACACACACACACAAATAAACACTAGTGACTTCACAACAACTTCAGCTTATCGACCACAGGTACTTGTTTATAGTAAAATAAATTGTTTGAAATGATTATTAAAAATTGTTTAACTTGTTTTTCATTTAAGATGGATGTAGACGGATCATATCTTGTGTCTATCTCGAGTCAAATTCCCATGCCACAAAATGTTGATCCATCAGGTTTTATGAATATGGTAAAACGTCAACATCTTTTTTTTCAATCTTCACACACACACACACACGTTTATATAATAAGAATACTAATGTTTTATAAATCATTTCTTAGTTGGCCCAGATACATCAGTTTGAACAACCTCTATATCAACAACCAATGCCAACTAATGATGCTCCCGATCCTAATCCAAAAGTCGTCGATAATGAAATAACTAGTGCTTTTGACAAAATAAAGGAAAGACCTCGTGCAATTCAAAATATTGCTAGAATTTTATCAAAGCACATTGGTGATAACAAAGGTATTATGGTTTTTTCACCCGACGGGATGTATGATTATCGGGTTGAATTTTGGATTCCATATGTGGAGATGTTACAAGTTTTCTGTAACGACTGGCTAGATATCACTATCATACATTGGTTTGCAATGTAAGTTATCTTTGTTTTATATGGTCAATAACATTTATTTATAAAAATCATTTTACAATTTTTCTCGATTTAAGGTACTTTTATAGATTAGACAATTCTAGATGTGCTTTCTTTAATCCGGGTAACATCACAAGTGACATGTACACTAATAATCTCACTACTATTAACGAACACATTATGAATATATATGTACTTCATATAGACAAACCATTTTTTGTTGCACCATATTTTGCTTCGTAATATTTATTTATACACTATATACACATATAAACATAAGCATACTTAATTTATCTATAACTTTTTTATAGTTCCCATTGGTTGCTATTGATCATTTCATCTTCAACACAAAAGGGATATATTCTTGATTTTATAAAAGAAAAAAAGAATTTCAAATCTTACGCTCTTACATCTTTAATTGATCGAGTTCTTGGGCTTGAATTTGAATGGGAAATGGTTAATGTATGTTTCTAATTACTTATTAATATTTGTTCTTGTTGATAATACTAAATTAACAATTGTGATTTTTATGCATTGTAAGCAACAACTACAAAATTGGAAATGTGGTTTTATGGTTATAAAACATATGTATGAGTTCGTCAAAGATCTTCAACATCAGTTTCCAAAGTAAGTTATTTTTATCAATTTGTATACTTTATATATTGCATTATTTATATATTAAACCTTGTTTTTTATTTATTTATTTTTAGACTTGGAATGACACAATCTATATGTCAGAAATAGAAATTGACAAGTTGATTTTACAATTAATGCCGCAGTTTATAAGAAAAATTTATATTAGGTAGACGTTCACATATTTTAAGGTGTCATTGTGTTATAACTTGAAATTTTGTATGGTAAACACTAAGTGTTTATAATACTATTGTTATTTTTATCGTTTGAGGAATTGTTGTACAATCTTTGATGTTTTATAATATATATTAGTAGTTTGAATTGTTGTACAATAGTATGGTTTTAGATATATATGGTGAGTTTGGTAGTAGAACAAGGAAAATGTATCTGGAAATTTAGGAAAATATATCCTGAAAAACATCCATTTAATAAAATGAATATATTTATTTAAAACTACAAAAACCGCCCTTTAAAATGTACCAAACCGCTCTATAAAAAAACCAAAAACTACCCTATAAAATGTACCAAACCACCCTATAAAATGTAAAAATTCGCCCTATAAAATGCACCTAAAAACCGCCCTAAAAAAACCAGAACCGCCCTATAAAATAACCGTCTCATAAAATAAACTATTTTTTAGATAGCGAGGTTTTAAGGCCGGTATGAAACCATCCTAACAAATAGAAATCACCGCCCTAATAAACCATAACTGTACTAGTGTGTACACGGAGAAGAAGAGAGTTAAGCAACCACCATTGTTGGTGGAGCAGTTGGTTTCACCTCCAATGCCTCTGTTAGACGTTCAAAGAGACGATTTTTGTAACAACGATTTATTTACGGATAAGTCCCTGCATTATGCTTGAATGATGTGCAAGTCTCTTTATTATGGAATATGTCATTTGTTTTCACTATATTGTTCATCTATGGTCATTCTACAACCAACTACTAGCACTAAGACAAGCTATCTTACTTGATTCTTAGGGGTGTAAACACTCGGCTCATTTTGACTTTAGTGTTAACTTGGATCAAACATACAATCAAATGAAAAACAGAGGAGCAAAAGAGTGTAGTCGAATGTAATCAGATTTATTAATCAAAAGCTTACTAAACTTCAACAGAAAGATTACAATGAATTTCGACTAATTTTTTGAATGAATGAAAACAAACAACTATTCAGACTTTAAATAGAAAACAAAACAAACTAATTCCTTATTAATCGATCCTCCAGCTTTCTCGGTCAAACCGAACTCCAACGTTCACATGATTCTCCACGTGCAACTTACTTTGAATCGGTCAATATTCATCCAACATAATCCCCCTAAATGTTGACCTGCTTCTTCAACTCTTCCATTCCAACTAGACTTCTCATCTCAACGAACGTAACTAACGGAAGAGCCTTAGATAGAATATCCGCTTTCTGCAACTTTCCACTGACTTGTTCCACACTAATCTGATCTCTTTGAACACACTCACGTATGAAGTGATGTTTAGTGTCAATGTGTTTACTTCGTTTGTGGAAAACAGGATTCTTCGTAAGTGTGATTGTTGACTCCTTATCCACGAACAAGTTGACCTTCTGAGCCTCTTTACCCAACAACTCACTGACCAAGTTTCGTAACCACAACCCTTGGCATGCTGCAGATGTTGCAGCCATGAATTCCACCTCACAGGAGCTGAGCGCAACTGTATTTTGTTTCTGAGACACCCAGGTAACAAGATTGTTTGAGTAATAGACAGCTACCCCAGTTGTACCTCGACGATCTTCAGTACCTGTACCATAGCTGCTGTCACTGTATCCCACCAGTGCACCATCTCCACCTTTTTATACTTCAATCCGTACGCCATAGTACCTTTTATGTATCTGAGTATTTGCTTAATAGCTGCATAATGACTCTCCTTTGGGGCCTGCATAAACATGCTCACTACACCAACCGGGTAACTAACATCTGGCCTTGTATGAATTAAATATCGAAGACTCCCTATCAGTTTTCGATATTTTGTCGCATCAAAATCCCTTCCGTGTTCATCTTTAGTGAGCTGCAACTTGGGCTGCATTGGCCATTTAGCTGCATTGCAAGTTGCCATACCAGCCATGTCGAGGATCTTCCTAGCATAGTTCTCCTGTTTCAGGATTACTGCATTCTCTGATTGCTCAACTTCAATACCAATATAATATACCAGATCACCCAAGTCAGTCATATCAAAAACTGACTTCATCTTCTCCTCAAATTCTTGTATTTTGACTTCTATCCGACCCGGTCACGATCAAATCGTCAACATAAACACCTATAATGATAACATAATTTAACTTATGTACCTTGTATATGGCCTGCTCATGAATACACTTGCTGAAACCAAGTTCCTTAAGTGATAAATCCAGCCATGTATTCCAGGCTCCTGGAGCCTGTCTCCACCCAAAAAGAGCTCTATGCAGCCTATAAACCATTCCCTCCTGTTTCTTCACTTCGAATCCCGGTGGTTATGTAACATGCACTCCCTATTTGAGTTCTCCATTGAGAAAGGCTGCTTTGACATCCAAGTGATGCACATGCCAATTCTCTTTAGCAGTGAATGCTAACAACAGCCTAATCGTCTCCATTCTCGCAACCGTTACAAAAGCATCTTCAAAATCTACTCCTTTTTGCTGTACGTATCCCTTCGCAACCAGTCAAGCCCTATGTCGAGTGACATTCCCGCTAGCATCCTTCTTTGCTTTAAACACCCATCTTAACCCAATTTTTTTGTGTCCATGAGGCAATTGAGTTAAGGTCCACGTATTGTTTCTTTCAATCGAAGCTAGCTCAGTCTTTAGGGCATCTCTCCATGATTCCTCATTCAAAGCTTCTTCAACTGATGCAGGTTCTTCATCAATTAGAAGCAACTCATTCTTCTCATATAACTCTCGAATCTGATCATCATTCATAGGTTCTGAGTCATGATAAACACTATCAAGTGAATGAAATCCCCGAGGAGGTGTGTCATCAAACGATACTGATGGATATGATGCTTCTCCACTTGCTGATTGTGCTCCTGGTGTTCCAACTGGAGAGTAACTCCCATGAGGATCAGTAGATTGAGTTGACCTGGGACTTTGCACTATTGGTGTATTGGGGTTCACTTCCTCGAATTGAGGCTGTGAATCAATCTGATCTATTTGGTCGTTGGTGGCTGTGTTCACATCACCAGCCGGTACACTACCCTACCAGGTTGAGGTGGGCTTCTTACTTTTGCGACCCTCTTCCCAGGCCCAAGATTTTTGTTCATCACATTCGACATCATGAGATACCACCACTGTCATGTTATTTGAATCAAGGAGCCTGTACCCTTTTGTTCCCTCTTCAATTCCCAAATGAACCAAGGCTTTACTCCGATCACTCAATTTGGTGACACTTGGTCCCAAATTCTTTGAGTAAGCAACGCAACCGAACACCTTTACATGCATCAGTGTTGGTTTGAGTTTTTTCCATGATTCATAGGGAGTTGATTTCTTCAGAGCCTTTGTTGGAATACGATTCAGCAGGAACACAGAATGACGGACGACCTCTCCCCAAAATCGCTCCGGTACAGCCATTGATTTTAACAACTAGCGAGTCATTTCCATATCCGTCTTGTTTCTGCGTTCTACAACCCCGTTTTGCTGAGGGGTGTAGGGTGCAGTCAATTGTTGTTTGATACCGTTTTCTTTGCAGAATTCATTGAAGTGTCGTGAAGTAAATTCTCCCCCTCGATCTGTTCTGAGCATCTTTATCTTGTAACCGCTTTCTTGTTCAACATGTATCTTATAGTTCTTGAACAATCCAAAGGCTTCGTCTTTGGTTTTCATTAGATACACCCACATGAACCTTGTTAGATCATCAATTATCAATAGAAAGTAACTGTTACCTCCAGGTGTCTTAGGTGTTATCGGTCCACAGATATCTGCATGAACAAGCTCCAAAGGTTGAGATGCTCTCCAACTGGTCTCATGAGGGAATGCTTTTCTGGTCTGCTTTCCCACCAAGCAGCCTTCGCATACTTGTTTCAGATTGGTAATGACAGGTAGCCCAATTACCAACTTCTGTTTTGCCATCATCTCAAGTGTGGTGAAATTTACATGCCCCATTCGGGCATGCCAGATCCAAGCTTCTTCATTCATGTTGGCTGCCAAGCACACAGGTTTCACAATTTTAAGAATGATTTTATATAGTCTATTTACGGACCTTTGTATTCTCATGACTAGTCGGCACTGTTTGTCATAGATTCTTAGAGCATCTCCACTCATTCGAACATCATAGCCTTCCTCAGTCAGTTGACCCAAACTTAAAATGTTGCTTGTCAGCACGGGAATATAATAAACATCTGGTATTATTAACTGTTCACCATTTTTACATTCCAGGAGCATTGATCGTTTACCCTCAATTTTAACCTTCGAACCATCTCCAAATCTAACTTGCCCAGTCACGTTGGTATCCAATTCAGAAAAGAGATCTTTAACACCTGTCATGTGGTTGCTTGCACCATTGTCCACATCCCACATGTCCCCGGTGTGATTATGTGTCTCCCCCTGAGTCAGTACCCATCTGTCCTCGTTTAACAGGACCATGGATGGCGTATCTTCGCCATGCATGCTTAGGAGAAGAGTTGGTTCTTTATTATGTGTCTGAGTCAATTGAGCCTCATCTCTCTTTTCTTTTGGTTCTTTGCACCCGGACACGTAGTGACCAAATTGGTTACAATTAAAGCACTTTATGTGCTTCTTATCTTTGCTCCTTTTATTATTGCTTTGCTCCTGGTTCCCATTGTATCTGCCTCGACTACTCCTGCGGCGACCACGTCCCTAGGAACCCACTCGACCACCCAGTCAGGCCTCGATCGAACCCCATTTTGATGACCCCTACCATGATTCCTTGAACTGGACTGACTTTCAGTTTTAGTGAGAAGCAGAATGCTTTCACTAGACTAATGAGCCTGTCTCAATTTCAACCTAGCTTCATAGGCTTTTAAGTGTCCAATGGCTTCTTCGAACACCATAGCTTCTACATCTGAACTTTGCTCTATGGAGGCAACTAAATTGATGAATTTCTCAGGACCTGTATCAAAGAGTTTACGTACCAGTTCTTCATCTCCTAGTGTTGCACCAACACTATTAAACTTTGACAACATCCCTGAGATTTTGCAGCATATTCATCAATAGTTTCTCCATCTTTCATGTGCAAAGACTCAAACTCACTCTTCAAGAATCGTAATCGTTCTTTCTTGACCCGATCAGCACCTATGTAGCGCGACTTTAACGAGTCCCACACTTCCTTTGCAGTCTTTTTCTTGGCCACTTGTGACAAAATCTCTTTGGGTATCGCTTGGAAAATGAAAGCCTGAGCCTGCTTGCTCTTCTTTTCGTCCGCAACCGTACCAATTGGAGGTTCAATGGCATCCCACAAACCGTGAGCATCCATGACGGCTTCCATTTTGATTGCCCAAGTATTTGTAATTTGTCGAGGTAAGCACCGGGCTCTGAAAGGAAAGCGAGGGTTCCTTCGAAGCTAGATGTAGGGATATTTCCATGCGATTGAATTTGAGATATTTGGGCATACGAACGGGGTTACAACCTGATTGCTCTGATACCAAGTGTTAACTTGGATCAAACATACGATCAAATGAAAAACAGAGGAGCAAAAGAGTGTAGTCAAATGTAATCAGATTTATTAATCAAAAGCTTACTAAACTTCAGCAGAAAGATTACAATGAATTTCGACTAATTTTTGAATGAATGAAAACAAACAACTATTAAAACCAAAACAAACTAATTCCTTATTAATCGATCTTCCAGCTTTCTCGGTCAAACCGAAATCCAATGTTCACATGATTCCCCGTGTGCAACTTACTTTGAACCGGTCAAAATTCATCCAACGTTTAGAAGCTAAAGCTTGAGCTTGGTTTGTATGTAGTTTATTTTTAAAGCTTGAGCTCGTCTCGTTTAAGTTTGCGAGCAGTTTCGAGCTTGATATCTAAAGCTCGGACCCAAGCTCATTTAGTAAATGAAACATAAAATAAGCTCGAGTTGGGCTCGAGCTCGTTTAAGTTCGATTTGATTCGAGCTTTTTCCGAGTCAAGCTCGATTTCATTCGAGTTTTTTTTTCAAGTCAATCACAAATAGCTTGTGAGCCGACTTGTTTTGTTTACATCCTCAAACTATCTTAATCCTAAAACGGTCATAGCTACTGAGATAGGATGCCTTACATTCTAAAATTTTATTCACATATATAACTCTAACTGATCTAATCGGAAAGCGTGGATTCGAAAATGATTGATCTTTCACATCAATCACATTTGGACAATCCACTCATATATACATATCGTTATTGCATAAAAACTATTTGGTAAGATGATACCTTTTGTCATACAATGGACAGATCAAACATGTTTAATGAGAAGGTGAGTTTCTTTAAAAGATTAGTTTTAAAAACGGTTTCTTAACTTGTTATGTTTTATTGTGAAAAAAATTTTAGTTTTAAAAAAAAAGGTTTTTAAAAAAACTTTCAATAAAAAGTTAAAAATATCCTTTAGAATTTGCAATAACTCAAAACAAACTGATTTTAACCGATTAAACCGTTTTATTCAGTTCGGTTATCTGGTTAAACCGTTTAAACTGATTTGCTTGGTCCGGTTATCCGATTAACCTATTAAACTATTTATTATTCAGTTTATACGGATAACCGAAACCAAATAAGCTAGATTTTTGTGTAAGCGCTAACCGAACCAAAAACGATTCGATTCGTTTTTTTCAGTTACAGATGCAGTTCGATTGTTATTTTCTGTTTTTGGCTTTTTTTTAAACATACGTAATTAGTACAAATAAAAACAATAAAAAACAAAAATTATGATGAAAAGAAATAAAAAATAGATAAATCTTAAAAGTTTTTAGTTTAACATATTAAGAATTGATGGTAAATGAAAAAAAAATAAAAAAATAATAATCATTTTAAAAAGTTAAGAGAGAACATAACAAGTAAAATAATTTAAAGGGGCATGTATAGCATCATCTTTATAAATTCAACCTTTTTTTATTACGAGTAAATTTTAGTTTTTCTAACGGAGTTTGTCAAAATTCAATCTTTTACATATTACTTACTTATTTATTTATTTATTTTATTATTTATTTATTTATTATCATCATTATTATCATTATCATCATTACCATCACCACCACCACCATCCTCAGGATCATCATCGTCATGGTTGTCATCGTCATCGCCGTCATCGGCATCGCCGTCCTCATTATTATCATCATCATTACCATCATCATTATTATTATTATTATTATTATTATTATTATTATTATTAAAGGTCGGCGGTGTTTCCCTTCCCACCGGCCTTTACTCCCCCCTTAACTTTACATATTAATACTTTCATCCTCAACTTTTTAAAAACTTTATAAAATGTCACTTTTACCCTCCTTAAGTTTCTAACGTTTCAGGTTTGCCTCTATCAACGGCGGAGCTTGAACATCCCCGTAGGGGTCGAACTCGATATTTATACAAAAATTTACACTACCGGGCCAAAAATTTACACTAATGGACTAAAATTTAACACTTCCGACGAAAAAAAAGAGGGGGGCGGCAGCCCCCCCCCCCCCCCCCCCGGTTCCCACTATCCTCCGCCATTGACCTCTATACAATATAATTCGAGTCCGTCTACGTTTGGACGTAATCAAAAATGACGGGTCAAATATAAAATGTTCACGTGCTTAACTTTATATACACTTACATCGTCTACGTTCCGACATACGTCTACGTTTTAACATAAGTTTGTTCAGAGATTAGTTGGGTCAAATATAAAATATTTCGTGTTTACTTTTACGTACGCTTAGGGTTGGTCTACATGTTGACGTAAATTGTCTTTGTAAACGGGTCGGGTCAAGTAAAAAACGTTTTCATGTACTCTACGTTTCGACGTAAATTTTATTCGGAAACAAGTCGGATTGATTGTAAGTCAATGTTTCGAATTAATTTTGGTTTGAAAAAAAGTCGGGTCAAATATAATATGTTTTAATTCAACTATTTAAATACGAGTCACTTTACGTATGAATGAAGATTTAATTTAGAAACGAGCCGGGTGTATTGAATCTATACGTCATCACGCCGCGTACGATGCTACGGCAACGCGAGGCGGTAAAACAACTAGTTATAATTATTATTGTTATTGTTACTCGTGTTTTTGCTTTGGAGACATTGTAGTTACAAAAATGATTAACATCAACCAATTCTCCCGTCTCACTTCATTGACATGCCTCCATGTGGGAACATTTTAGTAAAAGTGTTAATAAATCTAGACAATGAAAACATTAAAGTATTCTTTTTTTAATGTTTGACAACTTTGATCCGTTACAATAGATTATTTTCTAAACTTTATTTAAAAAAATCGTGTCTACATTAATAGTTTAAAATTTATTACCTTTAATCGATATAATCTAGTGGTCGCTGAAGCGAATACGTAAACATTGGCTGGAAAAAAATATAGCAACAAGCAAAGAAAACAACAAACAGCAACAACAACAAGAATAATAATAAGAATAATAATAATATATATAGAATTAAATTAAAAGTATTGATTGTATTCAAGCTTGAAGACAATTGCTGCAGCTTTTCCCACTCCCTTTGATTATCATATACAAAAAAGCAATATTGATTGAAAACATATAAAAATATGTTACATTTTTTAATTTCAAAAAAAATACTGATTGTCAAGGGAGGAAATGTAAATTTTTTTATAAGTACAAGTGTGTCATTGGACGGACAAACCAACTTCCAACAAGTAGAATACAAACTAATAGAATAATAGACTTTTATCTATCTAAATTCTAATCATAACACGTCCTTATATCAATGTATCATACAAATTTGAAATTATATATATCAAAGAGACTCTAATGATGCAGTTGTTATTGCTTTGTTCATCAAAGCCATGAAGCTTCTAGCTTTTGGTGATCAGAAGATGAGTCTGAAAGCGTGACAATTTTTATTTTGTAGGATTAATTTTCTTAAACAAAGTTGGAAAGCATCCCAAAATTGAACCAGAACGAGCATGATCATGATCATCTTCGTCTAGTATCATAAGGTGTGGTTTTGTTGTACAATGTGCATTAAAGGTTATGTTGTTCGTCTTCTCTTGATGGTGCTTCCTCATCACATAAGCTTCAGCAAGGGCCGAAGTGGCAATTGACATTTTTGGGCAACGAGAGAAAAAGGGTGGTGTGGGAAAGTTGAAATTGCCGATGGGGTATTTATAGGAAAATCTTGACTGGGGAGCAGGTTATATTGACTATTTTTCTATTAATTTTGACTGGGGATATTTTTAGGAAAGTACATCGAAAAAGAATAACATAAATTATATAATGTTAAAATTATTATTGATCATGGATATTCCACTTGTTGCTAATCTTAGTCATATGCAAATTCCTTCTTTGTTATGTTATACTAATACAAAAAACCAGTTTGAAAAAAAAAACCGAACCGGTTTGGAAAAAAAAACCGATTTGAGCCAAACCGGTTTCTAACCTGACCCAAATTGTTGGTTTGTATACAGGTTTGCAACCCGGCACCAAAAACCGGTTTGTGAACCAGTTTCAATTTTTAAAAAATACGGAGGTTTTCAAACCTGTCTAAACCGATTTGAGCGGTATGAGGGTTTTTGATGAAATACCGGTTTGAAACCGCACCGGTTTGTACATATTAAAAAAAACCAGTCCGGTTTAAAAACTGAACCGGTTTGGCAAAAAAAAAACCGGTTTGTACACCTTATTATTTCATACTTATAAAGTATAATATATTAATGATCGCAGGAACCCTAACATTGCAAGGTTAAAAGTTATTATTATTTTTTTCATTTTGGCATTTGTGTGTTATATTTATACAATAATTTGCTCTGTTAAAACAAATTGTGGAGATTGGTTGATGGAAGCGTGCCAATGCGAGTCTAAAGACCCAGGTTCAACTCCCGTATCCCCCTCCAGTCGATTATATATATGGCTTTTCTTGTTTAATATCATGGATTTACTTTAAAAAAACTTTTTATTTATTCATTGTAACATCCTTATTTTTTTCAACATTTAGCTGTATATCCTAGACAAAACCATTCTGCGGTAACATAGGGTTTATCGGGAAATAACATGTCGTAACACGTTTGGTTAAATTTTTATTTTTCAAAATTTGTTAATTTTTGAGCATCAATGTGAATGTATATCTCTGCCTGACCGCCAATAAATGATAAAATCAACAAAATGAAAACATGTTAATGATAAATATAGAAACCAACAAACATTTGATCTAATGCCGTCTAAGTGTTAATATGTAATTCATTTTAAAGTTTAAAACTTCAAATCTTGCGTAGATTAAATGAATTTAATAGCAGATTAGTTATTTCTAAATGTCAATTTGGATTTTAGTAATCCATACTATTACTCATTGGCTGATAATAATCCATACTATTGATTTGGCAGGTAATAATCTTTTTTTATTTTTATTACCAGCAACAGTCCCAATAGCATAATTATCATACATTCACACTCGATTTGTACTTATTTTAAGCTCGATTTAGTTTATATGTTTTTTTCATTTCGTTCATAATCATTATTGTGAACGGAATCGAGTCAAAATCAAACGTAAAATTTTAATAATACTGTTACTGGAACTGTTTTTGGTAATAAAAGTGAAGGTTAATATTATTATTGATCAAATTAATAATATAGATTATTATCGGCTAATTAGTAATAATTTAAATTATTATAATTCAATTTAACATTTTAAATAAATGAAGAAATCTATCTTGATGTAGGTTTCCAGTTTAACATTTATTGAGATATGAGACTCAAAAGATCAAACTTGGCTTACACAACTCAGACCAATAAAATGCTTTCCTTGGTCTACAAGCAGAGTAAAGAAACATGTCAATTTTCAAACAGTACCATATATATATATATATATATATAAGAGAAAATTACATAAATGGTTTTCGTGGTTTAACAAAATTACATGTTTAGTTCCTAGATTTTAATTGTAAAATTAGTTTAAACTTATGTATAGTTATTGCAAGTTTAGTGCCCAAATTTTTAAAAATTTCAAAGTTAGCCTAAACTTTTATATTGGCATTGCATTTTTGGTCCCTAAAATTAATTTAAAAGTTAGTATAAACTTTATAAAATACATAAAAATTAATTGAATTTAATGCTAGAGGACCAAAAGTGCAATGAGTACACAAAAGTTTGGAAAAATGTTACAATTTTTAAAGTTTGGGGAATAAACATGCAATCTGGTTAAATCACAAATACCATTTATATAATTTTCTCTAAAAATAAAATAAGAACATAAATATTATCTTACATAAATTTTAAGATATCTAACATAATTGATTAAACATATTGTATAAAAAAATTATGTACTAGTGATTTTTAGCTTAAGTGATTGAGGTAAGTTATTCCAAGACTCAGTTAAATTAGAGAACGACTTGGATTCAAGTCCCACATATGATAAAAAAGGATTTCAAGTTCACCTATAGCGAGTTTTCTTCTAAGGATGGTCTTGGGTTGTGTACTCGATTAATAAAAATGATCGGGTGAGCTAGTAGATCATTATTGATCCAATTAGCCGTTAAAAAACAAAAAAATTTATGTGATAATTCCTATGTTGCTCTTATTTAATAAACTATTTATAATTAAAACGTTATTTAATAATATGACATTATTTAATTTAGTACACTAAATATAATCTTATTTATTATACTTTAAATTAATTTTTAAATTTCTAATCATTATTTATATTTTATAACTAAATACTAGTTAATTAAGTATTTTCTTATTTAAATTCTTAAGCATATTATTGCTATATATTATCATACTTATAGTAGTAGTAGTAGAATAATAATAATAATAATAATAATAAAATAATAATAAAATAATAATAATAATAATAATAATTATCAATAATAATAATAATATAATATATTTATTATTATTATTATTATTTTATTATTATTATTATTATATTATTATTATTATTACTAGGAAAGTAAAATTATCAAATAAAAACTCTTAAAACTAAAAGTATAAAAAGTAATCTCAAAATCAATATTTTAATCAATAGTTGATATCAAATTTTAATGAAAAAATTTGTTGGATGGTTATTTTAGGCGTTACCACTTTTCTTGAATTTTTCCAAGTTCTCCCATTTTTTAAACGTTCATAATTTTATATATAATATTATTTTTTATAAAAATTACACCATATAAACAAGCGTTTGTTATCTTTAAAACAAGTACATATCATTAGGTAAAAATATATTATTTTTTTTACTTTTTTAAGCTCATATAATTTTAGCTTGTCATTATGCATTTAGTGCGGTTTATTATGTCATTTTGCTAGTTATGTTTTTTTTTTAATACTATTGTATTTTTTTAAAATGATGAATTTCTAAAAAATTAATGATGAAATAACATTATTATGTATCTCTAGTATGTAAAACAATTAATTAATCCAATATATTATAAACAATGATAAAATAATACAAAATGGTATAAAACATAAAACACAATGATGAAATGTCTATTGTGTTTTTTGATTGTTATTGTGTTATTTTAAACAATATTAGTTTTAAAAATAAATTGGTGAAATAAAAACATTATGTACCTGTAATTGTGAACACGATGATACATGATAATAAGTTTATATAATATATAGAAGTCGTGACAAAAATAATACATTATGTTATCTTAAATACTAAGAGTTTTGAAAAACATATTGGTGAGATAACATCATTATTATGTGTACTTATAATTGTAAAACACAATGATAAATACAAATTTATATAATCTATAATAAACAATGACAAATATAACACAAGATATCTAAAATGTAAAACACAATGATAAATACATATAACAAATTATGTAAAATATATATATCACAATGAACAGACGTATTAGATACAATGAGCTGATGTATTTTACACAATTACCAAAATGTCATTCTTTTTAAACAATTAAAAGACATGTGCCAAACCTATTATTCTTCTTATAATTTTTAGATTAAATACACTTTTACAACACCATACCACCACCAGTAGTAGCAGCAGAACAACAACAATATTTTCTAAGGATATTTTGGGTATTTTATAAGTAAATTATGACTAATTTGTTAGTTAATGACATATCATTTAATATGTTTAAAAATAATTACAATAATAATAACTAATGTTATACTAATATTAATAATACTAGTAATAATTATTATTATAAGGTTAATATTAACAACATCATAATATAATATAATGTTTTACACTGATAAGAGTTTTTTATTTAAATACTTTTAAAGTATTCGTTTTAATTGATATCAACAACCTCTCAAATACCATATGTTTAATAAGGGTACAATGCAATATATTAACAAATTGCTAAACATATGTAGATATTCATAAAAATCTGAGTGTTTGAACAGCAAAGCCAAGATAACCCTAAATTACGAATTCTCGTATACATACAAAATCGAAACGTGATGAAGCGCGGGTATAATCCGTAGGTAACTAAATAGAGAAATAATTTATATTTATATTATTATTTTATTCATTTTATAATTTTAAAGAAGCCTAGTATTTTCATTTTGATCGAAATTCACACCGTATATTCATGAAAAATAGATGATTTCCTGCCGCGCGTTGCGGCTGTCGTCATGAGTTTTAATTCATATATAAACGAAAATTTTCATATGTAACACTCAAGCTCGACGTTTGGCTGTAGCACGTGTTATACCAATCAATAGTTGTCATAATCTAGTAAACCTATTCGTCAAATGTTATTAATTTATATAATTAAATACTATCTGCAGAACACATGATAGCGAAGATTTCATGGAAATTAGTATAAAGCATATGGACCAGTTGCTGATTGAGTTTTTTACTTTGATGAATAGCATATTTTTCTCTGCGGTAAGCTTAGAATAAAAATTCATAACCTGCAAAAATACATTGTCTGAAATCTGTGAACGATTGCAAGAAGCATAAACTCCTCAAATCAGACAATCTCGTACATATAACATAATAAAGGCAGTATATTATTCCACTAACAACTTATTATAATTAATTTAGAAATAAACTTAGCTGAGCAAATGATATTGGAGCCTGCAAAAAATTTAAATGCAAGCTACGTACATGGCTATGAATGCTTGTCATGTAATACATAAACCATTTAAAAACCATCTGAAATTTGGGACGAAGCATAAACAACTCAAATTAGATAGCCTCACACATATTAAAATAATAAAGGAACAAAGTTATTCCACTAACAAAATTATAGTTAATGGAATGTGAATTCAAGTGGCTTAATCCCAACCTCACAACATGCTTTTGTCTTCACGTTAACATAACTTTAAGCTGGTCAAATAAACTTTGAGGTGAGAGCAGTTAGTTTAAGGTTAATATTTGTGCAAATTTGTATGAAAATGGGCTAAGTTTTTCTTCTGTAACTTATTTGCTTGTTACCACTTGTATAGGTTTATCAAATCAAAGAAATAAATAGTTTATATTATTGCCAAACGTGAAGACAAATCAATCAAATAGTTTATATTATTTTTAGCACTGTGTTATTTGAAAATCACCATTTTAAAAAATACAATGTTTAACATTAGACACAATGGGTAACATAATGACTAATACTAAACTCGATGATTAGCAATAGACATAATGAGATGCTTGATGGGTATTACACAATGACCTGATTAGCATTGTGTTATTCGAAAATCATCATTTTTAAAACACATAATGCATAATAAAATGTTCAATATTAGCCACAATGATCTGATTAATATTACATAATAACCTGATATTACACAATGAGCTGACAAATATTATACAATTAGCTGACGAATATTACATAATGACATGAAATTTTATGAAAAAAACTTCGTTTTTATGCATCAAAATTATACGTATTTTAAAGATAAAAAAACACTTGTTTTTATTGTGTATTTTTTTAAAAAAATAATATTGTATATAAAAGTTATGAGCTTTTAAAAAAAGGTGAAACTTGAAAATGCATTAAGACTAAAATACCTTTCACCTACCATTTAAATTTTTAAATATTTACCATTATACCATTAGATTTTTTTAGCCATTGGATAAAAGATCTAATGGATAATAATTATTATCATTCTTTTTTAATCTGGGAAAGGTTCAAATATAAAGTATTCTAAAACTAAAAAATATAAAAAGGATTAAAATATTGACACGTATCCTTTTGATTAAAATTAGGTTGGGGGTAAAATTGGTAATGTTTCCCCTTCTTTAGTTCCACATTTTTTTCTAAACATTCATAACTTTTACATACCATATTATTTTTTTAAAAAAATTTCACCATAAAGAGCATTTTTGAATCTTTGAAAAGCGTACAGTGTTTATATAAAATAACAAAGTTTTTTTCATGTTTTTTTCCTCATTGTGTAATTTCATCAGGTCATTTGTGTAATGTTCTGAATTGATGAGTACTACACAATTATCTGATGAGTAATATATAATAAAGTTTAAACATAAAAATTTTGCATTTCTTATTGTTGACTTATTCGAAAATCATCATTTTAAAAAACACAATGCATAACACAATAATTAACATTAGATACAATAGGTAACATAATGAACAACACTAGACTTGATGATTACAATAGACACAATGAGCTGCTTGATAATAATTACAAAATGACCTCATAAGTATTACACAATGAACTGAAAAAAATATATAAAAATTATATTTTCAGTATTGTGTTATTTGAAAATTATTATTTAAAAAAATAATGCATAGCACAATAGTCAACATTAAACACAATGAGTAGCACAATAACTAACACCAAACTCGACAATTAGCAATACACATAATAAGCTGTTTGATGATTATTACAAAATTATTTGATTAGGATTACACAATAAACTGGAAAAAAACGTAAAAAATTACATTTTCAGAATTGTGTTATTTAAAAATTATTATTTAAAAAACACAATTGCAGGACCGTTTAAAGAATGGTCAATACAATCAGTCTCACAATGAGGAGAGTTTTAGAACACTTAACAGATCAAATGAAGAACCAGGTTTATGTAAATGATACTAAGAACACAAGTAAACAATGAGACAGAACTAAGAACAAGAACAGAGTAATATGGTTTTCAAGGATGCTATATATTGCTATCAAGTTCTATTACAAGTGTTACAAAGCATAAAAAGAAATACAAGGACCTGAGATACTTTATACTACATCCTACAGCCGTCCATACTATGATAGCCAGCTGGAAACATTAATCTAGACAACAAGATCAATGTAGAGTCAAAAGACAGATTACCTTTTGACTAGTGACTATGACATGTCATAGCTCACATCTTTTTCTATTAAGAAAAGGATAACATGTACAAAGTAGGAAATTATAGACCCAAGACCATAATCTACAGTTTACAAAAGCATAGACCTTTTCACCAACTTGTATAAGTTGGTGAGTCTTCAGAGTTGCAGCAAAAAGTAAGTCAGCTTTATAAAAAAGTAGATCAGAGAAAGCATGTCCTCTCTGTCTTTAGAAGAAATCAGTCTTCACTTCATTTGACTTTGGAAGACTTTGTCTTTGAAGCTTTGGAAGACTTTGTTTTGAAGCTTCGGAAGACTTCATCTTTAGCTTCGGAAGATTTGGACTTTGGCTTCGGAAGATTTTACACTTAGAATATTTTCTGTGGAGAGTGTAAACCTTCCGAAGTAACTTCTACCTTGTTCATCAGTGCATGCATACAGGAAGCACCTTGGTTGTTTTGGCTTCTTTAATTGCATCAACCTTCTAATATAACCTGACAAACTCCCCCTAGGCTGATGCTGCGAAAACAAAGAAGTTATTTACATGTTGACAGTCCTCATTAGGATCAAGACCATACCTTTCTTCATCATCTGGTTAGGATCCCTCAAACTCTCATAATATCTTCTTATGGGTCTTCTAGATAACATACCACCTGTCTGGATTAGCAGCAAAAGTCCAGGACAAGATGGGTCTTCCAGTTGTAAGAGGCTCTACTTGATTTGGAGTTGGTTGAGCAGCCTTTTCTTGCACTACCTCAGGATGCTCTGACTCATCCTGAGGTGTAGAGGTGGATGCCTTGTTCTTCTTCTTGAAAACACTTTCATTGCCATCCTTTCTTCCTCTTTGAAGTCTTTAACTAAGAGGACTGGTCTTCAGCACCAGGTTGTTCTACAGTGTCTCTCTAGTTGGTTCTCTTCTCCACAGTTCAGAAGGAGAGTGAAAAGGACCCTACTGTGGATCAGAAGATGAAGTTAGTTAAGATTTAGCCCTAGGTCCAGTTTGTGTTGTCTCAGGGGGTTCAACCTTGACAACCTCAGGTTGAGCTGGACATGGTGGAGAATGCAAGTCAACAAGCTCTCCCTTTTTAATCTTCTGCTTGATCACTCTAATGTACTCATCCATAGTGGATAAAGACATTGGACCAAGTCTTCTTCCGGAGAATCCATACAGCTTCAAGAAGCTCATCATCCTTTGTCTGTCAGTAGACTTCTTTCGGCTCTTTTGGATGATGGCTTTTGACTTTGCAGCTTCTTCCTTTAGTTTTCTCTTAGCAGCCTTTTATTCTTTAATGACTTGTTGCTCCAGCTACTTGAGATACTCTAATTCAACATACTCATATGATAAGGGAAGAAGTGCAGATTCCTGATAGAGTCTTGTGGTACTTAGGTAGTTGATCATGTTCAGTCTATCAGCTTTCTTATCTACCTAAGGTTGTGCAGTTGCCATAGCCTTTTCTTAGGACTTTCTGAACTGGGGAGAGGATAGGAGCATGCTTGTAGAGCCTTTTCTGTCTCCTTTCTTCCTTGATTTTGAGAAGCAATGCTGCATCCTCTGCCTCCTTCCTCTCCTTGGGCAATTCTTTGTCAGCCAGTTCACTCAGTTCATCTAAGGGGAGAGAGAGTAGTTCATCCATATTATAGTTTTTGGTTTCCAAGTAGTTTATCCTGGCTGCCCTCAACTCATCATCCTGAGTATTTGGCCTGGGGGCAGCCCTGATGGCAGCTTCTATAAAGCCTGGAAACCCTCTTAAACTCTCTCCCCTTAGCTTCCTCTTCCTCTCTCTCCTCCTCCTCCTCGATCTCCTCAGAGGTCATCTTCTTCTTCCTTTTGTAATGCACAGGCCTTGGTGACTCAGGGTGGAGAGAGCTTTGGCCTTCATTGCTTGGTTCAGCAGTCAAGCTCTAGCCAGAGAGAGGTAGTGAAGCACCTTCACCAGCTGGTGCCTTACTGAGGGTAATGGGTGCTGAAGAAGTTCCAGTCTCAAGGTTCACAGGTTCAACTTTTGGGCCTTCAGTCAAGGCTTCCCCTTCGAAGCTAATCTTAGGGTCCACTTCAACATTCAGTTGACCAAACATCTCACCTGCTAGCCTCTGTCTATATAGTCTTAATCTCAGCTTGAATTATTCTAGCACCCTTTCTTGAATCCTATCTGCTAATCTTGTAGCTTGTTGTTTTAACTTGGATTGACAAGTGGAAGATCAATCAGATGGATGCTCTCATAGAAGATCAGGTTGAAAAAGTTGAAGATTTCTTGTTGACCCTAAGATCTAGAGATGACAAGAGCTCTTCTGTCAGTGTCATACATCCATCCCACGATTGGATTCTTAGAGTGATGAGATGGGGTAGGCATAGCTCTGGGAATACCCTCCTCAAACAAACTTTGTATGAGTGAGTCCACATCCATGTAGACTTGGGCAAGTGAGTCCATATTCATATAGACTTGAGGAGGTTGCTGAGTATGGACCATTGCAAGTGAGGGTGGTGAATCCTCAAAATCCATACTCTGTGAAAAACTCCCAGGTTCTATGACTGTTTGGGCTTTCTCCCCCTTTTTGGTAGCATCACCTTCTTGTATAAGTGAGCTTGGGGTTGGGTCTATCACATCCACAGGTTTTGTGGACCTGGTTGAGTTCTCCTGAGTGGTCTCTCAGCTAACTTGCCCTTGAGATCGGTGACCTCAAGTTGCTGGTCATTGACCCTCCTTTGTAAGATAGTCACCTGAGATTCTAGGTGACTTATCTTTGAGACTAAATAGATGCATGTTTTTGTCAGTTTTTGCACCTTTAGTTTCAACTCCCCTCATCTTCATCATAAGAATCACAAGGGGTGAGAGAATAGGACCAAGGTCTTCTTCCTCATCACCAGCACTTTGTTCTTGGCTGCTGGATTTCCCCTACATCATGACAACTTCAAGTGAAGTGTCAAGAGGCTGGGTTGTCATGGTTGAGGTCTGAATGATGTAATCACTTGCTGAAGTGAGAGCCTCTTCCATATGGACCTTTTGAACAAGTTTAGGGAGATCCACCTCAGTAGTAGGTGGATGATATGGGCTAGACATAGAAGAAACAGGAGTACTCATCTCTCCTTGAGTAGGGGTGGAGAAGAGAGACTCATGATACTCACTGAAGCCCATGTCTTCATCATCATAGAATTTAAGGTTTGGGATTGGTTAGTTTAGATAAAGAGACTGGGGATGGTAACTGTCCCTTGAAGGTTGTTCACTAGAGTTTTAAGACTCTGAGTGAAGGCTTAAGACTATGGGGGTTATGAGCTTATCAGGCTGAGCATGAGGAACCTCAGCACTGATCATTTATGAGATGGGAGTGGTCTGCTCCTCAGGAGAAGTGGGAGCTCCAGTGTCTACTTCCTCCTATATGGGTGATAATATAGGGGCCTGTATAAACTGAGTAGCATGTGCAGGGGTTTGTTTGGATTTTCTTTGGTAGGTGAGGGTTATTTTTGGCTAATAGGTGGTTGGGAAGTAGAAGTTGGGTTCAACACTAACTAGTGCTGCTAGGTTGTCACCTTGAGCAATGAGCTCTAACATTTTTGGGACAAGGGCTGTTTCTACCCCTGAGAAGCCAGCAGTTGGCTTCCTCATAGTCTTGAAGATGTCAGGCTTTATCTGTCCCATTTGGAAAACCCAAGCCTTGGTCTTGGGCTTATCAAAGTGATTTGAAGACAATATAACAATAGCTAATCCTATGTTCAAGCTTTGGGGATCGCTAGCTGTTGTTGATGAAGAACTTTTAGTCATTTGGTCTTTCTTCATCTTCCACACCATCTTTGAAAGATTGGACTTGACCTTCAACACCTCGGAAGTTTTGACAAACTTTAGAAGTTTTAGAGACTGGACCTTCGGAAGATCTTGCTTTCACTGCAGCAGGCTTCAGTACTCGGAAGTATTCCTTTCTTCCGAGACCAAAGTTCTTCAGAGACCAAATTTCTTCCGAATGAAAGTTTTCACTTGTCTTCTTTTTCACCTTGGAGCTTCCGAAGGGAAAAGATTTTCCTTTCGAAGCTAGTTCTTCTCAGAAGTTTTCTTTTTGATTATATGAATAGTACTTTTAGAATTGTAGATGCAATCTTTAGCAAGATGAGAAGTACTACCACACATGATGCAATCCATTTGCTTCCTTCTGAGAGTCTTCTTTTGAGAGAAAGACTGAACTTGATCACTTTCCACCTCCATCTTCATCTTCACAGATGATGCAGCAAGCTTCTTAGGGTGAGGCTTGCTCTTGGAACTGGATGGTTCAGGCTGTGTAGCAGTGATACACAACTGATCAGCCTTCTTCTCTTTGATGGGATAAGTTGGACATGGACTAGAACTCCTGGTACTAGAGTTCATAGTTGAGTCTTCAGCCTTCAGCACTTCAAATCCTGTAGAGATGAATACTTGTTTCTGCTTAGAGTTGCAAGTGGCCTTGATCTCTTGAGCCTTCTTTGATTTGCTTTCCTGATCAAGTTCTTCCTCTTAGACTTGGTCATCCCAGATTCTTTCCTCTCCTTAGGAGAATAGTGACCCCTTTTTAGGATGATCTTTTTCACTCCTCTCAGAATCATCCTTCACTATCTCCTATTCATGCTCTTCAACTATGGGGTCTATGAGGGAAGCTCATCTTCATAAGTTCCACACCTTGGAGGTCTTACAGACAATAGAGTGTATGAGGAGCTATCTCAGTAGATCCCAGTCCCTGCTTATTTGATAACAAACCTTTGCATGCAAGGATGAGGATATCATGTTCTTGAAGGTCTCTTCTTGAAGAACATGTTTGCCTTGGCTTTGTTGATCACAAGCTCAACTTGACATTCAGTTAACTTAATGATAAGATCTTTTCTGAGTCCTGTTGTTGGTAAGTTCATGCTTAAGAGTTGAAATGACTTTCTCAAAATCTTCCGAGACATAATTGCTTTCAGAAAAAAATTATCCTTCAAATACATGCAAGTACTTAGAAGTATATTTACGCATTGGAAGATATCTTAGAATTTCTTTCGAAGGTAAATTTCTTATAAGTAGTTATTTGATTTGAAGACATAATTTTCTTCTGAAGACAACTTGAAGTCTTCTATTTTAAGTTTGTAATCATGTTCAGCTCTTTTGAAATCAGCTTTTAAAATTTTTAAGGACTGAAGATCAGTTCTCATCTTTAAGTTATAGGACCTATATCAGTTAACTTTAGCAATACATTCAGGTGTACAAGGATGTTCTAATACCTTGGCTTTTTCATGATCTACCATCAGTGCTTGATTTGGAGATGCATTCTCAACCTGAAAGCTTCAGTCAAAGCCTCCCTATTCAACAGCAACTGTAGCTTGCTACTTGGGCTTCTCATTTTGGGAGCTTCATCAGTATAGTTTGGTCTGGTTTGTGCTTGGCCACCATTTGTCCTTGGTGCCTTTCACTCTCTAGCAAAGTGTCCCATTTGGTTACAGTTGTTACACTTGTAACACTTCACTTTGCTTTTGTCCAGCCCAAACTTTCCACCGGTTGCATTGCTAGGAAACTTCCTCTCTGTCCTCTTGTAAAACTTCGTGGCTCTGTGAGTGAGAAGAGCCATCTGCTGGACTATTTCCATGTACTCCAAATCATCTGGATGGATATAGTCTAGGTGTTCAAGGGTAAAGAGAAAGTTGCCTGTGCTTTCATCAGTAGACACAAAGGCTTGTGAAGAGCTTGTCTCTTGGAATGGGCTTCCTTGGATGTAGCTCTCTCTTGGTGTCTCCGGGAAGGTGATGAAAGGACCCTTTTGTGAGTTGTCAGCGTAATAGATGAAATGATGTTGTAGTTCTCTGCAATCCCTTTCAACCACATGAAGGGCTGAACTCTATAGATTGTTGGAGTTACCAGATGGATTTTGCATGTTCATCTCCATCTGGTAGCCACTGAGGATACCATACAACTCAGTGAGAGTAAGGGTCTTGAGATTCTCAGTCCTCTTAATGACCACACAATAGTGTGTTTATTGTTTGGGAAGAGAGGACATGAACTTCCTCATAATGTCCATGTTCTCAAGAGTTACTCCAACACCTGAAGTATTGTTGAGTCAAGGTTTCACCTGTTTTGAAGGTGAAGTTCTCAAACTGCTGCTTCAAGAGGTCCTTCTTGTTTTGTTTTGCTTCATTTGACCCCTCAAACATTAGCTTCAGTGCATCCTATAGTTACTTGACAATCTTGCACTTCTTGAAGCCTCTGTAGATAGAGTTTAGAAGAATAGTTTGGAGGGCGGTCATGGCCTTCTGATCTATGTCAATCTTCATCCAGTCTTCATCTGAATAGTCAGCCACTTCCTTTTGTATCATACCACCACCACCACCAGCTGAAGAGGTGGATGGTATATGAGATCCATGGACAACAGATCCCCACATCCTGAAGTCTTGAGACTTGATGAAGCCTTTCATTCTTTGGCACCAAGTATCAAAGTCATCAGGAGTGATTAGTGGAGACTTTGTCATAGTACTGGATTCCATATCAGCCTTTGTGATAGTTGTCATTTGAGATGTTAAGTGTTTTGTGAAACTGAAGGGATTTAAGATGGTGAGATCTTACAATCAAGAGCCTAAAAATCTCTTATACCAATTGCAGGACCGTTTAAGGGATGGTCAATACAATCAATCTCATAATGAGAGAGTTTTAGAACACTTAACATATCAAATAGGGAACCGGGTTTATGTAAATGATACTAAGAACACAATTAAACAATGAGACAGAACTAAGAACAAGAACAGAGTAATATGGTTTTCAAGGATGTTGTATATTGCTCTCAAGTTCTATTACAAGTGTTACAAAGTATAAAAAGAAATACAAGGACCTGAGATACTTTATACTACATCCTACAACCGTCCATACTATGATAGCCAGCTGGAAACACTAATCTAGATAACAAGATCAATGTAGAGTCAAAAGGCAGATTGCCTTTTGACTAGTGACTATGACATGCCATAGCTCACATCCTTTTCTATTATATAAAGGATAACAGGTACAAAGTAGGAAGTTACAGACCCAAGACCATAATCTACAGTTTACAAAAGCATGAACCTTTTCACCAACTTGTATAAGTTGGTGAGCCTTCAGAGTTGCAGCGGAAAGTAAGTCAGCTTTATGAAAAAGTAGATCAGAGAAAGCATGTCCTCTCTGTCTTTAGAAGAGATCAGTCTTCACTTCATTTGGCTTCGGAAGACTTTGTCTTTGAAGCTTCGGAAGATTTCATCTTTGGCTTTGGAAGATTTGGACTTTGGCTTCGGAAGATTTTACACTTAAATTTTTTTGTGGAGAGTATAAACCTTCCGAAGTAACTTCTACCTTGTACATCAGTGCATGCATGCAGGAAGCACCTTGGTTGTTTTGGCTTCTTTGGTTGCATTAGCCTTTTAATATAACCTTACAACAATGCATAACGCAATAGTCAATATTAGAAACGTAACACAATGACCAACACTAGAGTTGACAATTAGCAATAGAGACAATAAGCTGCTTGATGATGATTACAAAATGACCTAATCAAGATTGCACAATTAACTGGAAAAAACATAAAAAATTTATATTTTCAGCATTGTGTTATTTGAAAATCATCATTTTAAAAACACAACGCATAACACAATAGTCAATATTAGACACAATGGGTAACATAATGACCAACACTAGACCCGAGAATTAGCAATAAACACAATTAGGTGCTTGACAAGGATTACAAAATGATCTGATCAGGATTACACAATAAACTAGAAAAAAATGTAAAAAGAATATATTTTTAGCATTGTGTTATTTGAAAATCAACATTTTAAAAAAGACAATGGTTAACATTAGACACAATGGGTAACACGATGACTATCACTAGACTCGATGATTAAAAATAGACACAATGAATTGCTGGATGGAGATTAAACAATAATCTAATCAGGATTACACAATGATTGATCAGGATTACATAATAAACTGGAAAACGTAAACAAAAATTACATTTTTAGCATTTATTTATATGAAAATGATCATTTTTAAAAACACAATGCATAACAAAATGGTCAACATTAGGCATAATGATCTAATAAATATTACACACTGACTTAATATTACACCATGAGCTGATGAATGTTACACAATTAGCTGAAAGTACATGTAAAAAAAACTTTATTTTTATCAAAATTTAGGTGTTTTAAAAATTATAAAACGTTTGTTTTTATGATGTAATTTTTTTAAAAACAAATAATATTGTATATAAAAGTTACGAGCATTTAAAAAATAAGATAAAATTTGAAAATGCGGCTAATACCAAAATACTATTGGTATATCATTTAAAGTTTCAATTATTTACCATTATATCATCGAATTTTCTTAGCTTTTAGATCTATGATCTAATGAATAATAATACTTTTCATCTTTTTTAATTTTTCTTCCTTTTTTTATAATAACACCAACCCTTTTAACTTTTCCTTTATTTTTTACAATAACCTTACACTAATTTTACTGGCAGAACAAAAAGAGAGTCCAACAACAAATCTTGTCAACAGTCCTCTATCATGTTTTATAACACATCTCAACACATAACTGTTCCTAATCTATAGACCACATATCATTAAGAAATGACCGGTCAAACGATCAAAATGAATGACTGAAAGCAAGATTTAAGCACAGGCGTACTTGCATTCAGATGCATATATTTTTGTTATCTGATCGTCATCTGAAGAATTATCCTCCTTCCTATTGTCTTCATGATTGCCTGCTTCCAACTTCATCTTCTTTTCTTGTTTCTTATGCTTCTTCTTTTGGCGTTTCAAAAGCTTTTTTGCTGTTTTTAATCTTCTTCTCTCCAAAATGACAAAATATCAACATCTAATTAAAATCTTTATTTATCTTCTTTATTTATCTTCTCCCTCTCTCTAATTGTGAATATCATGGGTGTCTTTTATGTATTTGTGAAGACGTCTGTTTTAAAACACAGAAAGTTTCCTACTGGATCTTTATTTATCTTCTCCCTCTCTCTAATTGTAGTGGTCGTTAATATGGATACGTAATTAATGACTGGAAAAAGGAAAAAAAAAACACAACAGCAGCAGTGGCCACACCAGTATCACCAACACAAACAGCAACAAAAACAAAAATAAAAATAATAATGATAATGATATATATAAATATCAAATTAAAAGTATTGATTGAAAACATATAAAAATGTGTTACGTATTTGGAATTCAAAAATATATTGATTGTCAAGGGAGGAAATTTAATATACAATCTTTTTATAAGCACAAGTGTATATATCATTGGACGAACAAACCAACTTCTAACGATTACAGTACAAACTAACAAAATAATGGACTTTAATCTATCTAATCATTATAACACGTTCTTCTTGTATCAATGTATCATACAAATTCAAAACTATTTATAATAATTAAGGAGACTCTAATGATGCGACTATTATTGCTTTGTTCACTGGATTCATGTGGCTTCTAGGCGCTATCGGTGATGAGAAGATGAGTCAGAAAGCGTGACAGTTTTTGATTTTGCAGGGTGAATTTTTTTAAACGAAGTTGGAAAGCATCCGAAAATGGAACCCGAACGATCACGATCATGATCATCTTCGTCTAGTATCATGAGGTGTGGTTTGGTTGTACACTGTGCTTTGAAGGTTGTGTTCTTCATCTTCTCTTGATGTTGCTTCCTCATCACATAAGCTTCAGCAAGGGCACAAGTGGCAATTGACATTTTTGGGCAACGAGAGAAAAACTCAAAAAAGGTTGTATTGGGGAAGTTGAAGTTGCCAACGGGTTTTTATAGGAAAATCTTGACTTGGGGAGCAGGTTTCAATATTGACTATTTTTTTATTAATTTTGACGGGGTGTTTTTAAGAAAGTACATCGAAAGAGAGTAAAATAAAATTATTATTGTTATAATAAATATACAAACCCAACAAACATTTGATCTAATGGCCTCTAAGTGTTAACATGTAATTCATTTTTTAAGGTTTAAGAATTTAATTTAAGTAGATTAAATAAATTTAAAGCAGATTAGTTATTTCTAAATATGATCTCAAGACTTTTTTAAAGTAAGAATGTCTCGGGTTCGAATCTTTTGAAGAAAAAAAAAATGTTCAAGATTGGGTTCTGATGCAAGTTCCCAGTTTAACATTTATTGAGATTGAGAATCAAAAGGTCAAATTTGGCTACACAGCTCGACCCATATAATGCTTCCCTTGGTCTACAAGCAAACTAAAGAATGTATCGAACGTCATCAAACACGTCAATTTTCAAACGTTCCAAAATAACTTTTATTTTATCCTAATTGGTTCTCTGTTATATATAAAAAAATAAAATAAGGACACAAATGATAATTTATTTAAATTTTAATACATCTAACATAATTTATTAAGCGTAGGCAAATTGGATTTACATCATCTATACTATTACTCGCTGGACCATAATAATTTTATACTATTTATTTGGGCGGTAACAATTTCAAACTTAATTTTTATTACTAATAACAATCCCAGTAACATAATTATTAAAAATTTACGCTTGATTTCAACTCGATTTCGTTCACAATAATGATTATGAACGAAATGAAAAAAACATACAAGCTAAATCGAGTTTAAAATAAGTAAAATCGAGTGTAAATATATGATAATTATGCTACTGTGATTGTTCTTGGCAATAAAAATAAAAGTTGGGATTATTACTGGCCAAATCAATAGCATGGATTATTATCGGCTAATCAGTAATAATTTGAATTATTAAAATCCAATTTGCCTTAAGCATATTATACAAATAGTATATGTACGAATGATTCTTAACTCAAGTGGTTAAGGTGAGTTACCTCAAAACTTCATTAAATTGAGAGAGGTATTGAATTCAAGACCTACATATGACAAAAAAAGATTGCATACTCGCGTAATGAAAATAATTAGATGAACCAGTGATCCATCTGTGAAATTTGTTGTTCAAAACAAAAATATATGCGATAATTCATATTTTCTTAAGCATATACTATTTGGTCGCGGAGGTGGCGGTAATGATAATTGTAATGGTAATGGTAACGCTAACGATAACGATAATAAGGTTCAAATAAAAAAACTTTTAAAACTAAAAAGTGTAAAAGTAATCGTAACCGTCAATCTATTTAATCAATGGTTGAGAACAAATTGTAGGAAAACAGTTTGTTAGAGAGGTATTTTATACATAGCCACTTTTACTGATTTTTATCAAGTTCTCCCATTTTCTAAACAGTCATGACTTTTATATACAACATTATTTTTTATAAAAATTACATCATAAAAAAAGTGTTTTTTATATTTAAAACGAGTATAATATCGTTATATAAAAAATAATTTTTTTTTACTTTTTTAAACCCATATGATTCTACTTGTCGATGTGTATTTAGCGCATTTTATTCTGTCTCACGCAAACTTTCTAAAATTAAGGTTATTTTATAAACAAATTATTTAGAAAAAATTAAAACCACTATCTTTTTTATTAAAAATCAAAAATAAATAAAACAATCATTTTATAAAATACGAAATTTTCTAAAACATTGATCATTTTGAAATGAAAAACGTTAAACCGTCTTTTTTAATAAAAGTTAAGATTATGTATAGGTAAATAGTTTAAGTAATCCAATATATTATTATTTTTTCAAACTTTTGTGAACATTCGTTTAAAAATATCATTATTGTAGTAATGTTATTTTTTTATAAAAATCTTATTAATAGCTCTAGTTTTAATTATTTCATTGTTTAAAAAATTATATTTTAGAAAATTCTATTTGTTATAATTTTTATCTGAGAGTATTATTTTATAATCCTATATTTTCATTAGTAACTAGTGTGTGTAGACATAGGTATATGTTTTGTATGTGTATGTGTAGCAGTTATCTTAGAGCCTGATGCAAACCAAAAAACTCTCAGATACAAACAAAAAAGCTCTCAGCAAGCATACTGAAGTACAAGGAAGTTACTTCGGAAGATTTGATAAGTGCACAAGGAAAATGCCTAAGTGTCAAATCTTCCGAAGCCAAAGATAAAGTCTTTCGAAGCTTCAAGACAAAATCTTCCGAAGCTTCAAGACAAAGTTTTTCAAAGACAAGAGATTGATTTCTTCCGAAGACAGAGAAGATATGCTTTCTCTGACATGTTTTTTGACAAAAACTGAACTGTTTTCCGTTGCCATCTCTGATGAACACCAACTTATACAAGTTGGTGATATCTCCATACTTTTGTCAATTATAGATTAAGGTCATTGGGTTTGTAATTTTTCACTCTTGTACTTTTATCATTTTTGTAATAGATTATGATGTGAGCTATGACATGTCATAGTCACTAGTCAAAAGACAATCTGTCATTTGACTTTACATTGATCTTGTTGTCTAGATTAGTGTTCTAGCTGGCCTTCAAAGTACGGCCGGTTGTAGGATATAGTATAAAGTGTCTCATGTAACCAATCCAATGGATTAAGCCTTGTAACAATTGTAAAATACTTAAAAGCAATATACATCATCCTTGAAAACCAATACTTTTTGTTCTTGTGTTCTTACTTTTGTTCTTAGTTTTATTTGTCGGTTTCCTATTTGATCTGTTAAATGTTAAACTCTCCAATCTTGTGAAACTGTTGCATCACCCTTAAGCGGTCCTGCAGTATGTTGTATAACTTGCATGACAATTGCTTGTATATACATGCCTTTATATGGACATGTGTAAGTGTATGTTAGTCCCTACATTTGTCGTTAGATCAGACTTAGTTAACCGGCCTGTGACACTCTCGTTCTAAAGCGTTACAGGAAATAACTGACTCACGGCTCTAAACCAAAGCCAAGGGAACTCTGCCGCACAATCACACGACGCAACCTTGATGTGGCATTCCAGATTATCACCCATAGGCTGCCCACCAAAGAGTTTACCCAGTGTTAATGGAACCCAAATCTCCGCTAAAGAACCCAAATGCCCTAACACCATGCCACCTTAAAATGGTCACTTTGCATCATTTGTTGCTACGAAGATTCATATAGACTTGGGTCTCTATAAGTTGGACTTGGATCTCTACAACCATACCAAGAGGAAGACTATTATGGTGCTAAGGAATCTAGGTAGCAGTTATAGATCTTTCTTCATTTTTTCAAGCCAAGAACAAGGTTGACGGTTGTAAACATCATAAACAACCCGTTAGGAGTATATGGATACCTCCATAGTTAAGCTTGTAGGCTTCGTATTTCCCAAATGTTCTGTATAGCTTTTTAAATTATGTAGAGTTTACTTTTACATTAAAGTATTTCACATGTATGAAATCAATAATCAAATAAAACAAAGTTTCTACAAGAACGAAGCTCGGAAAACTCCTGGAACAACCCGTTAGTTGTTACTGCTCCAAGATGCTATTGATGCCTAGTTACTATCGATGTCCAATTGCAAATGACACCATGGTTTAACCAATGACATGAAACGGTTTAATATCATTTTCAGAAACAACACGAAATATATAAAATTTACATGATTATTTATTAATTTCCATAGCATAATTCACAATGAATAGTACTACAGCGCTATTAATTTGATTCATATGTGAATGTCATTGTATCCTAGAATAACCAACAATAGATAAAGTATATTAACAAAAAACAAACCACAGCGCTAACTCGGCATCCCAAGTATAAGAACCGACATAACGCTTATACTTGGTTTTGAAAGGCACAAGACGCTTAGGGTCCAAAAAACTTTGCAAGGTGGAACAAACAACACGGCACCTATACATGGTTTAAAAGGCACGTGGTGCTTAAAGTCCTTGGACCTGAGGTGAGAGTTGAAACAAACAACATGACCTATACTTCATGATTGTGGCTCCCTAAACTACTGGGTAAAAATTAAGATCTATGCTTCTATAATTGACATTCGAATATGACACTCTTTGTTGGTAAACTGTGAGGATGTTACATTGTTACATATTAGACAGCTTATATAGAGCTCAATGAAACCTTCAAGTCGACACCTTTACTTAAACCCAAAACTTCTTAATACTTGAATTCCCTATCTCAATCATGAGCATTTATGATTTTCAAATTTGTGAGTGATGTTATTGAAGGTGTGCCCTGGTCTGGTGGGTTTTGGGCTTCCGTGTCGGTTTCAAATGTAATTGATTTGAAACCAGTTGGGGTTGTTCGTTTTCATTCGTGACCGGTTTGACGTGCACCTTTACTTCTATTTGTGTGATTCAATCATTTCCTTACACTTCAGCCTATAAAATTATTCTAAATATTTTCTACTTGTAAATTTTGAATTCTCATCACAAAGAAAAAAAATAGTTTTTGTTTGTTTTTAGTTTTTATCATAACTTTAGTTAAATTATCTCACATTTGATCAATTTCGTAAATGTATAATGATTAAATCGTTGATATGCGTTGTAACTTACGTAGGGGCGTATATGGATCAAATGGGTTAACCCAAACACAAATTGCCTAACATATTATTTAAACAAGTCAAACTGGATGCAATAAATGGGTCATGGGTGAATTGTGTTTTAACATAAAAAAAATATACATTATAAACTCATATTCAATCTTAGAAAGGTGATATAGGTTATAAATGACAACCCAAAACCTAGTTATTTTCGGTTCATGCTAGATTTGCCAAGAGATGTGAGCGAGGTTAGAACTCACAGTTTTTTTTTTTTCAATGCAAGTAATTGCTTGTTTAGACTTGAGTTATGTGACAATGCAACATTAATAGAATCCCATGGTACTATTAATTTAGAAAATATGTATCCTATTTGAACATACAAACTTATTAAACTCAAATTCTCATAGAAATTTGAAAAAGAATTCATTGCAGAAAAATATTTGCTGACATTGTAATACTCCAAATAACAAAATAATGAAAGATAAATAAAACATCTACCCTTTATTTTGAGGATTTACCCTCATGTTTCAAAATAGTTAAAAATTCTACAAGACGTGGGCTTCCGAGCAATGTTTTTCTACACCTCAGCGCAATCCCGAACTCTTCTCCCAAGGCCAATTTAGAAACCCATATTAAGAGAAATTCTATACCTTATAATCAAATGGACTATGTGTGTTGAATATTGCATGCTATACTTGAGCAAAAAGACTTGAAAGCTCACTTGTTCCGCAGAGGCATATTAAGAGGACAAAATGTCCCAACTCCTTTGCATGTGAGGGGGCAATGGAGCATCAAATTTCAAACTTTTAATGTCTGCAAAATCATAATCCGAAGAAGAAATATGTGCCCGCTTTATCGCAGATGACACGTCGGGCAAAACCATTTTCTTACAATGCAAGTGAAGGTTAGGTTGCTTATCGGTGATACTCCCGCCCTCTAAGTTAAGGCCAAAGGGAAGTGAACTTGTGTTACAGACCTCAATTTCGTGTTCAAGGTTAGAGGAAAAAATTTGGGTTCGGTCCCATTTCCTGTGAGCTTGCCACCCGTATTTGTAGTCTCCAACTATTGGTGTTCCCAATACCTCAGCACAATGAACTCGAAGCTTTGTTTTATAAGTGTTGCAAAGAGATAATTGGTAATTAGTTCATACAAGATAATAAGAAACAAGTGCTATTCATCTAACTTTTGAGGCTAAAGAAATTATCTTCAATAGAGATGTCAAAGTTGAAACGGGCAGGGTTAACCAACAAAACTTTTTGTTTATTTTTTAATTAATTAAAAGAAAAGTTAAATATGATTACATAACTATTTCATTGTAATATTAACTCAATATCTGAATGGTGATTACGAAGGTTATATGAATTATAAATACATTTTGGCAAGTTTCAACATGTTTGACCCATCTTTTTTAACTAATTTTTTTAAATTGACGTGTTTGAGGCACTGTAGAACTCAAATGGTCCCATTTAAAAGTACATGGCGAGAAATTGCCACCTAACTTTCACAACTTTTAACAAATTCTACAAATTTCATAAGGATTAAGGAATATTGGTAACTATTTAAAATCTTTTAACAAGGCATTGAAGAAATACAAAGTTGGGTTTGGGCGAATAGTGATAAATACCTGGTGTTTTCTACCAGTAAGTGGAGAAAGCTCTAACCATGTGAGCCCTGCAATAATTTAGCATATATAAAGAGTGGTGAACTGGTGATGGTAAAAAGTTTGTATCTTTTTCTCTATGCCTAATAATTATGCCTTTAGATGAGTTTATGTATAGAAGAAATCAAGAACAAACCATGAATGGAAGAATCCAGAACTCGGTATTCTGTTATGGCATGTTGGGATGCCATTGTTGAGACATTCTCGACAACTGTAATCCGCTCTGATCTTCCGTCATCCATTACCACCTTTACAGAAAACAATAAAGATTATACAAGAAAATTGGGAATAGGGAATGAAGAAATATTATTGTTAACTCCTTATATTAATTCTAACCTTTCCCAAAGGAACTGAAATTAGACCTTGTGGACGCCTGGGTGATCCGATCACAAGTGCCCAATACTTTCTTTGCAATAATCTTTTTTCACTTTTTAAATCCTATTATTTTTTAAAAGGAAACAAATCAATTAACAAAAGATAGGAGCATCTATCAATTCATTAAACTGTTTAACCTAGTAAGTCAAGCAATTTGCAAACAACAAAATATGTACTGACAATGTTGGAAGCACCAACAGTCTTCTCACGAAAAATAGAATGCAGAACAGTAGCACTGAGCTGCGTTCTTCCCAAGACCAAAATGCCACTGCTATCTCTATCAAGCCTGTGCACCTAATAAATTAAAATGTTATTTCACAACAAATAGAAAATGAGATTAAGCCGAGAAAGGAGATCGTTTTTGTTTAAAGAAATCATGATGAGCATGCTTTTTACTCAGCTTTAGAGCCTATACAAATTAAACCAGTCAAACATTTTTTTATGTATTAACCAAACTGTTGTTCATAAAATCCTGTAAAAATGAACTTCTCTCATTGAAAAATCTTTTTGTTATTATTAAATTAAGGGCAAATTGCACAAATAGATAGCAAACTTTGGTCTGAAATCTGTTTTAGGTAACAAACTGTATTTGCAGTCACAAAAACGATCAACACTCAAAAGGTTTCCATCTGGGTTCATCTTATAGGTTAGCTGGTTTTCAGGCACCATATCAGAAATACAAATTCCACTAAATAATTTTAGTCTGATGTTTTCTTAATATTATGAAAGTCGGTTAACTCTATATGGTTGAAAATGAAGATAGGTTGCCTTATAAACAGAAATCAAGGCAAAGTTTGCAACCTAATTATTCTATGTTATATTTACAACAAGTATTAAACCAAAACCGTCACAAAGTGCTAAAGATCTACAGAAAGATGGAGTCATGTAGAGAAAAAGAGACGGTAAGATGGGAACACAACTCACCAGCCTAGGTGCTTCAGATAAATCATATCTCAAATAAGTTCCAGCTAATTCATCTAAACTTCTTTTTATTCCAATACCACCCTGAAATATAACACTGAAATCAACGTTCTGAAATTACAGCACATGAAGAAGAATAAGAAGAAGAAGTAATTAAGATGTGAATGGCATACCTGAACAGGCATTCCAGTAGGTTTATTAATGACAATGATTGTTGAATCCTAAAAAGAACAGAACATAATCACCTATCAAGCTAAACAATAAATAAACTGACAAAAGAAGAAAATGACTTTATTCACTATAAGAACCTTATACAGCTCAAGATCATGAAGAAACTTTAGTTCTTCTTCACTGCAAAGGCACTTGGTTTTCTCAGTTGGCAGTGCTTGTACCGTAATAGGAAGATAAACCGTATCGCCCAATCTCATAGAATCTTTGGCTGACACCTGATGGAAATATCAAGTATAATATCAATCTTCAACAACAGATTTTGGTTTTCATGAAAACTAATGCTTTGAAAGGGAAAAATGATATAAAGATTGGCTTTCATGAGAGTATTTTTTAAAAATGAACGACGACTTGAAATACAATTATAGATAAATTTTACTTTATTACCCTTCTGACTTGGCATTTTGGAGCATGAACATCTCCATCAGATTTTGAACTTTCAGCAGGTTTGCGTCGAACCTGCAACAAACCATAACATTGCATCCAATGACCATTTACTTCAATACATGCTTCTGTTGTAGATGGAACTAAAATCAATGTTTTGACACTTGTGGAAGTACAAATCCCATGCCGATATACCCATATAGGTCATTAGGTCCATAAGCAGGTCCACATGCTTCTAGGAACAGAAACTTTAAAATAATAATTCATAATGCAAAATTTAGAATGCACCATCCCCATTTATATAATTCAATAAATCCAACTCGCCGATATTGTTATAATAAATTGTCATGTGTAAATGCGTATGTACAAACAATTAAATCCCGAGTGATAACCAGAGACAAAGCGAGTGGCAGACCCAGCAAGTTTGAAGATGGGAAGGCCTCTTGGAATAGCAACCGGCTTCATCGTCCTCACAACAAAATGGCTTTCCTTGTTTTTAGCAATGGTGACCCACAAGGGTGGATACTCAAGGCGGTGAAGTACTTCCGCTATAACATACCGGATGAGGAGAAGGTGGACGTGGCCTCAATGCATTTGGAGGGAGAGGCGTTGGATCTCTACTCTTGGCTATCTACTGATCAGGAGATTTACTACTGGGAAGATCTTGTCCGAGCTTTACAGAAGAATTTTGGACCTGCTGAGATTCAAAATCCAGACGAGCATTTGTGTAGCATCCGACAAACGGGCACAGTGCGGGAATATCGCCACGAATTTGCAAAGCGTTCATCTCGAGTCACGAATTGACCCGATCACTGTCTATTAGGCGTGTTTCTTAATGGCCTCAAGGATGAATTGAAAGCTGATGTGCGGATTCACAAACCCAGAACCGTGTACAAAGCTATGAGTATCACCTATGAATTTGAATCAAAGCTTTGTACCACCCGAACCGGGAAGGGGCCAACTACAGCAGCGGTATCCACATGAACCGGGAAGGGGCCAACTACAGAAGCGCTATCCACATCCATTCCAGCCGAAACCGAGCCTGCACCCATCCTCCAACCCCAAGCCATAGCTGTTAGGGATCCGGGTGTAGATCGACACACAAACACAATCAAACGGCGAGAGAAAATAATAATAAAGATGAACACGCGAGATTTAACGTGGTTCGGTCGATGTGACCTACGTCCACGGGCTGCAACCAGGATACTCTTTTATTGCTTTCTGCCTCACTCGTGAGGAATTACAATTACAATGATACAATATAAATAGAGAAAATTAGGGTTTACAACTTAATCCCTAAGAAAACCCTAATGGGCTAAAATTAAATGAAAACGGGCCAAGTCTTTAATTTAATTAATCTGCCACTGAGTTGTCTTTTAACCCAAGCCCAAGTCAAGACTCCACAAACCCAACAATCTCCCACTTGGAGGCTTGATCATCTTCAAACTGCCTTCCGATGTGAACACTTGTAGCTCTTGTAATCTTCCTCGTCTTCCTGGTTGCAGCGGCCTTCTCATCAGTTAACCTGAAGGTCCGTTAAAGCTCCCCCGAGCTTCAATATATCAGTCACGGCTGTATCTGCCCCTGACCTGTTCTCCGTCCCTATCGGCTCCCACTGAAATAGACTGCCAGATCCTGGAACACCTTGAGAACAAACACTCTCCACATTCAGCAAGTAATCATCTGGAGATATTTTATTTGATGGAATATTAATTCTTTTAACCCAGTGTTGTCTAGGAACTGTAACTGAAGCACAACCTGTGCTCCCACTGCCACGAAATCCTTTAACTGGTTTTTCTGAACTCTTCCATGAACATTCATTCTGAATCTTTCTTGTGACTCTAGGTTTCTTACTTGCAAAGCAAACCTTCTTCTGCCCACGAGATTCTGTGAACTGGACTTTGGTATTTTTCTGAACTTGAACATCACTTCCTTTAGATGGTAAACTAACCATATACAATGAACCCATTTTCTTTCCACGAGCAATGACAAGATTCCCTTTAACAACTTTCCACTGCTTATTCCCGAACTTAACCTCATGTCCCTGTTCATCCAACTGACCGACAGAAATCAACTGTTTCTTCAAATCAGGAATCACCCTGACATCTTTCAAAGTCCATGAACCAGCTGAAGTAACTAAATCCATGTCACCCATGCCCGTAACATCAAGAACATCATTGTTCGCCAGTCTTACCTTACCAAAATCACCTTCTTTTAGATCCTGCAATGCTTCGCTGCTGTGGGTAGAATGAAACGAAGCTCCAGAATCCATGACCCAGGAATCCACACTGCTCTCCACGCTACAGATTAAAGCATCATCGTCTGAGTAGTCTGCTGCAGTGTTGACTTCTTTTTGATCATTTGGACACTGATTCCTGAAGTGTCCCACCTGTTTACAGTTCCAACAAGTCACATCATTTCGAGCCCTAGACTGACTCCTTTTCCTGTTCTTGCTCCCACTACCTCTGTTATTCTTTCTTCCTCTACCAACATTCAGTAATTCACTTGATGATTCACCTGAATTTCTTCGTCTGGTGTCTTCGCCCATAATAATATCCCGAACCCCATTTAAAGTGAACGTGCTGGTGGAACTAGTAATCGCTGTAACAGTACCAGCCCAGCTATCAGGCAATGATGATAACTGTAGTAGAGCCTGAACCTCATCCTCGAATTTGATGCCAACTGACCCAAGTCTTGACAAAATCGAGTTCAAGTTGTTGATGTGCATTAAAACTGAACTTCCCTCTTTCATCTTTTTATTAACCAGCTCTCGAATTAAGAAAACTTTATTTGCTGCCGAAGGCTTCTCATACATATTAGCTAACGCATCCATGATACCTTTTGTTGTAGTTTCCTTCAGAATGTTGAACGCAACATCCTTTGTCAGCGACAACCTAATAACCGCCTTGGCCTTTTTATCCAAAGTTTCCCATTCAGCTGGTTTCATATTTTCTGGTTTCTCACCCAAAACAGCATCCAAGTCTTTCTGAACAAGCAAATCCTCCATTTGCATTTTCCACCAACCAAAATCGTTTCCATTAAACTTCTCAATCTGAAGTTTCCCGCTCTCAGCCATTATCCCAGACCACAGATGCTTAACAGTCGAGTCGGAACTGATTTTTGAAATGCAGCACACAATCAAACTACCCAGTAAGTTTGATAGGAAACCCTAATTTGACAGAACAGAATGGCGACAGCAGAGTGGCGGCGGTGGCAAAACAGCGGCGGCGGAACAGCAGCGGCGGCGGAACAGCAGCGGCGGCAGAACGGCGGCTGCGGCGGAACGGCGGCTGCGGCGGAACGGCGGCGGCGGCAGAACGGCGGCAGCGGATGCCGATTCTTGAAAACCTATATCGATACTTCTCCCGCGATTCGTGTTTCTTGCGTGTGTAACGAGCCAAAGCTCTGATACCACTTGTTAGGGATCCGGGTGTAGATCGACACACAAACACAATCAAACAGCGAGAGAAAATAATAATAAAGATGAACACGCGAGATTTAACGTGGTTCGGTCGATGTGACCTACGTCCACGGGCTGCAACCAGGATACTCTTTTATTGCTTTCTGCCTCACTCGTGAGGAATTACAATTACAATGATACAATATAAATAGAGAAAATTAGGGCTTACAACTTAATCCGTAAGAAAACCCTAATGGGCTAAAATTAAATGAAAACGGGCCAAGTCTTTAATTTAATTAATCTGCCACTGAGTTGTCTTTTAACCCGAGCCCAAGTCAAGACTCCACAAACCCAACAATAGCCACCAGCAAACCCCCTGTTCGAATCTCTGAAACAGAAAAACAGAACAGGTTGTTGAGGGGCGAATGCTTTCGATGTGGTGACAAATACGGACCGGGCCACAAGTGCAAGACAAGGACTTTCAAACTAATTGAGCTCACTGATGCTTTGGATGACCAGAAGAAGGAAGATGCTCCAGAAATTTAGCAGAGATCAGCCTTCATGCTCTTTCTGGTCAATCGACAGCATCAACGATGAAGCTTCATGGTACTTCTGGGACAACTGAAGTCCTAATTCTAATTGTAGTGGTTCAACACATAATTTCATCTCAGAGAACTTGGTACGTGACCTGAAACTCGTTACCCAGTTTATTACCCATTTCGGTGTACAAATTGGGAGTGCTGATATAATCCGGTGCAATCAAGTTTGTAAGGATATCCAACTGCAGCTCTCGGACCTTCACATAACACAAGATTTCTACCCATTCGCATTAGGGGGGCAGACGTAGTACTTGGGATCAAATGGTTAGCCACACTCAACGCGGTTCAAGACAATTGGAAGGAAATGTCACTGGTATTCACCATCAAGGGTCAAGACTACAAACTGCAGGGGCTGACACCAGAGGACCAGCAACCAGCCTCTTGTCACCACCTACGACTCGAACCAATCCGGGAAGATTCGAATGCGTTTGTTGAACTGTTACTTCCTTGTGTGCGACTTGAGGGCAAGTCGTGTCCCCGGGAGTAGTAATACGAACCCAACAGCCCAGAAGGGTCAGGTCAACCCATCTGGACCCAATCCAGTCTCGGGTCAGTACATGACAGAAGTAGTGAGGGTTAATTGTTAGTGGTATGTTAGTGGCTTGATTTTAGGAAAAAGTAATGTTGAACACTAGAACTTGTGATTAGAAATCAATTTCCTGTTCTAGTTTAGGTAGACTAGTATTTTGATCTCTTGTTTTGGTTTAACTGGAGACCACCCTTCTCGAATAGCGGAATTGGGCCCCTATCTGTACTGTTTTATTTGAAGTTAATCAAGCCAACTTTTGTGTTTCTATCAAATTGTCTGTGTAAATTGTTTAATTTGTAAAACTAAAGGAGTGTCAAAGTAAATATGAACCTGGAAAAATTAATGTAACGGGGTGCCAACAAACCCATATTCACTCTGAACTCTAGATTATTCTCTAATATCATCATAATTGTAATGAAATTATTTGGTGTGTTTGATAGATCTTTCTTGTCATCTTAATATCAATTGTCTTTAATCATCACATGTACCACAAAATAGAGTAATGACCATACATACAGTTACCAACATCCAAACCTAAGAGCAAAGTTCAAAACTTAAAGCATGAAGCTAAAATCATAGACATCGTCTTTAAACATTGCAAACATAATAATACAAGTTCTAGTAATCAAAATCTATACTTTTACCTTGTCCACCAAGCTCTCAACAATAACGTCCCTTGAGATACATGCTAATTGAGTCACCTTAATGCTAGTAAGTTCAAGGTTTTCTATCCATACAAAACCAGAACATAGTAAATGTAACACATAAGAGCATGATGTAAAATACAACTATACAAGTAAAATTAATGTGCATGCGTAAACAAATGATCCCAAATTTCATACGCTTATGGGTTTCATTATACTTTTAGAGAAGCCATGATATCCTAATAATTGGTCAAAATCGTTATCTTATAACTTAAACCACCACTTGGTAAATTTTGGAAACACGGATAATGTATGATATCAAGTTTCAAAACTATCTATGTAATATTCAGAACATTTGAAATATGTAACTAAGCCAAATATAGACTTTTAGATCCTCCAAGGTCAGATAAAAATTTTAGCCTTCTCAGATCTTCAGGAGCTTAATTAATTCAGAAAATTAGTAATTTTTATAAATAAATTAAAATATAACGAAATACTAGCAGCAATTAAACTAATTAGATAATCAAAATTTGTGGAGATTAAATTAGTTTAGATTCAATTAGACTAATTAACTGTTCTGCAGCAACAGCAAGAACACCATTGAGCCCAAGTCTAGCAGCCATCTCACATTTGGAAAATTAGAATGAGCTTATTAAAACCCTAAAGTATGTAATCCGCATAATATGACATACTAGCATCATTGCACGTATAAGCAAATCAGTTACACAATCTATCAACTTTAATCAGATCTCAAAATAAAGACTAAGCATATTATGCTAAAAAATGCCCCAAATCACTCCAACAAAGGTAATGCCCATCGTCGGCACTAAAATCTTTAATGCAGGTGAATTTGACATCACTTTTCAAGATATCGTAATCCACTAAACAAACTAACAATAAACAAAAACAAAAACTAACATATCCACTCTTCAAACAGACCACTCACATCTAATATTCTTTCAATCCCAAAACCCCAACCACTTGTGCCTCTAATCATACTGTCATGTTCATAAGCCTTTGAGATGCAACTAACTTTATGGATACTTAATTCACCTTCCAAATTGTGCACTAATGTTGATTTTATAAGCAATTGAATTGTTAATTGCTTTGAATTTGATCATTACACATTGCAAACTGCAAAGTAAGATGAGCTAGCATAAAATTCAGATCACATACATTACATTAAGAGGCTGACGGTATGTGATACCTGTCGCAAGCGAAAGAGCTTTTGCACGAGGGACCTCGGGAGCTGCGGGCAACACCGCATTACCCATTTGAGTGCCGTTGTGGTGGTCGCATCACCTTCATCCATTGATTGTCGTAAACCTGCAATATTTTTGCCCAAAGAAGCACCGTTTACGGTCATATTGAACGGTGGCAAGGTTAACCACTTCCCTTGCGTTTTACTGTTCTTCTGATCTTCAGGTTTAACGAAGGCAGTTGAGTTGTCTTCAGTGTGAATGTAGTGATATAGTGGAGTTAAAGTTTTGGCGCCACCGTATGCCGGTATAAGTGACGGTGGTCGGAGAAGGGCTCGCCGGAGTTGAGATAGAACCGCCATTTTTGGGGTTTAGGGTTTGGCTTAAACAACAACTAACGATTGGAACGACCCGATTTTGTTTGTGGATCGAAAAGTCAAACTGAATAAAAGTTCAAGACATCTTTAAATAGGTGCGGCTAAACGTATTCTTTTATGGTCGTTAACCTGGGGACAGCTCACTTAACAAAGGTTTTGTCTTTTAGAAAGTATGTGTGTTGTTTAAATCTAGGCAAAATTTGATGTGATTGTAATAGTAAAATAGATTTGTTGTTCAAATAAAAAAAACATATTTGATGGTCTTTTTTTTTTTAAAAAGTAATATCTTTCTTACAATAAATAAGACGGGTTGAGTATATGAATGTATGTGTAGTTGTTTATCTTCCAATTCTTTAACCAAATTAGTTGTGTTTAAGGTGAATGTAATAAATTCTAATAAAAACCATATTAATCTATAAAACATCAAGTACTTAATGTCTCCATTGTGGTAATAGCATCGTCGACAATGACGTATGACCTTTCTTTCATGTAACGTGATCGGGTCATTGGCCCATGAATTACACTTATTTTCTCCCCTTCTCCTACGAACATCTTCTTTTCTCTCCTTCTTTTTTATAAAAATGTCGTCAACTCTTCATGAATGGTCTATTCATACGAACGTGAGGCTTCTCTCCGCCTCTCTAGGTAGCATATAGAGTTTGGTTGTTTTGAATCTTAGATCACTATCATGTTTATAATTTTCTTTTCATCTTGATGTTTTTTTTTTTCGTCATTTTATTCACCGTCCATGTTTGTTGATTACATGAAATCTAATTATCCCTTCATTGACTTCTTCTTTATTTCGCTTTAGAAAATCTATAATCTCCACTATCGCAATTAAAGTAATAACAAAAGTTTATCATGTGACAGCTAATATGAAGTTTAAAAAATTCCTATGATTATTAAAACTTTGTTATTTCTCTTTACATATGGTAATACAGAGTTAGACAGCTTAGAGAGCTCCTCAAAAGATTAGTTCTCACTCTGTTTTAGGAACCCCCAAGACTGTGTTTCCTAGTCTATATAGGTCCAATCTCATCTGCTAGCGCTTTTTCATTGCTTCGTCGAGATACGTCCATCGATTTCTTTTCATTCTTCCAAGGATTGCAAGTGACTTACTTCTTTTGGTCGTTCTTGTTGTCTTATGTTGTCCTTTTTTTTAGAAGTTGTTAATTGATTTCGTGTTTGCCCTAAGGCTAAGGGGAGAACTGCATGTCCTACTAGTCGGATATAAGCCTACCCACCTACCAGCCTACCTTGTTCATATCGAGCCGGACATGAGAGACGTTTTTTAAAGTGAATAGAAGCAATTCCTTTTGTAAGCTTGAAAATCTTTGTAAATCAATTTAAATAGATAGGGGAGTTCCGAACCAGCAGAAAGCCCTTTCTCACCCTTTCTAATGTCCTAAGCAAAGGCAGGGGCAGGTGAAAGCCTAATAGATCCCATTTTTTATCGCTCCACATAGCTCACGACCCGGCACAAAGAAATCTCTTAGATGGGCGGATGCGAATCTTGATCTATCAACAGAGCAATTCCTTTCCAGTCATAGTCTCAATTCCATATTTAATGAAAGTCCCCGTCGTGTCTGACCCCCTCAATCTTTCTATCCAGAGTGAGTCAGGCGGCTAAGCCTTTAATCCTGATAAAAGAAAGAGTTTTCCCACCCTCCAAGTATCCATAAATGGAATCAGTTTGAGTGAATTACTTACCGCAATCAAAGCCAATAGGGAAAGTCAGGTCAAGAAAGAGTCTCTTTCCGATTAGTAAATCAATCCATCTTCAAAAATTGGACATGGAATATATTCATGATAAGGAGGGGTGTTTCATAATCAGCAACTATCCATATAACCTTCATTTTTTTTATATTGTATCCCCAATGCCTCTTTATTTATGGTCATGTCATGATGACATTATAAATACCGAAAGTTCTTAAAATTTTTGATGATTTTGATCAAGCAATTACATTTTTAGTACACTTAAGAACTTGCGCTTTTTAAGTTATTTCTTGGACATTCAGCCTATATTGTTCTTCATATATCATAGTAGAGCTATTTGCTTGATCTCCTACAAACATCGCATTGACCTTAGGCAATGCAAGCCATCATCCACTCTAATTTCTTGTGGACGTCAACTCTTTTCAATAGTTAGTGTAACTATGGATAATCCTTTGTTGTATTTTAGCACTAGTATATGTGGTCTTGACCCGTCCAATGATTACATATATTGTTAGCAAGGTTTCTAGTTTCTACAAAAACCTATTATCAGGCCCTAGATTGCATCAAACATAGTCTTTGTTATCTTCTACCAACCTCTTCACATAGCTTGACTACTCAAAACATTTTTGGTCTGGTAGGATGTCAAGATGATCATTGATTCACCACGGGATTTTACCTGTTTTGGATCCAATCTCATCAGTTGGTGCTCTAATAAACAACATATGGTTGCATGATCTAGTACTATAGCAGATTATTTTGCTCTTGCTGACACTGCTACGAAGATTTTTTGGATTATGTCTCTTTTTTATGAGATATATATTCTTCTTCTGCTACTCTATGGAGTGTCAAAGTTGATGCTTCATATCTAGCTATCAGTCCCATGTTTCCACTTGCGAATCTGATTTCAACCCACATCCGCTCATTCGACAGGTGGATCTCATTCACATCCACTAGTCGAACTAGCGGCTCACCTAGAATTCAAATGCATTTTATATTTTACCAAGAAATCATGATACTTTTCTCATCCAATTCGAATAAAAAGAATTCATCAAGCATTTTTCTGTTGTAATTAATTTAAGCATATTCAAATCTGAAGCAAACAAGTTACTGAAATAATATTATATATTTCATTTAGATAGACGTAGAAACATGCTATACACAAACTCAACTCCCACGGTCTGAAAATTAATTTTTCTACGGTTGTTCTAATTTTTTTCAATAAAGAAGTGAGTCATCTTCAGACAGAATGTTAACAATCTATACTAATTTTGACATTTCGAGCCTAACTCATCCAAGAAAGAACACCATCAAGAGGAAATCCACTACTGTCGGGAAACCCACTTGAGTGAAGTTAATTTGAACCTAAGAGCTTAAAAATCACAAACTCAAACCATCGTCTTTATGTCATTAGACTAAAAGATGAACTGGGCTAGTGTAAATGTAACACAAAGATTATACTTTTTTATAAAAAGAAAACGAAGGTTACGGAAAACTTACGTTTATTAAATACTTCTTTAACATCTACTTTGATGATACATTCTAGACAAATCCATCAATCAATACACTATTACATTATATCTCGTTGATACAGTATACATACGAAATTCTTATAACACCCAACATTTCATAGCATTCATCACTTGACCCTCAACTGAAATATAGGCATATAGCATATATGGTCCGAACTCTTTTACGAACAACAACGCTAAGCTAATTAGTGCACGGTTCCGTGTTCGTCATCGCCTTTCACATGCTTATGTCCTACACCAGGACTCGGACCCGAATGTTCAACCACGACATGGCTTCTAACATGGTGGCTGACCTTTAAAACCGAGCTCGAAGGGCTTGAAACCTGAACATTGAGATGACCATAGGTCGTCTTTCCTGTTCTCGGGTGGATGAGTCGACGAGCTTCGGTTGTTGAGAATGTTTTACTGAGTACGAGGACGAGAAGGAGAATGCAATAATATTGGTGTCTTTTCGACATGGTGGGATGAGTGCAAGTTAAAAGAACTGCGAAGCAATGCGAAAGTATTGATGATGAGTTTTGGCATGGTTGGCGTTTGAATATATAGGTAATAAGTACAGTAAATTTATTTTGCACACTGACTAACGATTGATGCGGTGTTGCAACCATAAGTAACGACTAACGTTATGTTAATTATTAGGTAACAAGTGCCGTGAATGTTGCTTATAGAGTGTAATATAGCGATATGTGGGTTGACCAAATATTGGAGGGTGATGCTGGCGCCACCTCCTTGGTCAATGGTCATGTTGTTCGGTAAAATCCAACGTTGTGTGTACCTTAACAAGAAACATCAAAATTGCATGAAAGAACTAATTTTTATGCTCTATGTAACTAACTATTCCAGAATTTTGCTTCTTGTTCATCAGAATTATGAAATTACATGCAATTTAATTAAGTAGCAAGATGATTTTTGTAAACAACACGGATCTGCAAAACTTCATTACGCGGGTTGCGACGGTAACAACGACGTCGTTAGGTACATAAAAAAACGATAAAGTTGTGAAGACTCAGTTCTAGAGATCAAAGCATAGATAAAAACACAAGCTCGATACAACCTACGATACCAAAGAAAATACCCTATTTTGAAAACAATATCATTTTGAACATAATTTATGCCGGGACTCCAAGAAAAAAAACTAAACACAACTAAAAATTGGTTATTATTAAAAAATGATAGCAGAAAGTTACTACAGAAAATCAAATTGCTAAAAAGAACTAATAAGTTGAAAGCATTTATTAATTATATATATAGTATGAGTGTTGGGTTGAAACGTTAAAAAGTTAAGGGTTAATATTAAAATATTTATCAAACTTGCAGGATGGGTTAGCTTTGTCACCACAAACATTGCTATTGTTATATACAACGACATTAACTAATTGTGTTATATATAAGGGACTTTAACCAAAATGGTTATGGTTAACCAACTTTTTACATAAATGGTCACCAATTTTCAGCCTATAAGTCATCTGCTTATAGATGACTGATCTAATCTCAGTCATTTATTTTGTTCATTTTCAGCCTACAGGTTAACGGCTTAGCTGGTGTATCTGACATAGAATTATAGAAAATTCTGCAGATGGCTGGCCAGAGCAAGTCACATGAAAAGTTGTAGGCTGGGATATTTTGTGTGACATGTAAGCTAGCCTGTAAGACACGTCAGCCAAACCTTATTCAACATGCAACCTTGAGTAAAGATATAGACTCAGCCGACGACATTGTTGGCCATCCTCGACCAAAGACTCGGCTAAGCAGACTTCTAGGATCAGCCTGCATCATAGATACACGGTTAGCCTCCATCTATTTCATAAGGTAAGCATGTATCATTGTTTCAGGCTAAGTCCATATCTTTTTCCTACGGTCAGCTTGTAGAAAAGGTCAGTGCATATCATAGTTATAGGTTTAGCCTACATCTCTTTCCTAGGGTCACTCGTATTGTCGTTCCAGGCTAAGCCCGCATCTGAGATGCAGGCTTAGCCGTCCCTATATATGTATGTATACTTATTATTTTAATTTTTTTTCTTTTCTTCTTTTGTTTTTCTTATTTTTTTAATTATTATTATTATCATTATTATTTTAATTTTAATTTTTAATTTTATGATTTGTTTCATTAAATTACAAAATAGTTCCTTGAGAGTATAAGTTACTAAATCTAGCAAAAAAAATTAACACCGGTAAGTAAAATGACATAATATATTACAACTGTATATAAAAAATGTTTTTAGCTAATTATTGAAGTTTAAGCATGAAACCTACAAGTTAATCTATACTAATAACTTAAAACAACTATAACTCACATGTTATGTTTCTATACTATCCATCCAGGCTACTCGTAGGATTTGTACACGTGTTGTTACTAGAAGTTAACAATTTAATGACACATTAGATGCCAATGATTATTTATATACTTTTAAATTATAAAAAATAGTTTTTGATATACTAAAAACATGTTTCTTTTTATTTAAAAAAACATAATTTTTAAAACCAAAATGTTATGAAATATGATGTTTTCTTAATAAAAAGAACTTTTAAAAAATAACATTTTTAAAATAAGTATTTTTAAAAAATATTTGAGTATTAAAAAACAATTTTCTAAAGTAAACGTTTTTAAAGATGAAAGTTTGAAAAAATATTGCTATTGTTTTATTACCTAAATTAGTTAATTATACGTAATTTCAGTTATATTTTATCTTAAAAAATTATTTTATAATTTCTAAATATTAATAAATAATAATTTTAATAATATTTTATAATTTGTAAACTAGTATGAAAATAAATAAAATAACTGTGATTTACTGTAATTTGTTTTTAGAATTGTCGAAAAGCTAGTATGATGGTCAGTTTTTCTAATGATATTTATTTGTTTTTTAAGTTTATGCAATCCTATCATATATAGTCTAAAATAAAAACTGAAATTATAAGCAAAACTGAAATTATAAGCGAATTAATAGAGAAATAATATGATTTGAACAAAGTAGGAGAATTATTTTGATCAATAGACTACTTTGACGTAGTTTCATTTGGTTGTAATCGTTATTTTGAAGTTAGGTAGGTTATTCTACTAGATTTACTTCAATTACATGGTTTAATAAATAAAATATAAAATAAAATAAAATTTTATTATTTAAAATAATATGATTAAAATTTTTCTTATTATAAATAAAATGAAGCATTTTTTTCAAAACAAACGTTTTAAAAAAACACTTCGTTAATACGAACAAAGATTTATTTTTGGTTCTTGCTAAGTTAACGTCGAGTGACTCAAGTGACTAAAACAATCAACTCACCCATGCTAGATTTTGAGTTTGATAAGAGTCTAAGGTCAAGTGACCAAACCAATCAACTCAACCATGCTAGATTTTGTGTTTGATAAGAGTTTAAGGTCAGATTGTCAGATGAACCTTAAGCTATAGTATTAAACCATAATATATTTTACTAATTTTAGTAACACATGTATTACACGGTTAAACAAATAAAATATTAAATACAATAAAAATTATTATTTATAAAATGATATACCAAGACATGATATCATTAGAATTACGTATGAGTAATAACTATAAGTAATAAAATAATAATATGAACTTTATAATTTTTTTTGTTTTTTTAAATATAAATTAAATATTTTGTTTCAAAATAACTTTTAAAAATTTTTCATTTTTAAAATTTTCCTTACTATAACTCTTATTTTAGTTATTTTTATTTAAAAAAAATTATTTTAGAAAAACTAATTTTAAAATATTACATAAAATAGTTTGATTTGTTAGAAATATTTTTTATTAAAAACTATTTCTATAGAAATAACATTAATAAAAAGATCTCTTTCTTAATTTATTAAAAACTAATTATAATATAAAAATAAATAAATAAATATTATTATTAGTAATTATTAATGTAGTTACTTAATAGGGAGAGAAACGTAAAAATTTGATAAAAATAAATGTGATGCTAATACGTGACACCATCATTTACGTTTTTATTAGATTAGGAAGATGTAATACACTAGAAATGTAAAATTTATATTATGAAAAAATTATGACAAATGACTTCACGTTACATAATCAGGTAAACTTGACCATTATACATCTTAGATTCTGTTTTAAGGATATGGAGACATCGATCGCATGTAATTCAGTTTATTAAAGTGTGAAATCATGGTCCCTTTTTTTTTAATTATTGCACTGATGTTCATCATGTTCTTATTTATTTATTTATTTATTTTTACCTTCTCTATAATTGCACTAATGTTTTTATTTTTCTTATTTATTTGTATTTTACCAAAGTATAACGCGTTTTATCGTTTCACTAATGAGTATTAAAATTACATGTCAAAGTTTTATTTGACCTCTTTTCTTAAAAAAGTAATAACGTCGCTCGCAATCTAGAACCATTAATTTATTATTCAATAAAACCGCTTATTTATATAACTAATACTTATTATATAACACAAGGCGTAGTGACTTGTCACTTGTATAACATGGTTCTAATATTTATTCATCACATACTTTTACAACAGCCATCCTGAAAGTACAAAACTTACAGTTCCGTTATTTTAATTAGGAATAAGTAAATGACACTTCAACACATCTTGAAGCTAAATATTGATGTTCTTATTTAGCTTTGTATTCAGCCCATAGTTGATCAACCGTTTTTCCTAACAACTCAACGAAAAAACTATTGTTATAACCACCCCTCATCTTCTTATTAAGCTCGGCCACAAACCCACCTCTAAGACCGTTACAATAGTCTAGGAATCGAGCCGTCACATCATACCCTTGGTCCCATCTGTCTCCTTGCCCGGGCTTAACCCAATGGCTAGGTGCGTACCCAGCCTTTAACCTCACATAATCAGCAATTCCCTCAATCAATCCTCCAGGAGCCTGACCATTTCCATTCCATTGCCAAATATGCGTCATTTCATGATAAAGTACTCCAGTGATTTCTTTCTTGACATCACCAGAGTACTCTCAATGTACCTTGCGCTAACATGTATCTCGTTGTTGGAAGCATATGCGACACCATCCATATCATCAATGAACACGCTTACCCTTGCCACACTCTTTTTGTCGGCGTCTGTGTTTTGTTGGAACGTGGACCATATGAAGCTTGTGGCCGAGGCTAGTGTTTGTTTGGTGTAATCGACGCCAATGGTGTTGGTGAACCTGACGCCACCAGGGGTAGTTGCTGCGGTGTTGGTGACCGTGTAGTCCACGGCTGCGGTAAGTTGTAGGGCTGCTAGGATTGCAAGGAATATGAGAGAGGAGGAGATCTTGTGAGCCATTTTGTGGTTAGGTTAACTCATAATGTATATGGGGTTGGGTTTATATAGAAGGGGGTGAGTGGTGCACAATGAGGCTCATTGTGGGAACGGGACCAAGTCAAGTTGCGTCGACCATTAATGGAAAAATTAATTCTCACCGTCTTGCGACTATTTGTGCGTCAATTTCTTTTGTTCATGTTTTATTTTTACTTTTAATAATTAACTCAGTACCCTTTTAATCTACCTTTTAGATCGACATCTTTATTATTACTTATTTTTAATGATCAATAAATACTTTAAGTCCGGTACTCACCTAGGTAACTCATTGACGAAATGTCTCTTACGCCTGCGAACACAGACAACGTTGGTGACTTGGCCCGCCCTTCATTTCAAGGGAAACCATCGTCAAAAGCCTACTTTGGTAAAATCACTGACTCACTTAAAATATATTACACAAAATGATATTTGAACCTATGATCTTCACTTTGGAACTCATTGCTTACACTTTAGAAAAATATATTTATTTACTAGAAGATTTGAAACATCAAACACTACCGTGGAACGACTTTTATACGAATGGATCTCTTTTGAGCAAATGTTTAATTGCTTTTAATATTGGAAATCGGTATTGACCGGGACCGTCGTTTTCAGGATAAAATTATTTTTCTTCTAATAGATCAATAGGCCCTACTAATCTCATGCAATTTGATATATAGTATTAAATAGAACATAGAAACAAAGTGAGAGAGGTAATATATCAACATTTTGATTTGTTTGAATGAAAAAAGCGTTATGTACTTATGTTCAGAATTGTTAATTCTTTTAGCTATGAAATTTATTGTCTATAGAATGGTATCAGGAAAAGAAGAAAACGCCAACACTATGCATAGTTTTAGGATTTTACTACGCATGAGTAAGATTTATTATTGTTAATTCTTGTATGTATAAGTATTTGTTAGGTTAGTGTGTATGTGTATATGTGTTTGATGTATAAGTATGTACGTATCTATGTATGTGTTTGTATGTATATATGTATTTGCTATGTTAGTTTGTTTGTATGTATACATATGTGTGTATGTGTTTGTATGCACATATGTGTGTTTGTATGCATGTATGTGTGTTGTATACTATGTATGTGTGTTTGTATGCATAAGTATTTGTTAGGTTAGTGCGTTTGTATGTATATGTATATGTATGTGTTTGTATATTCATGGAAGGCTATACTATAGGTACTCGCAGTAGATCAACAACGATACCTAGCTTTGTTTTTTTCTTGCCCAAAATCAAAACACCTAAGGCTAGAGGGGTGGGCGACGACTTTTGGGTGGTAAGTGGGGTGTTTTCTCCTTCTTGGTATTCTTCAGAAACTCATATCAACAATATGTTAGTAAATGAATCTTATATATATGTATCAATAATTGCATATTTAAATAATCTATATCTATATATAATACTAAAAGAGTAATTTAGGGGACACTTGACATATTTTTAGGCCTCTTAAGTTTATTTTTCCGTCTCTCTCTCCTTTTAAATAATTACCTAAATTAAAAATATTAAATAATTTTAATTCTTTTTTAGATTAATTTTTTTAATAAATTAAGAAATTGTCTTTTTATTAATGTTATTTCTAGAAACAATTTTTATACAATTAAATTTTTTTTCTAAAACATCTAACTTTTTTTAAAATATAAAATATTTTAAAATTGGTATTTTTAAAAGTACAATTTTTTATAAACTAAAAATAATTAAAATTAGAAGTTATAATAAAAAATTTTAAAAATAACATTTTTAATACGGTTTGTTTTGAAAAAACTGTTTAACCATTTTTGGAAAGAAAGTTTAAAACAAAAGTTTAAAAATTGATATCGCTATTTTATTACTTATAGTTATTACTCATATTAATTTTAGTCATATCTTATTTTAGATTATCATTTTATACTTCATAAAATTTTATTATATTTAATATTTTATTTTTTCAACTCGTATAATACATGGGTTTACTAAAGTTAGTTTTAAATAAATAATAATCAACAACTAATCAAAGATATTATGAACATTTATAGCCCGATCCAACCCAATTCAATACTATATATTTATATTTGATTACATGGTCAAAATAATTCAAAATTAATTTAATTATTACACATAACTTTTCAGTGTATATTATTCAAATCTTAATTTCGTCATACTAATATCCTCACACCCACTCAATATCTAGCTCACGATTTGACCCGTCAAAAGTATTCCTTTTAAGTCTAAAAGAAACAGTTTTCTTTGACTGTATATTTCGCTATGACAATAAATAAAAGTTAAGGTCAATCTCTGTCAAGTGTCGGTTTATACTTGAAAGAGTCTATTTTTACGCATGATCAGCTTTATAGCATCTTGTCACAAGTTAAGAGTAAAGATGGATTGAAGCTTTTAGATTTAGATAATGAGTGTAAACCTACTAATTTACTAAAATGTAGTTTACAAGGATGTTTTTGATCATTTGTGACCTTATAATAAAAAATTATTATATTTATTTAATATATAACACACTTGATTTTATTTTTATTTTATGTTATTTAATAATTAACTCTTCATACTTCCGTGTAATACACGGTAACTAAATCTAGTACATGTGTATATATATATATATATATATATATATATATATATATATATATATATATATATATATATATATATATATATTCCACCAATATTAGTTAATCACTTGCTATCTATTTTTTAACGCCTAACGAATATTTTAAGTTCAGTCACCCGGGTAAACTTATTGGCAAAAAGGCACCCACGCCTGCAAACAAAGACATGCTGGTGACCCGGCTCGCCACTATTCTAGGGAAACCCACCACCAAAGGCCTACTATGGTAAAACCCTTGACCTACATTAAACATATTACATCAAGTGACACTCGAACCCATAACCTCTACTTTGGAAAATTATGGGGTGCTCCTCTCCCAAACCAATTGATCTAGGGTTCATTGCCTAATCACTTGTTATCTAATATTAGCAATTAGTATTTATCTATGAATAATTAATTAATTGCACAACCGTCATTCACATAAATACGTTTAAAACCAGTTAAACATATTTCCTCGTATGTTTTGTTGTCTATCGCGTGATTTTTAGATACTTCGCTAGCAAGATCCAAAACATATACATCGTTGGTTGTCTTGTGAGACATCTCGCCCCCAATGTGTCGAGCACATCCCCCTCCTAACAACGACAACAAGAAGTAAAGTAAGAACTGTAACAACTAGTATAACAAATGCAACAACAACGATATAAACAACTACTGACAATACGGACAAATCCAATAACAATAGACACAAAAATTACAAAAAACGTAGGAATTGTTTCAACAACACATGGAAGAAATGTGTGTAGGCAGCAACGATCAAAGATAATTAGCTAAGTACTTTCGTTTAATTTTTAAAAGGAAAAACTTAAACAATTTTTAACTGATTTTAAATATTTTGATATGTTATGCTAGTTCGTGTTATGTTAATTGTAAATTTATTATTTAAAAATATCTGCAAAAACCCAAAAATCAAAAACTTATGAAGATATCTAGAATGACGACATGTCTTCATTATAGGAATTAAATAATTTTTTAATAATTTAATAAAAATACCTTAAAACCTATAGCAACATTATAGGCATTAAATTTTTTTACTTTAATAAAAAAATGTTAACAAGCCTATAACTACGACATGTTATTGGGATAGGTTGGTATACGATTACGTCTATAACAATGACACTTAACACCTTTGGTAGAATCTATAGCACAAAACTTATAGCAATGAATTTTTGTCAGGGTAATTCCACGTACCCGATAACAAAGACATGTCGTTAGGAAAGTGCATTAAAATCATCACGATGGCTTCTCTTTGTCGTAGTGACACAACTTTCTGTATTAATTTTTTAAACATGTTATAGGTCTTAATCATTTCCGACTAGACAGAGGAGATAACAAATTTCCTCGACAGAAAGTTTAAAAGTCAAATATTTTTTACCTGCCTTGGCTCTCGCTGACATGTGAGAATGTATGATTTTTCCTCGCTAGAAAGGTTTTTTTATTTTTTTTTCCTTCGATGTCCTATTTTTTCATATTTATATAATATTAATATTTTATACACAAAATAAGATAATTTTTTATATATTTTAATAATTAATATTTTATAAATAAAATGATGTAATTTTTTTATATATTTATAAAATATGAAAAGATAAAACTTTTTTATACAATTGCGTAAGTTTTTTCTTATTATAACATATCTTTTTGGAAAAGAGCTTTTATAAATTAAAATAATATGTGTTTATTTAATTTATTTTCATAAATTTTTTATAGATGAAAATTAATTATTTAAATTTAAATAAATTTTGTTTAAGTGGACGAGGAAATTAAGATATAAAAAATTTGACACGCCTATATAATTCAACTTATCTTTTAACAAACTCATTCAATCCCATATTTTTTTTTATCATTCTTCTTTCTAACAATCGTACTAATCCTCTCAAATATAAAAATGTATGTTAATATTGTAGTATGTAGTAGAGGCAAATAACAGTTTAGATGTTGAACAGTAGCTACCTTTGAAACGCAAGTGTTTGAGACATGTTTTCTATTTATTAAGTGGTATTACATATGATGAATTATGCATATTATTTCTAAAATACTTAGAACAAAGTTCTATACGATTATCTTATAAAATAACTACATATACTCATTTTATTGATATATTTTAATGACAATGATTTCTCTTTTTTATGAATGTTGTTTCCAGTCTTGGTAATATAAATTTCGCCTAGTACACTAGAAAGGTTGACTTGGCGAGGAGGGGATTGATCCTCCTCGTCCTCCTCACGTAGGTAATATAAATCCCGTCTCTAGTACATAACGCTTAACCACGTTTGGCGAGGAAGGGGTCAGCCCTCCTCACCTACGTAACATAAATCTCGTCTCATTTGTCGAGGAGAGGGTTAAACCTCCTCGCTGACTAGATCTACTTCGTGTTGACCTGGTGAGTTGGTGGTCAATCCTCCCTGGCAAGGGAAAGTAACCCTCGCCTACCATGGTGCACAATGAGCGAGATTATGAGCATTTTTCCTTGTTGACTCATTAGTGTCCTCGCCTACCATGATACACGGTGAGCGAGATTATTGGACACGTAAACGAGGAACGAGACAATTAGGCGAGTTTTTTTTGCCATGTGTGCGAGGGAATATGTGAAAATCTCGCCTAAAGCGAGGGCCAAAGGTGGTTTGGCTATTTTGTAAAAAGAAAACGTCAAGTCAATGTATATTTTGGTAATTTAGTTTGATAAAATGTCTAATTTGGTAATTTTTTTATGAGAAAAGGATGAGATCTTGTGAGCCATCTTGTGGTTGAGCTCAAGTCGTACATGTAGTGGCAGATCCGGTTTTTTTTTTGGAGTCGCTATTTTCAAATACTCTAATTACATAAAAGCGAATATAAAATCATCAGGTAGGTTTAGGTCGGGTGAAAATGTAAAAAACACATGATATAAAAGTGGCCTTTACGAATTGAAATAAACGATCCTGTAGTTGTTTCCTACGAGTTTTCCTTTGTTGAAAACATTGCATTACTGATCACGAATCAATATTTTAGTGCTTATTGATCTAAATGCTTATTTTTATCGTGATTATTGTGGAACAAGTTGATTTTGTTTATATTTTGATTCATAGGTGTTTGAAGCTTAAAGGAGTATAATTTAAGACACAAGAAGCAAACATGAAAGTTGAAGGACTGAAGATGTAAATATCAAAAGATGGAAAAAAGGATGTCAAGAAAGAGACCAAGCGTATGATACTCCGGGCGGCGTATGGGTGGCGTATCATACTCAGGGAGTGTGTCAGCAACGTACAAAGTGTCATATTTGAAGAAGAAACAGAGTGTTGGGCATATGAAACAAAGGGGGGGGGGGTATGATACGCCGCGTACGGCGTACTATATGCCGGTCACCAACAAACCCTCGGATTTTGTGGAACTTCAAGTTATTTAAACCTATCTAACCCAATTCTAAGAAGAACTTTTCCTAGCCGAAAATAAGTGATTTCAAGGAAGTTTTTGTACTTTCAAGTTTTCCAACTCATTCCAATCATCATTGATTATCATTAAAAGCAAGATTGAAGATTTAAAAAGATGATGTGTGGCTAGGCTTTTCTTGATTGTTTTTGGGAGTACGATTCTTGTCAAGTGAGACAATTGGTATGCTTTATATAGGCTTTTGTATGAACGTTAGACTATTAAATGAAGTTTTATGTTTTGATTAATGTCAAAGGTTTATTTATAAATAAAATTATGTGTTTGATTATCAGTTTTCAGTTTTCTTGAGTCGTGAGCTCAATAAAAAAAGTAGACAACTTGATATGAGAAAATTGATGATCTTATGAACGAACGAGTATTTACAAGATTGTTCTTTGGTTATCACTTTAATCAAAAGTTAAAATCTTGAAGTTACGCTCTTACAAATCCTAGGTTAAACATATTAATTGTTGATCTTACGGAATTAAACCCGGAAGTGATTGTTTTTCATTATGTAAGTAAATTCGTTTTAAAGTTTGTTGCTTTTTGCAATTGTTTTCTTAATTTCATCCAAAGTTCCAATTTTTAATTATAAAGTTCGTGTTTTTAAGTTAATCGAGTCGTATTTTTTAAACACTTTCCACCAATTCCCTATGGAGACGACATTACTTACCCTTACACAATAAAGGTAGGTAAGACAAATATAACTTGTTTTTATTGAGTCTCGACAACCAGATCAATTACATCTTCGACAAAAACTTATTGAAAGAACTCTTTTTCAATGTAACAATGCAAGAATCGTTCATGTATCCATCATTCATCCGATTACGTAACACCGTCTTCATATGCTTCATTAAAGAAAAACTTTTTGAAGATCTAACCAATTGATTATCGACAATCGAGTGATGACGTTTGAGTATGTCTTCCGAATGACAAATCGTCCATTCTCGAATGAGCCAATTTTACACCGAATACCGGTATCGTACCGAACCGGTACAGGCCGGACATAATAGGTACCGTACTAGTACCGACATTCATTTTTTTAGGTTTTCGGTATTCGGTACCTTTGGTTTCGGTATTTGGTATTTTCATGGTACCGGTACCGATCGCTACCGAAACGACAAAATTGGTATGGTATTTGGTTCACACTTTTACCTATTTTTGGGGTTATGGGCATTTAGTAGGAGTGAGCTTATTTAGTTATTTAATTAACTAAGTCATAAGTTCTGTTTTGTTTTTTTTTTTAAGTTTTGGGTGTATGTATATTTTTTATAACTAATAGAGTCACCGTTCAAAGACACAATGATGTCAATAGAAAAATTCATATCTACATTTTTATATACGCGTGAAAGTTCATTGTATTCATGTAAATCCGATCGCTAAGTCCTCCCATTAACATGGGGTTGGGTCTATATAGCTGATGGCCAGTGGTGAATCTTTAGGCTCATAGCGTGGAACACACGAGTCGAAAAGGCTCCATCCACAATAGGAAATTGACTTTGACCAACTTGCACCATTTGTCAAATTCGTTTGTTCATGTTTTATATGTTTCTTTTGAGCAAATGTTTAATTTGTTTTCTAGAATTGTGAAAAACTAGTTTAGTGAACGGTCCTCCTCCATAGGGGTGTTTAATATTCGAATCGAATTCGAAAAAATTAAAATCGATTCGAGTCGAAAATCACTGATTAAAATTTGATTCGAGTCGAAGTATAATTATCAAATTCAAATGAATTTTAAGTTTTGGTTTATATGTATTTTTTATAACTAAATGAGTTATCTTTTAAAACACAATGATGACACTCGAAAAATTCATATATACATCTTTACATACTCGTGAAAGTTCATTGTATTCCTATAAACCCGATCCGTTCAAGCTAAGTCTCCTCATTAACATGGGGTGGGGGTATATATGTGATGCAAGTGGTGAACCTTCAAGCTCATGATGTAGAACACACTAGTCAAAAAGGCTCCATCCACAATAGGAAAATTGACTGTCACCAACTTGCACAATTTGTCAAATTCGTTTATTCATGTTTTATTTCTTTTCTTTGAGCAAATGTTTAATTTGTTTTCTAGAATTGTGAAAAACTAGTTTAATGAAGAGTCTTCCGTAGGGTGTTCAATCTTCAAATCGGATTCGAAACTTGAAATTCTATTCAAGTCGAAAATCACTGATTAGAAAGTTGATTCGAATTTTCAAATTCAAATTTGATCCAAGTCGACGTATAATTATCAAATTCGAATGAATTTGTGATTGTCGATTCGATTCAGAATTCAAATTATAAATACATACTTTTACATTTATTCATTTTATATATTAAATTTATAAATATTTATAAGAGATATTATTAATTAAAGTTAAAAAATATAGAATCTAAAATTTAAAACACAATTGTTACCTTTAATTTATTTGAAACATGAAATATTTTGTATATTACGATTTGTTTTTTTAATCATTTGAAATTGGATTCTTAAAGTGAATTTTAAAAATAATATTCGATAAATTATTTTCTTTACTAAATTTGAATAAAATAAATTCGAATTCGATTCAAACTCTTAACTTTTTTCGAATACGAATTGAATTTCATTCCTCCTTGAAAAAGTTAAGTTCGCTTCGATTCGAATTCGACTTATCTTTTTCAAATTCGAATCATGTTTGAAAATTTTGAAATTCGACACACCCCTAGTCCTCTGATTAATTATTTAATTTTTTTAATTCTATACGTTTTATCACATAGTATTAAATAGAAACATAGATTAATATAAGAGAATTAATAAACTAATATTCTGTCTGAAATGATCCATAGACCGTCTTTTAATGTCGTTCCATTTGGCTGTATTTCCTGGACTTAATTTAATGTTAGGTATGGTTAGTTAATAACGCATTTCACTCGTTCAAAGCATACATTGTCAATGGCATTATATTCTAAGTTGGACCGACGGCTTGTTCGTATTAAATCTTGTAAGTATGATTAAGTATTTTTCTTACAGTCTTAGTAAATGTGAATTCTTTTGTAACATCTGTATTTTTAACTGTTAGAAAGATGCTCAAATCTAGAACGTATACAAAATAAAATTTTCTATACTTATATGGGTGTATATAGATCAATTTGGTGAGTATGATGTTGCCAAGAGATCGTGGATCGCTATTTGTAAAATGGTTAGATATTCCGCACCCATCTTGTTGCAATCCTATGGAGTTGACTACTTGATTGGATTCCCTATCGAATTCTAAAAGCCAAAAAGAAGTTATTCATATGATCATTTTGACAGCGTAGTGAGTTACATGGAGGTTTCGTAACGACACAATTTTTGCTCACGATGATCCGCGAAAGGTTTACATATTTGATTTTATTCTTAAAATTTTCTTTTTGTGGATTGTATATATAAATAGTAAATTGAACAATACTTTGTCGGTTGGTAGCAAACCCTTCCTCTTTGTGTAACGTTTTTTTGTGTGTGCTAATAGCGTGCTAGTGGTAATAAATTCCCGTAGTTAAAAAAATTGATAAATGGTGCTTATGTTGATTTCATCATTCAGCTTCTCAACAAAACACATAAAATACGTTGGTGATATTGGCTAATTAATGTGAACTATACAAAATAATGTAATACTCGTCTAAGGTAGAGGTGGGCAAAAAAACCGGTTCGGGAACCGGTTTGGGCAAAAAAAACCAGAACCGGTTTCTGGCCCAAACCGGTTTGGCCCAAACCGGTCCCGACCCGGTCTAAACCGCCGGTTCCTCAATAGGTTTGAGGTTTCATGTGTTGAAACCGGTTCCCAAACCGGTTCATCAAACTGGTTCCCAAACCGGTTTTTTAAAAGTAGTCGTTATAAACGGCTATATAGCCGTTATATAGCCGTTTATGACCGTTTTTTGTGTTTTTTACCATTATACCCCCATTAAGCTAGTATAAATATGTATTGGATGTTTTGGTTGAACTACAACAAGTTAAAACACTCTCTACTCTCAAAAAACGCTCTCTATTCTCAAATACGCTCAATACTTTCGTTCAATTCAAAAAATATTCTTAATACTCTCGTTCATTTCAAAATGGCTTCATCAAGTGCTCAATCATCCGTTGGTTATGATGCGTCTTCAAGCAACGTGGTGGTAGCAATCCTTCCTACGAATAGGAACCCCGAAATATGGTGCAATTACGATTTATGTCAAATGGCTAGCGGTCCAAACAAAGCTCGTTGCAAGTATTGTCCTAAGTTTTTCAAAAAAGATGCAAATACAACTTTGAAAAACCACATTGCGAATAAATATTGTAAGGCTTTGAAAGGTGAACCGTCTCAAGGTCAAGCTTCGATGACAAGCGAAGGGAATGTTTGGGCTTATGACGTTGATGCGGTTCGTGAGCAAATGGCGCATTTTGTAATTCAAGAAAGTTTGCCATTCAAACATTTCGACAATGAACGTTTGACCCGACTAATTCAACGAACTCTCCAACCGCGATACACACATGTAAGTTTAGAAGAGATTGCTTAAAAATATGGAAAAAAGCTAAAAATAAATTAATATCTTATTTTGAAAATTTACAAACCGGTGTTAACTTAACTAGTGACGTTTGGTCGACTCCGCACGGTTCACCGGACTCGTACATTTGTGTCACCGCCCATTGGGTTGAACCCAGTTCGTGGCAAATGATGAAACGTACGATTGCGTTTGAATTGTTTGATTATCCTCGTACTGGGCAAAATATTTTTTTATCTTATTGATAAAGTTATTAAAACGTATAATTAGAAAACAAAATATTTCTATATCTTTTGATAATGCGTCCAATAATACGTTTGCGATAGAACATCTAAAATTAAAATATAAACCAATTTGTGACGGTGTGTTTTTTCATAATCGATGTGTTACGCACATCATAAACTTAGCCATTCAAGACGGTTTAAAAACTATTGAAACAGTAAAAGATAGTTTTAAAAGAATGTTACGTGATATTTTTAGCAGTAACCAATGATATAGTAGGTATCGCAAGTTTTGTAAAGACACAAATTTCAAATGTTTAGGTCCGAATTGGGACGTACCTACAAGATGGAATTCGACTTGTAACATGTTTGAAAAGGCTATTGACCAAAAAGAAAGTTTAATAGCCTCTCATAATGCTTTGGTGAGTCGTGGAAAGGCTTCGACTTACCATCCATCGGGTTGGGCTATTATTGAAGAAATAACCAAAATGCTTAATGTTTTTAAAACCGCAACTACTTGTCTTTCTGGAGTTTATTATCCAACGAGTCCATTAGTACTTCACCAAATTTACTTAATGACTTCAAAATTAAATAAGTTGTCGTGTAGAGATAGACCTTATTCGGATATGATACCACAAATGAAAAAAAAACTAAAAATATTTTAAAGAAATGCTTCCGGTTATTACATGTGCCGCTGCCTTAAACCCTTGTTTAAATACGTCGGGGGTTGAAACTTTACTTGATAAAATTACTTTTAATTTGGATTTAGAAGAAGAAAACTCATATTATTCTCAAAGTGCAAAAAAATTTTTAACACACATTTAGGCAAAATGTTTGATGTTTATTTAGCAAAATATGGTGAAACATAAAACATACATGAGTCTATGCGACATGCGGCACATGACGAAGGTTCAAGTGATCCAATGTTTGCTTTGTATAATACTTTAAGAGATGAATGCAATAAACGTCAACATGGTAACACTCTGAGTAGTGAATTTGGTAGGTATAATGGAACAAACTTTTTATCGACCATGACTCCACAAGATTTTTAATATTTTGACTTGTTGACTTGGTGGAAAGGTAAGGAAGATCAATTTCCAATCCTATCCACCATGGCTCGAGATTTACTAACCGTCCAAGCTTCCATGGTAGCTTCGAAATCTGTTTTTCTGTTAGTGGTAGGATTATATCAATACGAAGAACCCGACTCACTCCCCGAAGCAGTTGAAATATGTATTTGCTTGAAGGATTATTTGGATGCAGCTGAAAGAATACAAGACAAATGCTCACTTGAAGGAGAATTAGAATATGAAGCCGAAATATATAAAGACGAAGTAGACGATGGATTGACACCCGGAATGACCGATGATGAAGCGGCATATGATGAGTTCCTTCGTAATACCTCGGGTTCTGGTGGCGAATAATAAAGTTTACGTCATTTGAATTGTTTATATGTTTTGAATAGTATATTTATTTTATATTTTATGTAATCTTTGATAAAAATAAATAATCATATTTAATTTTTCTTGTATCATAAATCATAATTATATTTTTATTTAATGTTTTATGTTTTAATATTTATAAATAATTTATATAAATGTGTAATCTTTGATAAAAATAAATAATCATATTTAATTTTTCACGTATCATAAATCATAATTATATTTTTATTTAATGTTTTATGTTTTATGTTTTAATATTTATAAATAATTTATATAAATGTGTAATCTTTGATAAAAATAAATAATGTTTTAGATCAATTGAACAAGTTTTGAACAATTTGATAAGTGTAAAAAACTTTTGAAATTTGGCCAAGTGTTCAGGCGCATGAGCACTGTTTGGGCGCATGAGAACTGTTTGGGCGCATGAGCACTGTGGGCGCATTAACACTGTTTGGGAGCATGAACACTGTTTGGGCGCATGAGCACTATTCGGACGCATCTGTTTGGGCGTTTCTTCTTTGGACTGTTGGGCGTTTGGAAAATTTAAATTTAAAAAAATAATGAAAACCCAAACCGGTTTTCAAACTGGCCCGGACCGGTTCGATAAGTTTGAATATCCTAGCCCTGAAACCGGTTTAGGAACCGAACCGGTTTTGGGGTTCAAACCGGTTGAAACCGGACTGGTTTGAAACTGAACCGGTTTGGCCCCAAAAACCGGTTTGTACACATCTAGTCTAAGGTGTCACATAAGAAATTATGGTTAAGTTTGACATGGTTTTGAAAGAGTCATATTTTATAGATATACCGAATTCTGTTCTATGCCATATAAAAGCAACTTATCTTTCTTTTTCCGGTAGAGTAAATTACTATTTTCATCCATAAGGTTTGTTTAAAATACTATTTTCATCAAAACATTTTAAAATAACCATTTTAGTCCAATAGTTTCAATTATATAATCATTTTTCATCCACACCATTAACTCCATCCACACATTTAATCAATTTCATTAATTTTTTTTATATAAGATGTTTGTTGCTCACATTTTAACCCACAAAACAAAATGCTGTCAAATAAAAAAGCAGTGAAGAAGTCTTCATCATGAACATATACATTTTGTCCTAACTAAAATTAAACAACCATAAGATAAAATAAATATGGCAGTGAACACGAATTTAGAAGAACATTAATGTGAACTCACTATAAACATGATAAGGATTGAACCCATAATCTTGTTTTGAAACGTGCCACAAAGAAACAACCATGACGGCGGATTATTTGAAGGATCAATAGAGGAGTTACAAGTTTGTGAAGCCGATCGATGAGGAGTCACAACTTGTGAAGTCGATTGATAGAAGAGTCGTAGATTGTGAAGTCGATCGATGAGGAGTCGTAGATTGTGAAGCTAATCCACATATGATTGCATGTTGTAAAATTAATCGACTGTAGGTGTCGAGTATGGGAAGTGAGAACCAAAAAGTTCTTTTTCAAGTTAAATTAATTAAAATGCTCATTATATGAGGGCACATGAGAGATTTTTAAGGTAATTCATGAGTGGTGTTAAAGGAGTTAATGAGATCTAATATTTAATTAAAATTATTGGTCTAAAATGGTTACTTTTAAACTTTTGAATGAAAATAGTTATTTTAAGCAAACCACAAGGATAAAAATAGTAATTTACTCTATGTTTTATGTAATACATTACATTAGGAAAAATGATATCACATTCTCCCTTGAATAATTTACTAGTATAGATGTTAATGCAAAAAATCAAAGTCTTGGCTACCGAAGGAGGCGAGAAGGGTGCAAAGAGGGAGACGAGAAGGTTGGAGCGGATGTTTAAGATTTTGATTTCGAGCTTATTTAGAATATTTTAGCATGTAAATTGTGATTAACTAGTAAAATGACCCGTGCGTTGCGACATGATAATATGATTTAAACGTTTGTAAAAACAGAGAATATAAATTTGCAACTTTAACATTCAACCTAACACTATAACGATTAGATTACAGCTTGTTCAAAAAGAAATATATATATATATATATAGGGTTATGATCATTACAGAACCACTTTTTATTTTCAGAATCACAGAACCATTGATTTACATAAATGTGAATTAAATCTGGTGATACTTGAGCTGTTTTACATATGTGTATATCAGAAATGAACAATAAATTAAGTAAAACAACTAAATATCACCAGCTTTAACTTACATTTATGTAAATCAATGATTCGTAATTTACATTTATGTAAATCAATGGTTTTTTTGGTTCTGAAAATAAAAGTGGTTCTGTAATGATCTGACCCTACATATATATACACCATATATATATGTATATATATATGTATATATATGTATATATATATGTATATATATGTATATATATATGTTATATATATGTATATATGTATATATATGTATATATATGTATATATATATGTATATATATATATGTATATATATATATATATATATATATATATATATATATATAGGGGTGGTTCAAATAAAAAAAATCATTTTGCCTAAAAAGTTTAAAAAGAAGGGTATGATGGTTATAAAACTATTTATTACTACTTCTTCACACAAATACATTAAACAAACTAATATTGATATACTCATTTAACTTAGATATTTCCTGTAACCTTTCGTATTTTCGTTATCTAAATATTAACGTCGTTATGTTTTTGTAAGGACTTTTTTTTGTCATTAATGAAACTTTGAGGGCTTATTTATGCTTGTTTCTTTGTTAATTTAAAAGTTAATAAATTAAATTACTAAATAATAGTAATAATGGTAATTACAACTTCTACTTATATTATAAAACTTAACTTAAGTTATGATAACAATAATAATAATAATAATAATAATAATAATAATAATAATAATAATAATAATAATAATAATATAATAATAATACTAATAGTTTTAAAAATAATACATGTTATTACAACTCTTGTTCATTATGTTAAATTTATATTTAAAGCATAATGACAAAAATAATAAGAATACTAAAAAAATAAAAAAAATAAAAATAATAATAATAATGGAATTAATAAATTATAAAACTTAAATAATTAACAAGATAGATTAATGATAAAAACTTAAAGTTTAATTAAGTTGAGGGGGCCTTAATGTCAATTTGAAAACTTAAAATGAAAGTTTAAGGCATAAAATATTAACTATTAAACCACAGGGGCTAAAGCTGTAAAACTTAAAAACCTTTTCCCCAACACCCCCGTAATTCCGGCCATGCTCCAGCCACCATTCGGCAGAGCTCCGGCGGTTTCGAAACTCACTCTTTTCCTTCAAATTCGAACCCCAAACGCCCCTAACTGGTTCGTGAACGTGATTCGAACACAATTATGACCTTTAATTGAGTTAAACAACGGTTATGGACCCCAAAACAATCCGAGTAACCGAAGCTTTTAATCATAGAGCCGTTCGAACATTAAAACTCAAGAATAATCAAATTAAATGTATCATAATCAAACGTTTAACTAATCCTAAGCTACTATCGAACTCAATTCCACCTGAAACACACTGGAACCACTCGAATAATTCCCTCTCTTCATCGCGACTACAACGCTAGTGTTCATCACCATTCTGTCGATATTAACTGAAATTGACAGAGGGCTTTCGTTCATCAAGATCTTTGGAAGCTTTCTGTGCAACGAATTTGATTACTAACCTTATTGGCAATCTGAATCAATCACGACATAGCCGCGACTGTTCTTCGTCTTGTTCATCATCAATCCATCTTCATTCGGGTAAATTAAACATATGCATATACTCGAAATTACATGGGGAATCAAAGCCCCATGTTTATTTCAGTAATCATTATCGAATAAATCTTCAATTTGATCAAAGATGTTTCTAGGGTTTATGTGATTTTGGTGGTTTTACTTGGTTTGTGTTTTTAAAGATTAAAAACCATCTCTTAGCAAGGCGCAGATGCCCCTGCCTACTGGTTAACAACACACTCACAACCTTGGGGTCCCGGGTTCGAACCCGGGCACCCTCTTTTCATTTTTAAAAGCCTTTTTTTAATATATTAAATTACAGAAAAATTCCTAATTATTTTAAAAATCATTCTTGTCAAACTAAAATTATTTTGAAGTCACCAAAATATTTTCTGAAAATTTTCAAATTAATACTTATGTATATATTTTTAGAGAAACATTATAATAAAGGTTAATTTTTGGTTACTTCTCATAAAAGACTTTAAGCTAAATAATGGTTTAAATCGATAAATTATTTTTGGACAAAGAAGTTATCTAACGATTATTCGATTAATTGTTTAAATCGTGTTATCAAAAATTTATATATATTTTCTTTCATACTTTATATCTTTCATTATATTGTCGTTCGCTAAGTTAATTATTTAAACGAGAGGTTCCATTTGTCATTAAATCAAAATATAAGTGATTACATAATTAAAGTTTATTTATTTATTTACAAAAACCCCAAATTCCTATCGAAACCCTAGTTCGCGTTTGATCGTTAATATTACCTCAAAGCTTAACCTTGACATATATATGTTAGGTAACTTGTAAAAGGAAATCGTTAGAGCATCGTTTATTTTTTATTATTATCTTATATATATATATATCAAGTGAGTTTTCATGCCCCTCTTTTACTTTATTTCACACCTTTTGGGATGAAACATGTTAACTTTATAAACTTGCACTTGTAAAACATCTTGGTACTTGTAAATGCACATGCAATTCATCTTTACTTTCTGTCATGGTTATTTGTAATATTATGAGTCTTATATGATGGACGTTATATGTTGACAATCATTAACTATTGCTAGCCTGGCGACGTCATAGATCTATGGGCCTGACAAGCCTATTTGGTGCTAAAGCCGAGGTTATTGCCGGCTCCTGATGACGTATGCTTGTTCATCATGGGAACCAAGTACACTTAGCTAATCGTTATAACTTGTAAATGATATTCTTGGTTAAGGTTTGATTGTAGCTATATGTTATCTATTTACTTGCTTTACTTGTAACCATTGATATGAATTGCTACTTGTAAACTTTTATATATATATATGTATCCTTAACCCATGGAAACTCACCAACTTTCAAAGTTGACCTTTATTTTTAACATGTTTCAGAAAATGCACAAGGTTGATGATTATCTTTTGAAGCATGTTTACACTTAGGATTTGGACCTAGGAAAAATAAATAAAATATCTTGAAACTAGGAAGTTGAACTTTGTTTACTTTATTTCGTTGAGACATTTGGTTGTAATGTTTATTTTCACTTATGAATAATTATATTTACAATTTATGATAGTGTTATGTGGCTGTGAACAATCTTAACCCTCACATCTCGACGTTTCCGTCGTTTCCGCCGTTTTCATATTATTTAATATTAAAATATGTATTTTTAGTAGTGTTGTTTTATAATATTATAGTATTTCATCACATAAATATGGTATTTTTTGTTATAAGTTATGTGTTGTTTTATTCTTAAAATGTGTTGTTTTACTAAAAACAACACAATTTCGTAAAAAATGTGTTGTTTTACTAAAAACAACACAATTTCGTATAAAACAGTACAATTTTGTACAGTTCTTTTTTTTTTCCGAAAAAGTATAACAATACTATATTCAAATTAAAGAAAAAAAAAATGCTTGATTTTATAGTGTAATTTTTTCAAAAAAATAATATTGTATGAAAAAGTTATTAACGTTTAAAAAAATAGGAGAATTTGAAAAAAGTCAACAAAGTTGTATATTCCAAATATACCTTTCAATCTTTTTTCTCCTCAACTTGAATCTTAGTCTTTAATTAGTGTTAGATTAGAAAATCTAATGACTTATATTGTTTTTTAGGTTTTTTAGGCAAAATAAACTTTTTATTTTAACCAACCCATATATATATATATATATATATATATATATGGTATAATCAATTCCAAATAATAGAATAAACAAATTGCTGATCCATTTTTTCATTCAAGTTCTCAATCATCTCTCAAATGTTTCTTAGCTGCCTGATTAAAGAAAAATATTAAAGATGTAAGATAAGAAAAGCGTGATTTATAATGTAACATTGAAGAAAAATCAGAAAAACAAATTAAGAATGATGCCCATGCTCATGTTTGTGTATATGTAACCGATGCAAATTCTTTTCAAAGGTAAAAAAGGTAATTGAAATCATGAAGGAAATATACATATAGTTAGAGAGTGGACCGATATATAAAAAGTGACTATATTAAGTTTTATAACTACATAGAAAAACTGCAATAAGTGAAAAAATTAAACACATTAAACAACAATCGGGAACATCAATTTCTAGATAACCAAATAGACCAGCAGTCTTACTGCTAACCTTAGGAGCAAAGCATTATGTAGCAGTGGTCTACGTTGCTTCCAATATTGATGTTCGCCGACTACCTATTTACAACATCAAGGGTGTTTGTAACATTTAACATTTCATATGAAAGTGGTAAAGAAGTAGTGATGCTCATAACATTTGACAGTTTCATATGAAAACAGGATAAAAGCAATACTAATAAACTATATCAACCTATACGTAGCTCCATACAAAGTAAAATAGTGGGCTAATTGCTATTGAAAATGCTAAACTTTAAGAATCAAAGATACAATTGCAATTCACTTTTAAGCAAAAAAGCAGTTTATAAGTAATTTAAATTAGAAGCAAAGCCCACGGTAACATGTTGCTGCTGAAGATTGTTGAATTTAAGGAGGTAAAGTTTAAATAAATATAGTAGGTGCTATGTAAAAGTCACATAAATTAAAAATCAAGGGACAAAATTTACAAAAAAACAACAAAAAATGAAAGAAAAATAGTACATGAACATAATAAAGCTGTTGTCAAATTTTTTTTACTCCAATACTCACGGAAATAGACTGAAAAGTAAAACCATGTCAAAAATTTTTAAGTACATTAGTTCGGAAAATTTCTTAATAAATTAAATCTTAAGCAACCAAGGAAAAAAACCGAATTACCTTATGTAAACTGCACCAAAGATAATGTTTAAGTTGAGTAAAAATACTTTAACTTGTTACTTCCGAAAATCACGCATATAAAAGAACTGGAAAGTAGATCCTTTACATACAAACTATGTAAAATATTAGCTTTTGGCAACAGAAACTATACCTCAACATGAAATATGATTTACTATGCAAATGATCTTCAAACAAACTTATATATCTGAGATATAATAACTTTAATTCCACTCTTAAAATTCTCCCTTGATCAAGTCTTCAAAGGTCCAAGCAAGGTATTTTTCTCAAAAGGATACCCAATTTTGACCTGTTTATCGGCTTTTGAAAGCAAAGTTCACTAAGAAATAAACTTGGCAAAAATAAATGATCAAACATGTAAATAAATGCCTAAACATAGGCACTTGTGATATGATTTCCTTGAATGATGTGATAAACCAACCCATCAACCTGGCGTGAGTTTGGACGCAATATTCCATAATAATTTGCTGTAAATTAGGCATTTCAATTCTAGTAGAAGCTACCCTTTAAGTTGTAGAGTTTCAAACTTAAAGGCCTAAAGCTACCTGGTGGCAAAAACCAAATGAAAGATCAATTCCAAGATACAACATTTCATATATAAACAAAACCTAATCATCTACCAAATAGAGCATAATTACGACTGTAGAACCCAAAACTTCAACTCTGAACACATAAATTATGAAGTTGAGTGGATGCTTTTGACGATGTTGGTGATCTGCGAATGGAATAGGCACAGGATCAATGAATGTGACATCGGAAAACTAACGGCTTGTAAACGGAACCGTCAACTTGAAGCTTTAATGATCGAAAGCCCAGGTAATCTCGCAACCTATTTAATAAAACCACATCAAATTACCTCAAACAAAACACAAATTAGGAATACAAACTAAGGTTCAGAACCATACATGTGTACCATTGGAGTGCGGAGGCACCCAAATCAGGTGATGAAGAACGGTGGTAACCTTTTTGCATCAAAACCCTAACATACCTGAAAGCTAAGAAGACAAAGAAACCCTGAATCAAAACCCTAATCCTCTGGCTGGTTCTCGATCTGTCTTTTTCTCTCGTGTATTTCTCTGGTGGTGGTACATGATAGAACCCATTTGATGAAAGAGAGGAAAAGGTACATAAAGGAACAAATGGTAGTACCTGTGTTAAGAAGCTGGACACCATGCTTAGACAGGGCAGAAGGATGACCTTGAAAGAAAATAAGTATCACAAGTTATACTTTGTGCATGGTAAATTACTATTCACGTAAGTTTCAAATGTCATAGCATATAACTATATTAATGTGTTGAGTTATGATCCTCAAGAGATATACATTCAATGGTAACTAATGTATTATCTAATCAAATGATTATGATTTTTAAATCTTACAGAGTGCAGGTGTGATAATTTCTAAAGTATAATAGGTATGGAGTAGAGAAAATGTGTTCGTCGTTTAAAAAGTATATAATTATGACTAGCACTAGACTAGCCTAGTGGTAAAGAGTGTATGCACTCATTCAAATTTCACTTAAGGTTTGGAGTAGATTTTTAAAATTTAGTGCTTTATAAAATCTTGAAAATACTTTTGTTACATGATTATTTTATCTATGCTAAGTTTGGTTTAAGTTTCATTCCAAATATAATTGTACATCATCATAATCAAGTCAACGTATATGTCGTTAAAGCTAATTCAAGGTATTAATTTTTTATAGATTTTTTTCCTTTCTTCCACTCCGGCTTTTAACAAATGTTTTTTTTATAAAATCCAAATTTGTATGTGTTTGTTTTTTATTAACATTAATATTCTTAACTGTTTGATTTTTTTTTGCGTTGCGACATAGCTATTATTATCAATTTTCTGATGCTAATTGTTTTAACTATTTCATTTTGTTCTATTAAGTTAAAAAATTATAAGCACCCTAGTTATAGCGCACGGATTTGTAACGGTTGTGTTTTCCAATACAAAGTTTTGCAATTTTTGTTTTTCTTACCTTTTTACACGCGGGTTCATAACATCGTTTCAACTTTAGTTTTCAAAGTTTTGTACCCATGCTGCAACGTGAGAGTCTTAATACCATCTCAATATTGTAGTCGCTTTTTACCATAATAGAGCGCGTTAGATCATTATCACTAGTCAAGACTGAAAATATATTTTAAAGTCATTTAAAATTATCGTTGGGTCTTTTTTACAAAAGACAAAAATAAAGTCGAGCACACATCTCTCACACAGTTCAATTTAATATACAAATGATGAAATGATAAAAGATGTAGTTCGCTTATTTAATTATGTTTTCAGAAGCATGTAAAACTTGAAAATTATACATGGGTGATAGTGTCATGTAGAACCATTTGTTTGACTTGTAATATGGCTTAAATATTTATGCAACACGTACTTTTACGATCGTTATCATGAACCAAAACATACATATCCATTATCTTATTTAGGAACAAGTAAATGAAACTGCAACACATCACGAAGCTAAAGATTGATGTTCTTATTTAGCTTTGTATTGAGCCCATAGTTGATCAACCGTCTTTCCTAACAGCTCAACGAAAAAACGATTGTTATAACCACCCCTCATCTTCTTATTAAGCTCGGCCACAAACCCACCTCTAAGACCATTGCAATACTCTAGGAATCGAGCCGTCACGTCGTACCCTTGGTCCCATCTGTTTCCCTGCCCGGGCTTAACCCAATGGCTAGGCGCGTACCCAGCCTTTAACCTCACATAATCAGCAATACCCTCAATCAATCCTCCAGGAGCTCGACCATTTCCATTCCATTGCCAAATATGCGTCATTTCATGATAAAGTACTCCAGCGATTTCTTTCTTGACATCACCAGAGTACTTTTCAATGTACCTTGCGCTAACATGTATCTCGTTGTTGGAAGCATACGCGACACCATCTATGTCATCAATGAACACGCTTACCCTTGGCACACTCTTTTTGTCAGCATCTGTGTTTTGTTGGAATGTGGACCATATGAATCTTGTGGCCGAGGCCAGAGTTTGTTTGGTGTATTGGACCCCGATGGTGTTGGTGAACTTGACACCACCAGGGGTCGTTGCAGCGCGGTTGGTGACCGTGTAGTCCACGGCTGTAGTCAGTTGTAGGGCTGCTAGGACTGCAAGGAGTGAGAGAGAGGAGGAGATCTTGTGAGCCATTTTGTGGTTTGGTTCAAAATGTATATAGGGTTGGGTTTATATAGAAGGTTGCAAGTGGTGCACAAATGCACAATAATTATGAGGCTCATAGTGGTGAACGGAACCAAGTCAAGTTGCCTCCACCATGAATGTAATTTTGACCGGCTTACACAAATATTTCTTCATGTATTATTGTAAAGACTAACTCATATATGACTTTTATTTTATTATTATATCTATAACTTTTGTGATTATGACACTTGAATCCTCAAGAAGAAACAATTTTTATACCAATTGGTGATCGCTCTTGAGCAAATATTTAATTTGTTTATAATATTGGAAAAAAATTATTGGAAGGGGACGGATTTTCAAAGCATGAGTATTTATTTTTTTCTAATAGATCAATAGGTTGTACTAGTTTTATGCAACTTATAACTTTTTAGTATTAAGATAGAAACAAAATGAGAGAATTAATATATTAATATTTTGTTTTAATTAATGAAACGTTATGTTTAGAGTTGCCAATTCTTATAGATATCGTATTATTGTCTATATAACGGTTTTAAAGAAAGAAAGAAAAACACGAACTCTATTCAAAGTTATAACATTTTTACTGAGCATGAGTAAGGTATTATTGTTAAATCTTGTATGTATATGCATTTGTTAGGTTAGCTAGTCTCTTTGTACTTATATGTTTGTGTGTGTGTGTCTTTGTATGTATATTTATGTATGTGTGTGTGTTTGTATGTATACGTATGTGTTAGGTTAGTGTGTTTGTATGTATACGTATGTGTTAGGTTAGTGTGTTGTATATATATGTACTGTACGTCTGTTAAATCAAGATTAATAACAAATAAAGAAGAAGAGTAAAATGCTATTTTGATCCATGATGTTTTGTTAAATTTGTCATTTCAATCAAAATTTTTTTTTGTCATTCCAGTTATTGTAGTTTACCAAATGTTATTATTTTCATCCACTACACTAACACCATTAAAACCTCCGTTAAATATGAGGGTATTTTAGTCTTTTTTAACAACAAATTAATCAATTAATATTCAGTTAAAACTAAAAAGCACATGAATCGACTAGTGACACTAGAAGTTTCGATTTAAAATCTTCGATTAACTATAACTTATGCTGTTTGATTGAGCTCTGCTGTGAGATTTTAATTAATCTTTATACTTTGTTTGAATGTGTACTGTTGTTTGCTTGAGTTCTGCTTTGATATTGAAGCCTACTGTTATCACGCTTTGTTTGATTGAGGTATGCTATTTGTGACGTTTGTTCGAACGTGACAACAACGTAACAACAGCAGACCTCAATCAAACAGAACGTGACAACGTAGACCTCATTCGAACAACAGTACACGTTCGAACAAAATATGAATATTAATTGAAATCTCAAAACAGAACTTAATCAAATAGCATGAGTTAGAGTTAATCGAAGCTTTTAAATCGAAGCGATCGGTCTCACTAGTCGTTTCATGTGTTTTTTAGTTTTAATTGAATAATAATTGGTTAATTTGTTTTAATTGAATAATTAGGGTATTGAAAAATATTAAAATATCCTAATATTTAACGGAGGTCTTAACGGAATTAGTGGATTGAATGAAAATTACAACATTTGGTAAACTATAATGATTGCAATGACAAAAAAATTTGAATTGAAATGAAAAATTCAACAAAATGTCAGAGACGAAAATAACATTTAACTCAAAGAAGAAATAAGTTTGTCGGATAGGCATCACAAATAAATAAAAGAATGATAAAAAAACTACATTTGTCGCAAACCTATCTCAAATAAAAAAAAGTATAAACAATGACAATGACAGTAACGCTAACACTAACAATAACATTAACACTAACACTAATTAATAGTAACACTAACAATACTGACACTATCAATAATAATGACACTAAGACTAATTAGAAGTACTAATACCACTAACAGTAACACTAACACTAACAATAACATTAACACTAACACTAAAAACTAGCACTACCACTAGCACTACCAGCACCAGCACCAGTACCAATACTATACCAATACCGATTGCCCCACAATTGTTGCTAACTAAAACCATGAAGCCCCGTAATTATCGCCGCCTAAGACCATTAAACCTTAATCACTGCATCCTAAGACCGTTGTACCCTTAATCACTACTTCTATAGTCGTTGTCCCTCTTTCCTCTATCATACCTCCTTCCTTTGATTTTAGATCTCATCCATTCAATATAAGGTTGTTTTTTTTTCAAATCAAAGGTTGGGGTAGGTAATGATGGGTTCAATATGTATTCATTAGGTTGTTTGAAGTGTTCATGGTGGGGTTTTTGTGTCACTGGAAAAATCGCATGAAAGGGTGGTGGTTAAAATCGATGGTGGTGATTATAAGCGATATGAGAGGTTATGTTGATAACGGTGGCATAATGGTTTAATTAGAGAGGTGACCACGACAATGGTGTTGGACACCATTGCTGGCAATCATGTTGGTAGCTATTCTTGTCGATCAAAAGTAGGGCTGTAAACGAACCAAACGTCTAACAAACATTTCGTGAACTGTTCGACAGAAAGTTCGTTTATGTTCGTTTGTTTAATAAATGTACAAACACGAACAAGAAAATTTCGATTGTTTAGTTAAACGAACGAACATGAACAGAGGCCGCGTTCTTTCATTTATGTTTGTGAACGTTCGATAATCATGTGTTCATTAACGTTCGTTTGTATTTGTTTATTTAAAAGTTAATTTTGAGATATTATGTTAAGTACTTATTTATATTTGGTGGATATTACATAATGTTTATGATTTTAATAAAATTAATATATGATAGTTTATATTTGTTTACTAGGTTAGTATCCCGTGTATTACACGGGTTAAAAAAAATATCAAATAGTTAGTAATAAAAATTAATGAATTATAAAATGATCTTTTGATATAAGATATAATTGATATTACGCACGAGTGATAAAAAAACGATATTCATTTTTTAAACTTTTGTTTAATTTTTTTTTTCTCAAAAAAGTTGGTTTTTAAACAAATTATTCCAAAACAAACTGTTTTTAAAAAATGTGTTATTTTTAATAATTTCTTTATTATAACTTTGAAATTTAATTAATTTTAAACATATTGTCTTTTTTAAAAGTTTGATATTTTTTTTTGAAAAAAATCTTATTTTATAAAAAATTATTTCTTTACAAATTGCATTTGTAGAACAATCTTTTTTTAATTTAATAAAAAATTATTTTTAATATGAAAAAAATTAAATAATTTCATTTGTAGTTAATGTGATATTTATCATGAGAGAGAAGCGGGAAAATAAAATTTAGGGGCTCTAGAATTATGACAAATGGCCTAAAAAAACCTTTTTTTATTAGTATAGATAGATTTTATGAAATTTCGTTTGTGTTCATTAATGTTCATGAATGTTTGTGTACGTTCGCTTGCATTTGTTTATGTTTGTTTATGTTCATGAACAGTTTATAAACAAATTCATTTCTTTAATGAACTAACAAGAACAATAAATCTTGTTCGTTAAGCGTTCATGAACAGTTCAGCAAAAAGTTATTTTCTTAATATACGAACACGAACAAGATCTTGTTCGTGTTTGTTCGGTTCGTTTACAGTCCTACTAAAAAGCATTACGATTTTTTAAAAGACCTTTCAAGTAATTTACTGTAATTTTTTTAAAAAGATATAAGGGTATAACAGTCATTTTAATGCATATGCATACCACAAAAGACCTTTCAAGTAATATACTGTAAGATTTCAAATTACTCTATTATTAATAGAGAAGTTAAATGAATAGTAAACGTTGAGCTTTATAAGTTTGGCCACTAAATTTCATGTATTTTGTGATACTATATATTTTGGAGGCTTTATAGTTTAATCATTGTACTTTGTAATCATAGCCGTTTGTTTTTTTATTTGGTCTACGTTTTGACGTAATTTTTTTTTGGAAATGATTCGGATCAAATATAATATGTTTTCATTCGTCGTTATAAATTCGAATTACACTACGTTTCGACATAATTTAGTTTGAAAACGAGTTAAGGAGATCGTAGTCTAAACTTTATTATGCCATTTATTTTTGTTTATGTTTTGAGTTGGTAAACGTTTTGACAAATCCGACCCCTCCCTGGACCTTGTATAAAACGGGAGCTAAGTCAAGCACCAGGTACGCCCATACATTACGATGTAAATTTATTTGGTTGTGTAAATATAATACGTTTCTATTCGACAGTATAAATTCTCATTACTCTATATTTGTAGTTTTATTCGGAAACAAGTCGGTCCGATTGTAGTCTATACTTTATCACGTCGCGTATGACATCGCCGCAACACGCGACGGGTAAAATAACTAGTATTAGTTAATGTACATCTATTTTATTCCTTTTAATTTTACCTTTTTTCATTCAATCAATAATCATGGTATTCTACGACCAAATCACTAGCAATTGCGTGTACGAGAATCCTCCTTCCGTTCTTTTACTATTATTTTCATATGTATTAAATGGACTTGATGGATATTCAATGTTTCGTTTAAGTTCCAATACAAAAGTATTATTAATAAGCTTAAACCAGAAAATAAAAAAAATAAATAAAATAACGTAGAATAATATAATAAGTAAAAATTATGGAGTAAATTAGACTTATTTCATTTAAAAATAAAAAAAGTTATAAAATGCTAAAGTCGTTTATTACATTATATTACATTTATATTAAAACTAAACATTGAGTAACTTTGGTTGTTTTACATGCGTTCAAGAAAGGAATAAGTAGATTGTTTGTTTTTACATATGGTTAACAAAACGAATATACAGGTGGTTGTTTACAACAATTTAAAAGCAAATAGTATTGGTCTTGATAACAAACAAGGGTGTTTGGTGTGGTGGTAGAGGTCTAGTTGTACATGTTCTTATGCGTGCAGCTAACTTGGTTTGATCTTGGTCGATGCGATTTTTTTTAATTTTTTCGTTTTGCTTTGTTTGTTGTTTTTACTTTTTTGTGTTCATTTTTTTTTCTTCTACGTTTTTAATAGTTTTCTAGTGTGCTTTTGGTGTTTCCTTATTGGTTTTAATAGATTTTATAGCATATTTTGGTAGTCGAGCAAGGCCGAGGCAGTTTCTTAATTTGATGAATATAAAATATTAAATTGTCACGTTTATAGAAGTATCCGTACGAGTTATGGTATTATAGGATTGAGATGTTGGCACCCTCGGCTCAAAGCGTGTGGACACGCTAGTTATATATAATAACAAAAAGGATGACCCGCGAGTACAACAATTATTGCAGTGAGTACTGGGTATTAAGGCATCAATAATTCAATTAATATATAACTCAACGTTGACCGTCCATTAGAATTTTATCCGATGTATTTCCTCTATATATGTAATTGCAGTTGCTGTTGTTATTGTCACCGTTGTCGTTTGTGGGCCGTGATTCCAGAAAGTTTCATAGTTGACCATTCACAACATATCAAAAATTTAAAGCATTTATTTAAGTAAACATTGCAGCGAAAATTACTTTGATTCAAACTTGTCATGACATAATTCAAAGATAATATTAATATTATCTTAAATACATTCAACAAGTCTTAAAAGAGTATTTAATAATCTTTTAAAATTAGGATGCTAGTCTTTGGTTGCCAAAAAGCTTTGGATCCATGCCCCCATCCTTCTAAGCCTAACAGCTCACCTGTCATGCATATAAAAGTCAGCTTTGCTGAGTGATTCTAGATTTACTTTATCAGATAATATTTTAGTGAGATATGTTAACTTTATCATTCTAAAGTAGTCATATATATACTATACAAAGACTGTCACTTTATCAATACTTTATCATTAAAACTTTCGCTTAATTATTATGTATTACTCTTTTTTATCCGTCAATTCCCGGTTACTATGTCTTGGGATCTGCCCAAGGGCCAGACCCCGTTTGTGATGAACAAAAGATTTTACTTTAGCCGTGCTTGTGATGAACAAAAGACTTTACTTTATCCATGAGAGCACAACAAATACAACTTTCCTTTATCCTTTGCTTGCAAGCGTTTACTTAGCAGAGATACATGGTTATGAGCTCAATAACATTTCTTTAGGTTTTACTTTCATCTTTAATTATACATATACTTATACATGCTAAGAATCAACTCATAGTCCATATATTCACATTCTTCAACAAAAGAATACAAACAGTATAATTGACCCACCGCGAGACAACAGGGGTTCGAGGGCGGCAACCCTTGATAGCGGGGTTCTAGGGGCAGCAGTCCCTAGTGGGGTCCAGGGGCAACGCCCATGGCTAGGGCCGGGCTTTATGTAGTATAATTTTTTTAGAAAATTTGATTTTTCTTGTTAAAAGCTCTTGAAATTTTTGCCATAAAAATCGTATATTTAGTATGCATATCGCCCCCAAAACATTGAAAACGTGTAAATAAGAGGGATCTAAAGCTCACCTGATCAGTAAGCAACTTTACGTCTAAGTTTTCCAAGCTAGGATCGTAGCACACGGTCTACATATAAGTTAACACACAAATAGGTCATTTTCTACATAGTTTCGGTAGCAGTTTCGCATGTAGTTTTGCTGCCAGTTTCTTATGGCAGTTTCCCTGCCAAAATCGCCCAACTTTCGTTGGAAATTCCTAGATTCGCTAAATCTACTGGTCTACCTATGCATTTGCGAAATTACCAACGAAACTACATGATTTCGCAGGAAGAACTCACAGTTTCGCCGGAAGAACTGGCAATTTCGCTGGACGTATAAAAATAACGTTTCAGCTCGTTTTTAACCCAAAATCTCAACTTTTTACGTCCAAATTCTTAGTTTTTCATCCATAAAACTATATCTAAGCTTTTTACATGATTTCATACGTAAAAATGTGACATTTATGTGATTCTTTGCAACTTTTCAAAACCCAAAACCCTAGAATCCGGATCTGATTTAAATAGGTGTTTAGATAATGATTCTTACCTGGACTTCTTGCCCTTTCCATGTTGTTTGATGCACCAACACTCAGATCTTCAATCTTTTAATCAATGCAACTTCAAACCTCTGATTTTCTCCACTTTCTCTCTCTACTCTCTCTCTCTAGAATGTTGGTGGCTTGGGTTGCAAATGGGAAAGAATGGGGTTGATTAGGGTTGTTTAATGGCTGATTATAAGCCCTTAAATACCTTAATCCCTTAACCCATAAGGTTAATTTGGCCCATAATCTATTTTTTCTCTTATTTATATTAAATAACCCTTAACTAAGCCCATTATTATTAAATTGCTCGCTTCAACTTTTGGGGCGTTACATCGTTGCTGCTATTGTTGTTGTTGCCGATGTTGCTACTATTAGAGGAATATTTTAGGCATGAACATTTTTATTTATTTTTTTCAATTTCTCTCACTTTCTTATGTTCATAAATTTTATTTACGTCATTATTTTAATAAAAACTACACCATAAAAATGATCGTTTCTTATCTTTAAAACAAGTGTGGTATCATTATATAAAAAAATTAAAAAAATTATGTTTTCAAATCATATTATTTATGTTCGTCGTCGACTCTTACTACAATTTATTATGTTTATCCATTCATTATTATTCTTTTAAACACAATTATGCTATTCAAAAATGATGAATTCTAAAAATAATAGTGGTGAAATGATATTGTTGGGCATTTACCGTACGTAAAACACAATAATAAGATAACAACCAATTAATTTAATAAATTAAAGTTAACATAAAATAACATAAAATAGTATAAAACATAAACTCAGTGATAAACTATAGAGTAAATTACTATTTACTTTCCTGACCTTTACAAAAAATAATTAGTTGTATCCCTAAAGTTTGAAAACATCATTATGCCCACTGATTTTTTATTTTTTCATCCATTTAAATACTGAATGTTAACACCATTGTATTTTCTGTTAAATATTTTTTAAAAAGACAAAACTACCCTTCAAAATTTTAAAAATAAAAACAATTAGAGGACTCACCCAACTTGACCATAAACACATTCTTCATCTTCAACTTCACCAAACGCCTCCACCAAACACACACACCCCCACTATCTCTCTCATCTCTCTATCACCTCCACTACCACACCAACCATCATCACCACCAGAACTGCCATCACCACCACTGGAATCTCCATCACCACCACAGATACCACCATCTCCACAACACCCACCACCAACAACACACACATATACACATACTCTCTCTCTCTCTCTCATTGTCATATATACACACACATACACACACACTCTCTCTTATTGTCACACACACACACACACACGCACACTCTCTCATTGTCATACACACACACACACATACACACACACACACACTCTCTCTCTCTCTCTCTCGTTCTCTCTCTCTTATACACGCACATGTCTGTGTTGGCGGTGATGATGGTGGACTATGGTGGTGGTGATGGGGGCTGTGGTGGGCGGCGATGGGGCTGTGGTGGGCGGCGATGGGGCTGTGGTGGCGGCGATGGGGGGCTGTGGTGGTGGTAATGTGGGTTCGGGTGGTGATGGGGGACTGTGGTGGTTGCGATGGGGGCTGTGGTGGTGGCGATGGGGCTGTGGTGGTCTCGATAGGGGGCTGTGGTGGTGGTGATGGGGCCTGTGGTGGGTGGCTATAAGGTTGTGGTGGCGGCGATGGAAATGCTTTAGTGTGACTATTGACTCGAAATACATTGATTATAAAATAAACAACCACAACATATAGTTAAAATAAGCATATCATTAACCATTCATAGTTTTTGGGTTACATTACATACAAAACATACAAAATTTATCACTTTTAAGACTTTTACATATTTTCTAGTAACCCTATTACGAAAAGTTTATCATAACCACTTCATATAGTCTTCCCAGCTAATAGTGGAGGTGAACATCCACAAAGGTGCTGAGATCCACTAAATCCGCTGTTACTCGGATACAAAGCTTCCCTATTATATCATACCAGCCATTATATAGATCGTATGTAAACACGAAGTTATAATACATGCTAACCTGAAAAAGCATACTCAAAATAGTCAACATAAAGTTGGTGAGAACATAGGTTTAATAACTTAACAAAAGTTTTTTATTGATGCAACATAAATAAGATCACAGCCAAACCTACTTATATGCTAAGTGATTTATAAGTGTCATACATATAAATCTCAGAATCAAATAATATAATATCACAACACTTATTTTGTTGGTGCAGGAAACATGTTCCTAAGTAGCGCTACCTATATTATCTGACGGTTCCTTATACGAATTAATGTTTGTAACTTATGACAGAAAATGACAGTAACTTATCAAAATTCTTATTCACATTAGCATCAATCATAACAAACACAGTATGTTCTTTCCCCCAAAAACTTATAAATAAAAAAGAGCTATGTTACTCACCTCAAATCCAGCAAAATCCCTATAAAATAATTATAAGTTAGAAATAAATTATTTTATTTCTTTAAAATTTTCAGCATTTAAACCTATATCAAATAAAATTTATGAAAATAGTAGCTTCAACAAACCAAAAATTATTAAATTTTATAAACAATGACATCTCAAATTTCAGATTAACATATAAAAATTTCAGTTAATACCTATTTATAAATAATTTCCTAGAATTTTTACAAAATTCACATTAAATATCAGAAATAGCTACAGGTCTCTAAAAATTCCAAAATTCATACAAAAGTTCCTACACAATATTTAAAATTTTATATCAAAATTTTCTCGAATTTACCTATTGTTTTGCTATTAATTTCGATTTTCTTCATTTTATACGTTCTAAAATATGTAACTTTACTATTTTAATGAATTAATTCACGAAATTTCATATAAAATTTCAATTTACTATAAGGGTCATCATAAAATATTTCTAGATTTTTATCATCTTTAAATCTTCTGTTAAGCATTTTTCTTTTATTTTCCTTGAATAAATCATATAAATTAATATATCAATAAAAATTTCCCAAATTTCCAGACTATTATTTTTGGTATTTTCTAATTTTTATTCCCACAATCACATTTATTTAAATATTTAATCTATTTTACTTAATAATTCATGAGGTAATACATGATTCAACCCTTTATTTTATTTAAAATCTTGGTTTTGTAACATCTTTAGATTTTCAGTTTTAAAACTTTTTCCTTACTGATTTTTGATAAAAATCCACGGTTCATGAGATTTTGTATATAAATTTTTTTGATGGTTGATTTAAAAAAAAATTGATCATATATGTTGTCACACCCCGACCGACGGCGGAATCATCGGGGCGGACGAATGTGAAACGATTGTTCATAGCTCATGAAATTTAATAAGTTGAAATAATATTAAATGCCATTTTTCGTTGAATAATACTAACCAAATAAATCATTACAATACACTAAAGATTCAAACAACAACATAAAATCTTTAATTAAACTAAGTCCAAATCCTATATGAGCATGAAGAAATCCTCAAAGTAGCAATCCTGAAACATGTTAAAAATAAGGTCAACATATAATGTTGGTGAGTTTCCATGAATTTGTACATACGTATGAAAACAACGTTTAAGAGGCAATTCATGTCATAGGTTAAGAAATATTGCAAGAATATAGATAGCATAATGTTACAATCAAACCTTGACAAAGATATCCATTACAAGTTATAACGATTAGCTAAGTGTACTTGGTTCCCATAGTGCTCAAGAATACGACACTAGGAGCCGGCAATAACCTCGGCTTTAGCACCAAATAGGCTTGTCAGGCCCATAGATCTATGACGTCGCTAGGCTAGCAATAGTTAATGATTGTTTTTACAAGATGACTATCATATAAGACTCACAAGCATCTCAAATAACCATGACAAAGTTTATAAATGAATTGCTCGTGCATTTACAAGTATCAAGATGTTTACAAGTGCAAGTTCATAAAGTTAACATGTTTCACCTCAAAAGATGTGAAATAAAGTAAAAAGGGGCATGGAAAACTCACATTGTATAATGATGGATGTAGAGTACATAAGGAAGCTTGGATGTTCAAGAGTCAAAGGTGATGTCCTAAAGGGTAAAAAGAAACAATAACTTGAGGTCGGAATTCATTACAAGAAGTTAGGATATTTAGAGAATGCCAAAAAGCGAAAGGTAGATTGAAAAAGGATTATTGTACCAATTTTAGATTCTGGATAGAATGTTTGGTACGTGTTTGAACAGGTTTTAAAAATAGCAAACGGTTTCATAAAATTACAAAACTTTACAGTTAACTAGTTCAGAGTCTTCCGGACAACTTTCGTTCAAAAACATTTTTATGAAAATATCCGTAAATAGGTCAAAACAGCAGCACAAGACAAAAGGTGCTGAAATGCGCACTTATCTTGTGAAGGCTATTGTTGAGTCGTCCGATTGAGTTTGAAGACGTATAAACTATCGTTAAAAAGGTAATTCAATGAGCTTAATGTTGGAGTTAGAGTTTACTCAAATTTAGTTTGTTATGATCAAGTTATTGTTAGTTGAAGTCAGACTATATTCTGCCAAATATGTAATAAGGCACTTATGTGCACTTTTAAAATTGCTAAAGCATAAAACGGGTTAGAACAAATTTATTATGTCGATATATGGTATATTAGACTTCGTTTGAGTTATAAAAAAAATATTTCAAGACTTTTGCATAGCCATCATTTAGAGAAATAATCTTGTGGAATAACCGAATGCGGCGGCATAGCCGTCCATATGCAAACGGGATTCTTTGTTTACGTTAGTGTGTTGTTAGCTTGATTTAGGAATGTTAGTGATTGTTATAAGGTTAGTGAATATTAGAAGGTTAATGATCAAATTGTAATGATTAAAATTAAAATAAATTTAGTAGAAAAAATAATAAAAGTAAGAACATAAAACAATTTGATGTTAGGATGATTGAAAGAATATAGAAATGCATAATATATAAGCAATATAAAATTACCTTAGTATTAGAAAATTCTTGAGACTACTTGTAAAAGAAAATTCTTGAAATTGATCATAAACAAAGAATGATGAAAGGTTTGTGTGTGAGAATTTTAAAGAATGAACAAATAAAAAGTGAGGCCTAAACCTTGCTTTTATAGTTGAGATTAGGAGGAGGTTATGAATGATGTTAATGATGAGTTACAAGTCTTTTAAAATAGAGTTATGATTAGAATTTGAAATAAATATAAAATTAAATAAATTAAATAAATAAAAGAATAATTACAATTTAAACTCTAAATTTATGAAGACTCTAATTACAACTTTTTTTTATTAAATCTTTATAAACTTTATAAATCTCACAAGAACTTGTAATTTGATTATTTATTTTAGTTGAATATTTTAAAATATTATAGATATTAATAACCTTTTAACATTTATAAAATTTATTTTATAAGTTATAGAATTTAAGTTAAATTAATTAAGTGACACATTTATTGTTTTTGGAACACAAAATAAATAAAATGACTAAATAATGAATTTGATTTACAAGATTGACTCAAACGGATTCGGGTTTGGGTTTCTACTTTGAAAAAGGGCCGGATGTTACAGTCTCCCCCACTTTAGGAAATTTCGTCCCGAAATTTAATCACGAACCGGTTGATTTAAAGAAATACTTGGATTTTGTTTCATGTTCGAAAGTGATCTATGGGGAACGTTTAAACTTAATGAGTTTTGGGTACGTTTAAGTTTCCATAATTTATGATCTCATGGGTTTCTTTACAATGTGGATAGAATCATCCATTTAATTGGAATTTTGGCTTTCAAGCTTTTGCATTTCAGATGGTGCAAGACGATTAGAAAGGTTTTGTCACGAGTGAAGCACCAAGCATTTGATCAATACGACGCTCGGCTTGACGAACATGATAAATATGTTTAAGACACTTTTGGATGAAATACAAATCCAGAGGAGCTTCTCAAAGCAGACAACTTCGGCATGGTTCTTAGATGACATTGATATTTCAAAGTTGCATTAGCGTAGGGTTGATACGAGAATCGTGTTTGTTAAGATTAAGGATACGGTTCAAAATAAGAGGACCATTGTAATGGGTTTACAAAACAAGAGCGGTTTTGAGGGGAAAGCATTCGAAAAGATTATTAAGAAACCTTATTAGAATTTGAAGAATGAGTTTTAAAACTTCAGAAACAAAATCAAAGATAAGATGAATCAAAATGACAACAAAATGTTTCAAGTGTAAACGTTCAGTTTACAAACCAAAGCAAATACGTTGACTTATCAAAGTATTAGGTCAACCACAACTTTAATGATGACATGCGTACCTATAAGCGGACACTCACCTCAAGGGTTCCCAGGTAAGGTAAACGGATCCATCGGTTGATTTGGATTTATATGAATACCTTGCCTAGACAGAACACCTCGAGATACAGGCATCCCACTCTTCCAGCATTACATGTTTTCAGTTATGGGACACAAACTTTGACAAGATTTGAAACCATGAATAACGATTCAAAATTCAATGTGAACCATTTGATTTAGGCACAATGCCTTAACATATGATTTGAAAATCTGTGTGCATTGATAATAATCAAAGTGTAAGAATAAGCACATAAGGCATATAATCACATAATCATGGATAAGCATATAAGACATATAAAATCCTATCTAAGCATGTAAAATACATGAGAGGACTCATGTGCAAGGGTACTTAGTTATAGTCTAGGTCATTCCATTTCTAATAACCTAATTCCCTATAACCATGGCTCTGATACCAATCTGTCACACCCCGACCGACGGCGGAATCATCGGGGCGGACGAATGTGAAACGATTGTTCATAGCTCATGAAATTTAATAAGTTGAAATAATATTAAATGCCATTTTTCGTTGAATAATACTAACCAAATAAATCATTACAATACACTAAAGATTCAAACAACAACATAAAATCTTTAATTAAACTAAGTCCAAGTCCTATATGAGCATGAAGAAATCCTCAAAGTAGCAATCCTGAAACATGTTAAAAATAAGGTCAACATATAATGTTGGTGAGTTTCCATGAATTTGTACATACGTATGAAAACAACGTTTAAGAGGCAATTCATGTCATAGGTTAAGAAATATTGCAAGAATATAGATAGCATAATGTTACAATCAAACCTTGACAAAGATATCCATTACAAGTTATAACGATTAGCTAAGTGTACTTGGTTCCCATAGTGCTCAAGAATACGACACTAGGAGCCGGCAATAACCTCGGCTTTAGCACCAAATAGGCTTGTCAGGCCCATAGATCTATGACGTCGCTAGGCTAGCAATAGTTAATGATTGTTTTTACAAGATGACTATCATATAAGACTCACAAGCATCTCAAATAACCATGACAAAGTTTATAAATGAATTGCTCGTGCATTTACAAGTATCAAGATGTTTACAAGTGCAAGTTCATAAAGTTAACATGTTTCACCTCAAAAGTGTGAAATAAAGTAAAAAGGGGCATGGAAAACTCACATTGTATAATGATGGATGTAGAGTACATAAGGAAGCTTGGATGTTCAAGAGTCAAAGGTGATGTCCTAAAGGGTAAAAAGAAACAATAACTTGAGGTCGGAATTCATTACAAGAAGTTAGGATATTTAGAGAATGCCAAAAAGCGAAAGGTAGATTGAAAAAGGATTATTGTACCAATTTTAGATTCTGGATAGAATGTTTGGTACGTGTTTGAACAGGTTTTAAAAATAGCAAACGGTTTCATAAAATTACAAAACTTTACAGTTAACTAGTTCAGAGTCTTCGGACAACTTTCGTTCAAAAACATTTTTATGAAAATATCCGTAAATAGGTCAAAACAGCAGCACAAGACAAAAGGTGCTGAAATGCGCACTTATCTTGTGAAGGCTATTGTTGAGTCGTCCGATTGAGTTTGAAGACGTATAAACTATCGTTAAAAAGGTAATTCAATGAACTTAATGTTGGAGTTAGAGTTTACTCAAATTTAGTTTGTTATGATCAAGTTATTGTTAGTTGAAGTCAGACTATATTCTGCCAAATATGTAATAAGGCACTTATGTGCACTTTTAAAATTGCTAAAGCATAAAACGGGTTAGAACAAATTTATTATGTCGATATATGGTATATTAGACTTCGTTTGAGTTATAAAAAAATATTTCAAGACTTTTGCATAGCCATCATTTAGAGAAATAATCTTGTGGAATAACCGAATGCGGCGGCATAGCCGTCCATATGCAAACGGGATTCTTTGTTTACGTTAGTGTGTTGTTAGCTTGATTTAGGAATGTTAGTGATTGTTATAAGGTTAGTGAATATTAGAAGGTTAATGATCAAATGTAATGATTAAAATTAAAATAATTTAGTAGAAAAAATAATAAAAGTAAGAACATAAAACAATTTGATGTTAGGATGATTGAAAGAATTAGAAATGTAATATATAAGCAATATAAAATTACCTTAGTATTAGAAAATTCTTGAAACTACTTGTAAAAGAAAATTCTTGAAATTGATCATAAACAAAGAATGATGAAAGGTTTGTGTGTGAGAATTTTAAAGAATGAGCAAATAAAAAGTGAGGCCTAAACCTTGCTTTTATAGTTGAGTTAGGAGGAGGTTATGAATGATGTTAATGATGAGTTACAAGTCTTTTAAAATAGAGTTATGATTAGAATTTGAAATAAATATAAAATTAAATAAATTAAATAAATAAAAGAATAATTACAATTTAAACTCTAAATTTATGAAGACTCTAATTACAACTTTTTTTTATTAAATCTTTATAAACTTTATAAATCTCACAAGAACTTGTAATTTGATTATTTATTTTAGTTGAATATTTTAAAATATTATAGATATTAATAACCTTTTAACATTTATAAAATTTATTTTATAAATTATAGAATTTAAGTTAAATTAATTAAGTGACACATTTATTGTTTTTGGAACACAAAAATAAATAAAATGACTAAATAATGAATTTGATTTACAAGATTGACTCAAACGGGTTCGGGTTTGGGTTTCTACTTTGAAAAAGGGCCGGATGTTACATATGTAAACCTTACATATATGACTTCTTAACTTGTTAATCATAAGGTTTTTGAGAATCAAACCTTGTTGATGAAATGAAGAAAGTGTAAAGAGAATGATTGAAGAAGACTTCTAGCTTCTTGGGTTCCAAAGCTTGAGGAAAAATTCTTGATCTTGATTACTACTTCAAGGTTGTTGATAATGATTTGTTGGTGTTCTTGATGGTATAATAACCGAGAGACAAGAGGGTTCTTGATGTAAGATGGTTGAAAAAGCATATTGTGTTTGTCATGATTGATGCTAATGTGAATAAGAATTTTGATAAGTTACTGTCATTTTCTGTCATAAGTTACAACCATTAATTCGTATAAGCAACCGTCAGATAATATAGATAGCGCTACTTAGGAACATGTTTCCTGCACCAACAAAATAAGTGTTGTGATGTTATATTATTTGATTTTTTGATTTATATGTATGACAGTTATAAACCACTTGGCATATAAGTAGGTTTGGTTGTGATCTTATTTATGTAGCATCAATAAAATTTTTTGTTAAGTTATTAAACCTATGTTCTCACCAACTTTATGTTGATTATTTTAAGTATGCTTTTTCAGGTAATTAGCATGTATGATAACTTTGTGTTTACATACGATCTATATAATGGCTGGTACAATATAATATGGAAGCTTTGTATCCGAGTAACCGTGGATTTAGTGGATCTCAGCACCTTCGTGGATGTTCACGTCAACTATTAGCTGGGAAGACTATATGAAGTGGTTATGATAAACTTTTTGTAGTATGGTTACTAGAAAATATGTAAAAGTCTTAAAAGTGACAAATTTTGTATGTTTTGTATGTAATGTAACCCGAAAACTATGAATGGTTAATGATATGCTTATTTTAACTATATGTTGTGGTTGTTTATCTTATAATCAATGTATTCCGAGTCAATAGTCACACCAAAGCATTTCACGCTTCCGCCGGAATGTGACAGGTTGGTATCAGAGCCATTGGTTATAGAGAATAATGGTATTATTAGTAAATGCCTAGACTATAACCATAAGCTCGTATGATAACAAATTATCAATATAATAATAACATGCATATGTTTTCTCTTCATGATTTTATGTGATCATATTCATGCTTAGACAAAAATGAAACTTGAAATATATATGATTAATATGTGAAATTTTATGAATCGTATGTTATTTACATGAATTAAATTTGTAAGAATTTTTGTAGCATGAATTTTGATAAATCTGATAGCTACTATAATGAAACTGATCCTTCGGATCATAGCAACCATAGAGAAACAACACCTGAAATAGAGCCTCAGAATGACATAGAATTACCTCAACCCGAGATCCAGACCAGCATAAAGCCGAAGTTTTACGTTCGACGTGCACCAGTAACAATGGGAGGCTATACAACCATAACACCAAGAAAGAGTGTACAGCGTGGCAAGAAGTTTTCAACTAAGGAAACTAAGGAGCAAGAAAACAAAAACCCAGAGACCCTTTTTCCAACATTTGATATAACACCTACGATCCAACCTGATAATTCCAAAATTGAAGAAAGAGGAATTAAGAGGCAAGGGTTGGAGGAATGTCAAATGAAGACTACCAAACAGATTCTTAAGAAGGTTAAAAGGATAGAACGAGAAATTCGAATTCTTCAAGAAAGATGTCAAGAAAGTGAGGAAATAAAGCAAAAACATCTTCACTAGGATATGGAATTGGGTTTGGGGAGATTAGAAAACAGGAAACCCTATATGTTATACGATTGTTTCAGATATATAAAATAAGAAAATAATATAATATTTTGCTTATGATTATGACATATTGTGAGAAAAATTTATGTAATAATAATGTAATTGGTATGTAGTGAAAAATGCCTCCAAGAAGAGATAATCAACTAGTGTGAAGAACTTCACATGTCGGGCGACCAAGAACTAGGTTAGTAGAAGAGACCCCACCAGCAAATACTGCCACAAATGAGGATGAGAGGATTTCTCGAATAGTGACTCAACAACTGGAAGCTGCAATACCTACATTAGTGAACCAGCTTCAACAAACTCTTAATTTTGAAGGAGTGACGCCTGGAGACAATGGACCAGCACATACTAACGAAGTGGAAAATCATGAAGAGGAAGCTATAGATGAAGCTAGAAAAGGATGTTCTTATAAGACTTTTATGTCTTGTAAACCCCGAGACTTTGACGGAAAGGGTGGAGCAGTGCAAGCCTTACGCTGGTTAGAGGAAATGGAGTCAGTCTTAGACATCAGTGATTGTGCTGATAACTGCAAAACCAGGTTTGTTTCGCATTCCCTTAAAGGAGAAGCACAGTCTTGGTGGAAAATGGAAATTCAAACAAAGGGAAGGAGTGTTATGAATGGATTAAGCTGGGAGGAATTTAGAAAACTAATGATTGAAAAATATTGTCCCTATAATAAAATAGAAAGGATAGAAGTAGAATTTTTAGCTCTGGAAATGAAGGATGCTGCTTATCAGGAATATACTGATAAATACAATGAGTTTTTTAGATTGGTGCCATATTTGGTGACTCCAGAAACAAAAAGGATAGGGAGATACATCTGGGGTTTAGTACCACAGATAAGAGGAATGGTAAAATCTGCAATGCCAAAAACTTTTCAGGATGCAGTGGCTCTAGCAAGAAGTTGACAGACTAGATGATTAGGAACGGATCATTAACTACAACCAAGGTAGGAGAGAAAAGGAAATGGAACAATAACACAAGAAGGAATTTTGGTGGAAACTGGAACAAGAGGGTAAATAGAAACCCAAAAAGAAATTTTATGGGAATCGGGCAGGAAGAAAGGCCACGGACAGAAAGTCAACCCTAGTGCAATACCTGCAAAAGGTACCATGTTAGGAAATGTATACTGGTAATTTGTTATAATTGCAAGAAGAAGGGACATACATCAAGAGAATGTAAGGGACCCACAAATCCTAAGCCAGTATGTTACCAGTGTGGAAAAGAGGATCACCTTCGCAATAGATGCCCGAAACTGAAAGGAAAAGCTCTAAAGAATCCCAACAATGCGCATGGTCGAGCTTTTGTACTTCAAGCTGAAGAAGCACGACAAGAACCAGAAGTGGTGACGGGTATGTTCCTTATTAATGATCAATACACAACTGTGTTATTTGATACGAGAGTAACCCGAAGTTTTATTTCAAATCATTTCAAACCCCTACTTGGATTAACATCAGAGAAACTGAAAAATAAGTATACAATAGAATTAGCTGATGGAAAAATGATAGAGGCTAGTGAAATTATTCCTAACTGTATTCTAAACTTAGATAATCATAGCTTTGACATAGATCTGATCCCTATTGAATTAGGAGGTTTTGATATTGTCGTGGGTATGGATTGGTTAAGTAAAATCAGGCAAAAATCATTTATGGAAAACGAATGATTAAAATCCCTTTAATTAGAGACAACCAAATTCTCGTCATACACGGCGAGAAACCTCGAGGTCCTATCAGAATAATTTTTTGTATGAAGGCTCGTAAATATTTGAAAAAGAAATGTTTAGCATTTCTGGCTCATATAGTTGATACCAAACCAGTCAAGCAAACCTTGGAAGATGTTCCTATTGTTAGAGAATATCCAAAAGTAGTTCCTGATGAGTTACTAGGATTGCTGCCCCCTTGTAAAGTAGAATTCAAAATTAAATTAATACCAGGGACTGCACCAATTGCCAAATCCCCGTATTGATTGGCGCCATCAGAAATGAAGAATTGATGAATCAATTACAAGAGCTGTTGGATAAAGGACTTATACGTCCTAGTGTTTCACCATGGGGAGCTCTAGTCTTGTTCGTGAAGAAGAAAGATGGAACCTTTAGGATGTGCATTGATTATAGGGAGCTTAATAAAGTGACTATTAAGAATCGGTACCCTCTCCCTCGAATAGATGACCTATTTGATCAATTGCAAGGATCGAGTTATTTTTCAAAAATTGACCTGAGATCAGGATATCATCAGTTAACGGTACAAGAAGAGGATATACCCAAAACTACATTTAGAACCCGATATGGTCATTATAAGTTCCTTGTAATGCCATTTGGGTTAACTAATGCTCCAGCTGTATTCATGGATCTAATGAACAGAGTGTGCAAACCTTACTTGGATAAATTTGTCATAGTCTTTATAGATGACATATTAATCTATTCTAAAAGTAAGGAAGAACATGAAAAACATCTAAGGCTAACTTTGGAATTACTTCAAAAGAAGAACTGTACGCTAAATTCTTAAAATGTGAATTCTGGAAGCGAGAAGTACAATTCTTAGGACATGTGGTTAACTAAGATGGAATTCAGGTCGACCCAGCAAAGATTGATGCGATTAAGAAGTGGGAAGCTCCGAAAACACCAATTGAGATACGTTAATTTTTAGGTTTGGCCGGTTATTATAGGAGATTTATTGAAAATTTCTCCCGAATAGCCCACCTTTAACAAAATTGACTAAGAAAGACAAACCATATGTTTGGAAAGAAAAACAGAATAATGCATTCGAGATCCTGAAACATAAATTATGTAGTGCTCCTATTTTAGCTCTACCAGAAGGCACTAAAGATTTTGTAGTATATTGTGACGCATCACATCAAGGTTACGGGTGTGTTTTGATGCAATGAAATAAAGTAATTGCATATGCGTCTAGACAACTCAGAGGAAGTGAGAGGAATTATACTACTCATGATTTAAAATTAGGAGCAGTAGTATTTGCACTCCAGATTTGAGAACACTATTTGTATGAAACCAAATTCATAATCTATACGGATCATAAAAGTCTGCAACATATATTCGACCAAAAGATGTTGAATATGAGACAAAGAAGATGGGTAGAATTACCGAGTGATTATGATTGTGAAATCAAGTATCACCCAGGTAAATCAAATATAGTGGCAGATGCCTTAAGTAGGAAGGAAGAATCAAGCCATTACGGGTTCGTGCTATAAGAATGGAGTTACATTTAGATCTAATAAGTCAAATCCGTGACACTCAACAAAAAGATGAACTAAAGAGTGTGATGGGACAGGAAGATCAACTAGAAGCTATGTCAAATGGAATCATGAGATTTAAAGGAAGAATTTGGATCCCTGATAAGGCTACTTAGAGAAAATATTCTGAGTGAAGCACACAAGTCAAGATATTCAGTGCATCCAGGAAATAATAAGATGTACAAGGATTTGACAAACCAGTATTGGTGGCCGGGTATGAAGAAATCAGTTGCAAAATTCATAGAAAAATGTGATATCTGTTCAAGGGTCAAAGCCGAATATCAGAAACCCTCCGGACGTTTGGAACAACCAAAAATTCTTGAGTGGAAGTAGGACCAGATTACTATAGATTTTGTGACCAAACTACCCAGAACCTCAAGTGGATACGACACGATATGGGTTATTGTCGATAGACTGACTAAATCAGCTCATTTCTTACCAATCAGAGAAGATTTTAAAATGGAGAAATTGGCTAAGAATTATATGAAAGAGATTGTGTCTAGACATGGAATACCAATTTCAATTATATCAGACAGAGACAACCGATTTACTTTAAGATTGCATACCTTACACAAAGCATTACGGACAAAAATAAATATGAGTACGACATATGATCCACAAATAGATGGACAGAGTGAGAACACAATCCAAACATTGGAAGATATGTTACGAGCTTGTGCACTAGATTTTGGTGGTAACTGGGATACGCACTTACCTTTGATAGAATTTTCATATAACAATAGTGATCATGCTAGTATAAGGGCAACTCCATTTGAAGCTTTATATGGAAGAAAGTGTAGATCACCTTTGTGTTGGAATGAAGTAGGAGATAGACAATTTACAGGTCTAGAACTTATACAAGAAACATCTGATAAAATCTTTGAAATCAGAGACAAATTAAAGGCAGCACGATATAGATAGAAAAGTTATGCAGATAGAAGGAGAAAGCCATTAGAATTTCAAGTCGGGGATAAAGTGTATTTAAAAGTATCACCTTCAAAGGGAATTATCAGATTTGGGAAAAGGAACAAGTTAAACCCTAGATATGTTGGTCCTTTCAAGGTAATTGATAGGATTGGCTCTGTAGCATATAAGTTAGACCATCCCCAAGAATTAATTGGAGTACATAACACCTTCCATTTGTCTAACTTGAAGAAATGTCTGAATGATGAGACATTAAAAATACCAATAAAGGAAATCAAAATAGATGAGAAACTTCATTTTGTGAAAGAACCAGTAGCAGTTATGGATAGAGAAGTAAAGAGATTAAAGAGAAGTAAGATTCCAATAGTGAAGGTCAAATGGAATTCAAAACGAGGACCTGAATTTATGTGAGAACGGGAAGATGAAGTCAAAATAAAATATCCACACCTATTTGATGTTAAACTGAATGAAAAGGATAGTTATAAGAAACAACAACCCATACCATCAAATACTAACAACAGATGAATTTCGGGATGAAATTTTTTTTTTACGGGGGGAGGATGTGACGACCCTAAAAATTAAGGTTAGAGATTCTATACTAAGATTTTATATAGTTAAACTTATATATGTGTGTGATCATATAAAATTAAAACTCTAAGATGACCTTAATGTGATAAAATTTTGTATCTATATATGTTTTATGCATGTATAAATATATGTGTATATTCCATAGTTGCATGAATGCATGATCCTTACGTGTGCATGTACTATACATTTGTGATATTTATAAATATTAAGAATACTAAAGAAAAAGATTATGTGATTAGTTATTTGAATTACATATTATATTTCTCACTTAATGTGTAGTAAGTTAAGATTTCAACTTAACCAAACAATAACCAAGTAAGATAACTTTTAGAAAAACTACATAATCCTAAACACTTAAACGTTTAACCAAGCACTAACTTAAACTTGTAATCGGTTTATTATGACATGAACCAACATAAATTAGTAAAATTTAACACTACATTAACATAATCTAAGAGTTTCATTTACCTCCTAGATTAATACCTAGCCTAAGACTAATACTTATTCCTTTCCCATAACCCTCGGCCGATTAATATCATCACCAACATCACACTAATGCTTGACACTTAACACATATAAACCTTGGACACCTAGCAATTCTACACAACCACTCATCAAGTTAATGATGGTTTCTAGCCACTACACCTTCGGCCGACTTCCATGCATTATCATTAAATTAGACACTAAGCATTCCTCTAAATTTTCCACATAACCTACTCTACCTTAACACCTCACCATAAGTTATCATTGCTAGTGTATTGGTGGCAATCTCTCAACTCTCTTGGTATCAATCTCTCGGCTGACCAAGGACATGAAACCGCCACCACATCCACTAAACATCTTCTCATGCTCTCGGTTTCTAAACACCGCACAACCACCACACTCTACACCATCTCACATCTAACACTCTCATCTATTCCTCTCAGTTGAAACAACACACAAATCACCATCTTACTTCAAGAACCCTCTTGTCTCTCGGTTATTATACCATCAAGAACACCAACAAATCATCATCAACAACCTTGAAGTATTAATCAAGATCAAGAATTTTTTCTCAAGCTTTGGAACCCAAGAATCTAGAAGTCTTCTCCAATCATTCTCTATACACTTTCTTCATTCCATCAACAAGGTTTGATTCTCAAAAATCTTATGATTAACAAGTTAAGAAGTTATATATGTAAGGTTTACATATATGATCAATTTTCTTTTTAAATCACCATCAAAAAAAATTATTATTTACAAAATCTCATGAACCGTGGATTTTTATCAAAAATCAGTAAGGAAAAGTTTTAAAACAGAAAATCTATGGATGTTACAAAAACCAAGAATTTAAATAAAATAAAGGGTTGAAACATGTGTTATCTCATGAATTATTAAGTAAAATAGGTTAAATATTTAAATAATTGTGATTGTGGGAATACAAATTAGAAAATACTAAAAATAATAATCTGGAAATTTTTGAAATTTTTTATTGATATATTAATTCATATGATTTATTCAAGGAAAATAAAAGAAAAATGCTTACAGAAGATTTAAAGATGCTAAAAATTTAGAAAAAGTTTATGATGACCCTTATAGTAAATTGAAATTTCAGAATAAATTTCGTGAATTAACTCATTAAAATAATAAAGTTACATATTTTAGAACGTATAAACTGAAGAAAATCGAAATTAATAGCAAAACAATAGGTAAATTCATAAAAATTTTATATAAAATTTTAATATTGTGTAGGACCTTCTTTATGAATTTTGGAACTTTTAGAGACCTGTAGCTATTTCTGCTATTTAATGTGAATTTTGTAAAAATTCTAGGAAATTATTTATAAATAGGTATTAATTGAAATTTTTATATGTTAATCTGAAATTTGAGATATCACTGTTTATAAAATTTAATAATTTTTGCTTGGTTGAAGCTACTGTTTTGATAAATTTCAGTTGATATAGGTTTAAATGCTAAAAATTTTAAAGAAATAAATAATTTATTTCTAACTTATAATTATTTTTTAGGGATTTTGCTGGATTTGAGGTGAGTAACATAGCTCCTTTTTATTTATAAGTTTTTGGGAGAAAAAACATACTGTGTTTGTCATGATTGATGTTAATGTGAATAAGAATTTTGATAAGTTACTACCATTTTCTGTCATAAGTTACAACTATTAATTCGTATAAGAAACCGTCAGATAATATAGGTAGCACTATTTAGGAACATATTTCCTGCACCAACAAAATAAGTGTTGTGATATTATATTATTTGATTCTATGATTTATATGTATGACACTTATAAATTACTTGGCATCTAAGTAGGTTTGGTTGTGATCTTATTTATGTTGCATCAATAAGAAAATTTTGTTAAGTTATTAAACCTATGTTCTCACCAACTTTATGTTGACTATTTTGAGTATGCTTTTTCAGGTAATTAGCATGTATTTTAACTTCGTGTTTACATACGATCTATATAATGGCTGGTATGATATAATAGGGAAGCTTTGTATCCGAGTAACCGTGGATTTAGTGTATCTCAGCACCTTTGTGGATGTTCACGTCCACTATTAGCTGGGAAGACTATATGAAGTGGTTATGATAAACTTTTTGTAATAGGGTTACTAGAAAATATGTAAAAGTCTTAAAAGTGACAAATTTTGTATGTTTCGTATGTAATGTAACCCGAAAACTATGAATGGTTAATGATATGCTTATTTTAACTATATGGTATGGTTGTTTATCTTATAATCAATGTACTCCGAGTCAATAGTCACACCAAAGCATTTTACGCTTTCGCCGGAATGTGACAGGTTGAAAAAGGGTCTCTGGGTTTTTGTTTTCTTGCTCCTTAGTTTCCTTAGTTGAAAACTTCTTGCCTCGCCGTACACTCTTTCTTGGTGTCATGATTGTATAGCCTCCCATTGTTACTGGTACACGTCGAACGTAAAACTTCGGCTTTATGCTGGTCTGGGTCTCGGTTGAGGTAATTCTATGTCGTTCTGAGGCTCTATTTCAGGTGTTGTTTCTCTATAGTTGCTATGATCCGAAGAATCAGTTTCATTATCGTAGCTATCAGATTTATCAGAATTCATGCTGCAAAAATTCTTACAAATTTAATTCATGTAAATAACATAAGATTCATAAAATTTCACATATTAGTCATACATATTTCAAGTTTTATTTTTGTCTAAGCATGAATATGATCACATAAAATCATGAAGAGAAAACATACACATGCTATTATTATATTGATAATTTGTTATCATACAACCTGTCACATCCCGGCAGAAGTGTGAAACGCTTTGGTGTGACTATTGACTCGGAATACATTGATTATAAGATAAACAACCACAACATATAGTTAAAATAAGCATATCATTAACCATTCATAGTTTTCGGTTACATTACATGCAAAACATACAAGTTTGTCACTTTTATGACTTTTACATAAATAAGATCACAACCAAACCTACTTATATGCCAAGTGATTTATAACTATCATACATATAAATCATAGAATCAAATAATATAATATCGCAACACTTATTTTGTTGGTGCAGGAAACATGTTCCTAAGTAGCGCTATCTATATTGTCTGACGGTTTCTTATACGAATTAATGGTTATAACTTATGACAGAAAATGACAGTAACTTATCAAAATTCTTATTCATATTAGCATCAATAATAACAAACACAGTATGATTTTCCCCCAAAAAACTTATAAATAAAAGGAGCTATGTTACTCACCTCAAATCCAACAAAATCTCTATAAAATAATTATAAGTTAGAAATAAATTATTTTATTTCTTTAATATTTTCAGCATTTAAACCTATATCAATTGAAATTTATCAAAATAATAGCTTCAACCAACCAAAAATTATTAAATTTTATAAACAGTGATCTCAAATTTCAGATTAACATATAAAATTTCAGTTAATACCTATTTTTAAATAATTTCCTATAATTTTTACAAAATTCACATTAAATAGAAGAAATAGCTAATGGTCTTTAAATATTCCCAAATTCATACAAACATCCTACACAATATTTAAATTTTACATAAAATTTTCACGAATTTACCTATTGTTTTGCTATTAATTTCGATTTTCTTCAGTTTATATTTCTAAAATATGTAACTTTATTATTTTAAAGAATTAAATCACGAAATTTATTCAGAAATTTCAATTTACTATAGGGGTCATAAACTTTTTCTAGATTTTTATCATCTTTAAATCTTCTGTTAAGCATTTTTATTTTATTTCTCTTGAATAAATCATATAAATTAATATATCAATAAAAATTTTCCAAAATATCTAGACTATTATTTTCAGTATTTTCTAATTTTTATTCCCACAATCACAGCCATTTAATATTTAACCTATTTTACTTAATAATTCTGAGGTAACACATGTTTCAACTCTTTATTTTATTTAAATTCTTGGTTTTTGTAACATCCTTAGATTTTCTGTTTTAAAACTTTTTCCTTACTGATTTTTGATAAAAATCCACGATTCATGAGATTTTGTAAATTATAATTTTTTTGATGGTTGATTTAAAAAAAAATTGATCATATATGTAAACCTTACATATATGACTTCTTAACTTGTTAATCATAAGGTTTTTGAGAATCAAACCTTGTTGATGGAATGAAGAAAGTGTATAGAGAATGACTGGAGAAGACTTCTAGCTTCTTGGGTCCAAAGCTTGAGGAAAAATTCTTGATCTTGATTAATACTTCAAGGTTGTTGATGATGATTTGTTGGTGTTCTTGATGGTATAATAACTGAGAGACAAAAGGGTTCTTGAAGTAAGATGGTGATTTGTGTGGTGTTTCAGCCGAGAGGAATAGATGAGAGTGTTTGAGGTGAGATTGGTGTAGAGTGTGGTGGTTGTGTGGTGTTTAGAAACCGAGAGAATGAGGAGATGTTTAGTGGATGTGGTGGTGGTTTCATGTCCTTGGTCAGCCAAGAGATTGACACCAAGAGATTTGAGAGATTGCCACCAATACACTAGCAATGATAACTTATGGTGAGGTGTTTGGGTAGAGTAGGTTATGTGGAAAATTTAGAGGAATGCTTAGTGTTTAATTTAATGATAATGCATGGAAGTCGGCCGAAGGTGTAATGGCTAGAAACCATCATTAACTTGATGAGTTGGTTGTGTAGAATTGCTAGGTGTCCAAGGTTTAGATATGTTAAGTGTCAAGCATTAGTGTGATGTTGTGATGATATTAATCGGCCGAGGGTTATGGGAAAGGAATAAGTATTAGTCTTAGGCTAGGTATTAATCTAGGAGGTTAATGAAACTCTTAGATTAATGTTAATGTAGTGTTAAATTTTACTAATTTATGTTGGTTCATGTCATAATAAACCGATTACAAGTTTAAGTTGGTGCTTTGATTAAACGTTTAAGTGTTTAGGATTATGTAGTTTTTCCAAAAGTTATCTTACTTGGTTATTGTTTGGTTAAGTTGTAATCTTAACTTACTACACATTAAGTGAGAAACATAATATGGAATTCAAATAACTAATCACATAATCTTATTGTTTAGTATTCTTAATATTTATAAATATCACAAATGTATAGTACATGCACACGTAAGGATCATGCATTCATGCAACTATGGAATATACACATATATTTATACATGCATAAAACATATATAGATACAAAATTTCATCACATAAAGGTTATCTTAGAGTTTTAATTTGATATGAGCACACACATATATATAAGTTTAACTTATATAAAATCTTAGTATAGAATTCTCTAACCTTAATTTTTAGGGTCGTCACATCCTCCCCCCGTAAAAAAAATTTTCGTCCTGAAATTCATGTGTTGTTAGTATTTGATGGTATGGGTTGTTTTTCTTATAACTATCCTTTTCATTCAGTTTAACCTCAAATAAGTGTGGATATTTTCTTTTGACTTCATCTTCCCGTTCCCACATAAATTCAGGTCCTCGTTTTGAATTCCATTTGACCTTCACTATTGGGATCTTACTTCTTTTTAATTCTTTACTTCTCTATCCATGACTGCTACTGGTTTCTTCCATAAAATGAAGTTTCTCATCTATTTTAATTTCCTTTATTGGTATTTTTAATGTCTTATCATTCAAACATTTTTTTCAAGTTAGACACATGGAAGGTGTTATGTACTCCATTTAATTCCTGGGGAAGGTCTAACTTATATGCTACAGAGCCAATCCTATCAATTACCTTGAAATGACCAATATATCTAGGGTTTAACTTTTTCCTCTTCCCAAATCTGATAATTCCCTTTGAAGGTGATACTTTTAAATACACTTTATCCCGACTTGAAATTCTAATGGCTTTCTCCTTCTATTCGTATAACTTTTCTGTCTATCTCGTGCTGCCTTTAATTTGTCTCTGATTTCAAAGATTTTATCAGATGTTTCTTGTATAAGTTCTGGACTTGTAAATTGTCTATCTCCTACTTCACTCCAACATAAAGGTGACCTACACTTTCTTCCGTATAAACCTTCAAATGGAGCTGCCCCTATACTAGCATGATAACTATTGTTATATGAAAATTCTATCAAAGGTAAGTGCGTATCCCAGTTACCACCAAAATCTAGTGCACAAGCTCGCAACATATCTTCCAATGTTTGGATTGTTTTCTCACTCTGTCCATCTGTTTGTGGATCATATGTCGTACTCATATTTATTTTTGTCCCTAATGCTTTGTGTAAGGTCTGCCAAAAAATCTTGAAGTAAATCGGCTGTCTCTGTCTGATATAATTAAAATTGGTATTCCATGTCTAGACACGATCTCTTTCATATAAATCTTAGCCAATTTCTCCATTTTAGAATCATCTCTGATTGGTAAGAAATGAGCTGATTTAGTTAGTCTATCGACTATAACCCATATCGTGTCATATCCACTTGAGGTTCTGGGTAGTTTGGTCACAAAATCCATAGTAATATGGTCCTACTTCCACTCAGGGATTTCTGGTTGTTGCAAACGTCTAGAGGGTTTCTGATATTTGGCTTTGACCCTTGAACAGATATCACATTTTTCTATGAATTTTGCAACTGATTTCTTCATACCCGGCCACCAATACTGGTTTCTCAAATCCTTGTACATCTTATTATTTCCTGGATGCACTGAATATCTTGACTTGTGTGCTTCACTTAGAATATTTTCTCTAAGTATGCCATTATCAGGGATCCAAATTCTTCCTTTATATCTCAAGGGTCAAAGCCGAATATCAGAAACCCTCTGGACGTTTGCAACAACCAGAAATCCGTGAGTGTAAGTGGGACCAGATTACTATGGATTTTGTGACCAAACTACCCAGAACCTCAAGTGGATACGACACGATATGGGTTATAGTCGATAGACTGACTAAATCAGCTCATTTCTTACCAATCAGAGAAGATTTTAAAATGGAGAAATTGGCTAAGATTTATATGAAAGAGATCGTGTCTAGACATGGAATACCAATTTCAATTATATCAGACAGAGACAACCAATTTACTTCAAGATTTTGGCAGACCTTACATAAAGCATTAGGGACAAAAATAAATATGAGTACGACATATGATCCACAAACAGATGGACAAAGTGAGAAAACAATCCAAACATTGGAAGATATGTTGCAAGATTGTGCACTAGATTTTGGTGGTAACTGGGATACGCACTTACCTTTGATAGAATTTTCCTATAACAATAGTTATCATGCTAGTATAGGGGCAGCTCCATTTGAAGCTTTATACGGAAGAAAGTGTAGGTCACCTTTGTGTTGGAATGAAGTAGGAGATAGACAATTTACAGGTCCAGAACTTATACAAGAAACATCTGATAAAATCTTTGAAATCAGAGACAAATTAAAGGCAACATGAGATAGACAGAAAAGTTATGCGGATAGAAGGACGCCACTAGAATTTCAAGTCGGGGATAAAGTGTATTTAAAAGTATCACCTTCAAAGGGAATTATCAGATTTGGGAAATGAAGAAGTTAAACCCTAGATATGTTGGTCCTTTCAAGGTAATTGATAATATTGGCTCTGTAGCATATAAGTTAGACCTTCCCCAGGAATTAAGTGTAGTACATAACACCTTCCATGTGTCTAACTTGAAGAAATGTCTGAATGATGAGACATTAAAAATACCAATAAAGGAAATCAAAATAGATGAGAAACTTCATTTTGTGGAAGAACCAATAGCAGTCATGGAAAGAGAAGTAAGATCCCAAAAGTGAAGGTCAAATGGAATTGAAAACGAGGACCTAAATTTATGTGGGAACGGGAAGATGAAGTTAAAAGAAAATATCACACCTATTTGAGGTTAAACTGAATGAAAAGGATAGTTATAAGAAACAACAACCCATACCATCATATACTAACAACAGATGAATTTCGGGATGAAATTGTTTTTACGGGAGGAGGATGTGATGATCCTAAAAATTAAGGTTAGAGAATTCTATACTAAGATTTATATAAGTTAAACTTATATATATGTATGTGCTCATATCAAATTAAAACTCTAAGATGACCTTTGTGTGATGAAATTTTGTATCTATATATGTTTTTTGCATGTATAAATATATGTGTATATTCTATAGTTGCATGAATGCATGATCCTTACGTGTGCATGTACTATACATTTTTGATATTTATAAATATTAAGAATACAAAACAATACGATTATGTGATTAGTTATTTGAATTGCATATTATGTTTCTCACTTAATGTGTCGTAAGTTAAGATTACAACTTAACCAAACAATAACCAAGTAAGATAACTTTTGGAAAAACTACATAATCCTAAACACTTAAACGTTTAACCAAAGCACTAACTTAAACTTGTAATCGGTTTATTAAGACATGAACCAACATAAATTAGTAAAATTTAACACTACATTAACATTAATCTAAGAGCCATATTAACCTCTTAGATTAATACCTAACCTAAGACTAATACTTATTCCTTTCCCATAACCCTCGGCCGATTAATATCATCACCAGCATCACACTAATGCTTGACACTTAACACATCTAAACTTTGGACACCTAGCAATTCTACACAACCAACTCATCAAGTTAATGATGGTTTCTAGCCACTACACCTTCGACCGACTTCCATGCATTATCATTAAATTAAACACTAAGCATTCCTATAAATTTGCCAGATAACCTACTCTACCCAAACACCTCACCATAAGTTATCATTGCTAGTGTATTGGTGGCAATCTCTCAGCTCTCTTGGTGTAAATCTCTCGGCTGACCAAGGACATGAAACCGCCACCACATCCACTAAACATCTCCTTATTCTCTCGGTTTCTAAACACCACACAACCACCACACTCTACACCAATCTCACCTCTAACACTCTATTCCTCTTGGCTGAAACACCACACAAATCACCATCTTACTTCAAGAACCCTCTTGTCTCTCGGTTATTATACCATCGAGAACACCAACAAATCATCATCAGCAACCTTGAAGTATTAATCAAGATCAAGAATTTTTTCTCAAGCTTTGGAACCCAAGAAGCTAGAAGTCTTCTCCAATCATTCTCTTTTCACTTTCTTCACTCCATCAACAAGGTTTGGTTCTCAAAAACCTTATTATTAACAAGTTAAGAAGTCATATATGTAAGGTTTACATATATGATCAATTTTGTTTTTAAAATCAACCATAAAAAAAAATTATTTACAAAATCTTATGAACCGTGGATTTTTATCAAAAATCAGTAAGGAAAAAGTTTTAAAACAGAAAATCTAAGGATGCTACAAAAACCAAAAATTTAAATAAAATAAAGGGTTGAAACATGTGTTACCTCATGAATTATTAAGTAAAATAGGTTAAATATTTAAATGACTGTGATTGTGAAAATAAAAATTAGAAAATACTGAAAATAATCGTCTAGAAATTTTGGGAAATTTTTATTGATATATTAATTTATATGATTTATTCAAAGAAAATAAGAGAAAAATGCTTAACAGAAGATTTAAAGATGATTAAAATCTAGAAAAATTTTACAATGACCCTTATAGTAAATTGAAATTTCAGAATAAATTTCGTGAATTAATTCATTAAATAATAAAGTTACATATTTTAGAACGTATAAACTGAAGAAAATCGAAATTAATACAAAGCAATAGGTAAATTCATGAAAATTTTATATAAAATTTTAAATATTGTGTAGAACCTTCTTTATGAATTTTGGAACTTTTAGAGACCTGTAGCTATTTCTGCTATTTAATATGAATTTTGTAAAAATTCTAGGAAATTATTATAAATAGGTATTAATTGAAATTTTTATATGTTAATCTGAAATTTGAGATATCACCGTTTATAAAATTTAATAATTTTTGGTTTGTTTAAGCTACTGTTTTGATAAATTTCATTTGATATAGGTTTAATTGCTGAAAATTTTAAAGAAATAAAATAATTTATTTCTAACTTATAATTATTTTATATGGATTTTGCTAGATTTGAGGTGAGTAACATAGCATCTTTTTATTTATAAGTTTTTGGAAGAAAAAGCATACTGTGTTTGTTATGATTGATGCTAATATGAATAAGAATTTTTATAAGTTACTGTCATTTTCTGCCATAAGTTACAACCATTAATTCGTATAAGGAACCGTCAGATAATATAGGTAGCGCTACTTAGGAACATGTTTCCTGCACCAACTTGTGATGTTATATTATTTGATTCTGTGATTTATATGTATGACAGTTATAAATCACTTGGTATATAAGTAGGTTTGGTTGTGATCTTATTTATGTTGCATCAATAAGAAAATTTTGTTAAGTTATTAAACCTATGTTCTCACCAACTTTATGTGGACGATTTTGAGTATGCTTTTCAGGTAATCAGCATGTATTATAACTTCGTGTTTACATACGATCTATATAATGGCTGGTATGATATAATAGGAAGCTTTGTATCCGAGTAACCATGGATTTAGTGGATCTCAGCACCTTCGTGAATGTTCACGTCCACTATTAGCTGGGAAGACTATATGAAGTGGTTATGATAAACTTTTTGTAATAGGGTTACTAGAAAATATGTAAAAGTCTTAAAAGTTACAAATTTTGTATGTAATGTTACCCAAAAACTATGAATGGTTAACGATATGCTTATTTTAACTATATGTTGTGGTTGTTTATCTTATAATCAATGTATTCCGAGTCAATAGTCACACCAAAGCATTTCATACTTCTATCGGGGTGTGACAGATGGGGCTGTGGTGGTGGTCATATGGGTTGTGGTGGTGGTGATGGGGACTGTGGTGGTTGCGTGGGGCTGTGGTGGTGGTGATGGGGTTGTGGTGGCGGCGACGGGGGGCTATGGTGGCGGAGATGGGGGATGTGGTGGCGGAGATGGGGGTGTGGTGGTGGTGTTGTGATGGGGACTGTGGTGGGCGGCGATAGGGCTGTGGTGGTGGTGATGGGGGCTGTAGTGTGCGGCAATGGGGGCTGGTGATGGTTGTGATGGGGAGCTGTAGTGATAGGGGAGGTTATGGTGGCGGTGACAGGGAGGTTGTGGTGGCGGTGACGGGGAGCTTGTGGTAGCGGTGACAGGAAGCTTGTGGTGGCAGTAATAAGGAGCTGTGTGGTGATGGTGGTGGTGGGTGGTTGTGATGGGGTGATGGAGATTATGGGGAGAGAGAGAGAGAAAGATAGAAAGTGAGTGTGTGGGTGTGTGAGATGAGAGAGAGTCTTTGTAGAGGTGGGTGACAAGTTTTTTTTTTTTTTTTAATATTTAGGGGTACTTTTGTCTTTTCATAAAATATTTAATAGAAAATATAACGGCGTTAGTATTTAGGATTCAAATGGATGAAAAATAAAAAGTGAGGGCATAATAATGTTTTTAAGCTTTAGGGGTGTAACTAGTTATTTTTGGTAAAAGTCAGAGATGCAAATAGTAATTTACTCTAAACTATATCATTGTGTTTTTTCAGCTTGTCATTATGTTTTTCTGAACATTATAAGTTTTGAAAAACATATCGGTAAAATAACATCCTATATCGACGAAGTAACGTAATTTTATTTGAAACAACTAACTCAGATGTCCTTTAATCTTCCTAAAAGAATTTGCACATTTGTCTATCTTGGGACTTGATCCCTTAATATAGTAGTTACTCTATAATTTAATACTCAATAAATTAATAAATTGTCCGTCTTAACTTGGGACGACCAGTACAAAACTAGACCCCAATCCATAAAATAATAAGGTAATAATTTTCTTAAAATTTTAATATAAATATATTGGTCCCAGTAAAACTAAAAATCAATACTTACTAAAATAATTTAAAATTTTAAGATTGTCTAGTAAAAAATAAATCTATAATCATTTGTTTTTTGTAAACTTCAAATCTATATTGAGTTCATCTTTAAATATCTGCATTGCACTTAAGAGTTAGACATTGTATTCTCGTATTGCAACAAAAAATTTGTGAAAAGTTGTTGTCGCTTGAATTAATGCTTCTTTCCGAGTGACCGGTTCCAAAAGTACCGAATCATCATTAACTTCATCATAAAATATCCCGGTTACGAAAGTATTGAATCATCATCAACTTCATCATAAAAGTTGTGAAGAGTTGTTGTCACTTGCAATGCTTTTTCAAATAGGTAAAATGAACGGACATGAAAATTTAAAAGATTGATGCATTAATTTGAGAGTTGCTCATGAATATAAACCAACTCTTTAAATTAATAATTTGTTAATTTATCAATATTATAATATCTCACTAAATGAATAAAATATTTCGGTCTCAACATTATTAATTTATAGAGGTTTTACAGAGGAATATATATAGAAACATCATTTCTTTACACGCTCGTGTCACTAGACTACACACCCGTTGTTACATTCATGACTTATATCAAGAAATATATAACCGCATAACATTAAAAGGTCGGCATGTTTAAAAAGAAGTGGTTCCTATACCTTTCACCCACCAACAACATGAAGAAAAAGATACGTGAGAACAAATCACATCTAACCTTAATAAAATATCAGGTTTATCTAGTAAAATAGCTTCTTGGTACTCGAATGGTGTTCTAGTACATGTATAAATCATGCAGACAAATTTGAACTTAATTTTCTGTCCATCATTTTTCATTTTGTATTATTTTAGTTGGTTTTCATTTTGGTTTTTTGTAAAATTAAAACCCTAAAAATAAGAAAAATACATTTAAACGTACACTACTAGAAAACATACCTTTAATTATTGCGTGCCATAAAGAGGGTATAAATGACACGCAAAAACATGTCAAAAAAACCGTTGTTATAAATGAAGATGACACGTATTTGTGTGTTATCTGTTTATAACACGCATTGAACACGCACGTGGCGATGGCGATGGCGTGGCGGTGGCGGTGGCGGTGGCGGAGCAACAAAATCATGAAGAAATCCCTTAGGTGACCTGCGTTTTAAATGAAGTGGAGTTGTGGGCCAAGCACTAAAACTAGTACCACATGCTTAAATTAATGTACGTTTAGTTACAATAACTTCTCTCAGATCAGAGAATTGAAGTTGCTATTTAATATAATTTAAATATTAAATAGATGTTTAATGGTATATTTTTTATATGGTAAATAAGTTAGTGATTTTGCAGATTTCTTCCCAGACAAAATTCTGATATTAGGAGACAATATTTTTTCAAAAATTAAAAAAGTTAGAGTAAATTATTATTTTGGCCCCTAGGGTTAGGGCTATTTAACCCTATTCAGTCCAAAAAAGAATTTTTTGATATAGCAACCCCTAACGTTTCGTTTTTTAACTGTTTTGGCCCACTGACACTAGCTCTGTTAACTTTTTTCTGTTAAGTATAAGGGTATTATGGTCATTTTGCACCTTAAGGATTGTTTATGTAAAATTTAAAGCTCTAGGGTTATTTATGCATATTTTTAAAATATTTTTAAAATTACAAATAAAACCACCACATACCACCACACTCCACCACCACCACCCACCCCCTTGGATACCCTAGATGTAGATCTGTTAGGGTTACAGAGGGGACGCCGGCTGTGGTGGCCGCCGGTGGCCGTCCGTGTCCAACTCGAACGTAGATTTGTTTGGGTGGATGATGTACTCTTTTGGCCGTGAATGTCGCCGATCACGATTTTTGCTGCTTTTGGTGACCCAGTCGAACACCTTTTGGGGTCATGAAGGGGTTTCCGGCGGTGGGAGTCGCCGGTGACTAGTAGATTTGTTAGGTGGTGGTGTGGTGGTTGTTTTAGAAAAAGTGGTGTGGTAGATCTGAAAGGGGCGGAGGAGACGACATCCAATGGTGGAAAAATTGGAGATGGCATCCAACGGAGGGGACGCCGGCTGTGGTGGCCGCCGATGGACGTTTGTGTCCAACTCGAACGTAGATTTGTTTGGGTGGATCATGTACTCCTTTGGTCGTGGATGTCGCCGTGCATGATTTCTACTGCTTTTGGTGACCCAATTGAACACCTCTTGGGGTCACAAAGGGGGTGTCGGCTGTGGGAGACGCATGTGACAGGTAGATCTGTTAGTTGGTAATGTGGTGGTTGTTTTAGAAAAAGTGATTTGGTAGATCTGAAAGGGGTGGAGGAGATGGCATCCAGCGGTGGAAAAATTGGTGTTGTTGCGAGTGGAGGCGGGGGTATCATGGTGCTAGATGTGGTGGCGGTGCCAAATCGATTAACTAATAAAAGATGTAGATCTGTAAGGTGGTGGTGTGGTGGTTGTTTTAGGTGGTGGGTGGTGATTGTGTTAGGTGGTGGTGTGGTGGTTGTATTTATTTTCTAAATGTTCATAAATAATCTTAAAGATTTAAAATTAACAGAAACAGTCCTTAAGGTGTAAAATGACCATAATACCTTTATACTTAATAGAAAAAAGTTAACAGAGTTAGTGTTAGGGCCAAAGAGTTAATAAACAAAACGTTAGGGGTTGATATGTCAAAAGATTTTTTTTGAACTGATAGGGTTAAATGGCTCTAACCCCAAGGGCCAAAATAATAATTTACTTAAAAAGTAGTTATCACTGCCTCAACAAATATGACACGTGACAAAAGCTATCTAAAAATTTGACAAGTAATGGAAGTTTTATTACTTTATTAAAATTAGAATAGAGAGATTATAACTTTTTAAATGATGTTTCTTTAACCTAATATGTGTTTCATTGTTGATTACAACCAACGACGATTCATTTACAATAGTACGTCAACATATAAAAGCAAGGGTTGGATCGCAAAATAATCCGGATAAGAGAAGAGAACTCCAAACATTAGAGACGGTATTCAATTTGATCGATATAATAATAATTATAATTTTTTTTCAGGGGTTTATGATGAGTATGATATTAGGTGATCCATTTTTGAAAATCCAAAATGAGTCTACTACCCATTTACCGTATCGACACCCATAATTAATATAGTATGTTGTTTAAAAATAAAATGAATAATACTTGAAATTGTTATAGACTTGAATTTATTAAAATTTTTATTTCAGATGTGTAGTTGAATATTTGATTCATGAAGTCAGTTTTAGGGTGACTTTAAGACCTAGTATCTAATAGGGATAATCTTAACGGGCATGTTTAAACGATATATTATTATAACAAGAATACACGATAATCGTAATATATCTACGAATCCACCTGGTGATTAGTAATGAGTTCTCGACTAGTATGAGCTAGATACGAGATTCAATTTCACAATTAGGTATGGAAATAAAATACAAACACCTGTCCACTGGCGAAGCTTCATAGGGGCCGACCGGGGGGGGGGGGGGGGGGGGGGACGGACGCCTGCCCCCCTCTCTTTTTTCATCAGTAGTGTTAATTTTCGGCTCGGCAGTGTAAATTTTCGGTCCGGTAGTGGAATTTTTTTAATAAATATAGTGTTCGCCCCCCATAAAATAGTTTACTTTCGCCCCCGCCCTCTTTAAACCGTGATTCAAGCTCCGCCACTGCACCTGTCTATGACACGTCCATACTTTGGATCTCAATGTTTTGTAATTTCCTCCTTGATATGTAACATCATCGAGAGACGCGTTCCAGTTAAATGTTCCTAGGGTGAATGTAGAATATGAAATCCTTTTTCTTTTCTTTGAATCTCCATCTCCCGTTTCTTCAAAGCTAACACTTCTGCTTTAATCTCCTCTAGCTTTGTTCGGTACTACTTCCTGTCCTTGTACTCCTCTTTAGATACTATTATGATAATGATTAGGGTGTGTGTGCTTGTTTCTTCCTTTGGTTTTATGATTTCATTGGAATAACCATACACCATTTAGGATGAGTTTTAAGAATCCATCATGACGTATCATGACCATAGAGTATATATTTTCTTTCTCTTTATACTACGCTTGTGACACACGATAGAAATCTTTATCTGATTGCCCTCTGTGCTTTAATAAATTGTTATAGATATCGTTGAATTGCACTTCCCATTCAAGTCCTTTGACATTGAGTTCATATGATGAGCGGGTCAATCGAATCCTCCCATTTGACTCTTACAACTACCAAGAACTTGTTTCCAAAACGATTTGAGTTTTTGTTCATTATTGGTTATCGTCACTTTGGATACGTTGATCCAAGCCTTCACTAAGGTCAATTCTTCCTTGGTAGCCCACTTTTTACAAGTCTCCTTCGTCATGCTTGTGGGGATTGGGATGAGTTACAACATCATTAGTTTCGTCATTATTGTCGGATTGTGTGATTGGCAATGTTGTTGTCCTTGGAGAACAAGCAACTGGTTATAGCTTTGCTACACCGGTAAATATAATTGAGAGTATGGTGTTTGAAATTAAGATTGATATTGAAAAGAGGCTGAAGCAAACAAATCGCTTTGATTAGGCGTTGGATATTGAGTTTTGGGACATTAGTTTATTTCTCACGGTTTGATCCTCTTTTTAGAAAGGTTGAAGATGCCATTTATTGTAGAATGGTTGAAAGTATTGTGAACATTTAGAATTGGGTGTGAAAGCCAAGTTAAAAATGGTTAGAAAATTAAAAAAAATTAAAGACTTAAATAATTAAATTAATTTTTTTAAATTGTGTCACCGATAATGGCTATATTCAACGATCGACTATAGTTGTAACATCTGCGTGACCACACTTATGGAAGGAGTGACCATGATTAGGGTAAGTGTGAATGCACGTGTGCAATGTGTGAAACTAGGGTTTCAAGATTCTTGTAACTTGATCAAGTAAACCGCGCGCGTGTCGTGCACGGTCAGACCTTATGCATAACAACAAGATCCGTTAAGGGTTGACATAGTACGTGGCACAAAACATCTTTAGTTCTAATATTCCCATTAAGAAGATGATAAGCTAATATCTCTATTATCATTTGAGAAAGATGAATCTGAGCTTGTAATTGATAAACACGTGTGAGTTTTGGCAAGTAAATTTATTCATAGGTGCTAATTCTAAGGTTGGATAATTGGTTGCAACATGGAATACTACAAAGAAGGAAGATTCAGTTCATCATTGGGCCACTTCATTTCCCCACATAGCGATAAAGAGAGTAAGTTTAAACAAATAAAATGGCATGTTAATCACCCACTCGACCAATAAAACAAGCGGCTCCTTTGGACCAAACAAAAAAGGAAGAGCAGCTAGCTACACCGAAACAAGTTCAACTATGTCATTGAATCCTCACTCAGCTGTTAGAAGAAAGGGGCTTAGTTGCACTAATCTATCGGCTCTTATTTCCGCTATCATTTCCTTTGGTTATAGCTTTGATCTCTCGCTAGCAGTTCCAGTATGATTAATTTCATTCATCTCCTGTCCTTTATTTAAAATATCTTTATAATTATTATTTAATGAACATCTTGACTTTTATTCAAAGTTTGATTGACAAACCATGTATGTCTACATTCATCATCATGACATTTGAACTAAGGAATTGGTGAATGAAGTTATAAATACAAGAAAGGAATTGTGAATACCTAATCAATATGCCTTGACGGTGTTATTGTTTTTTGGACTTACCATTGTTTATTTTTATCTGAGGTTTGCTGACACAAAATTAGTTTATGTAATCATAGTATGAAGGCCATTAGTTGAAAGACATGATGTATATATACTTAAAACAACTTTAGATAGTCAACGTACGTGTTTCTTATATCAATTTTAATATAACAATTGTTAGATTAGTGATTCGTGACAGGTTAGCTAATTTTTATTCATAATTAATTTAATAACCACTTTTACTTGGTTCTCTAAGGAATGATTTCAGGATATCTTGTAAATCTTTATTATAACTTTCTAAGGAATCATATAGGACTTGGTCGGCATTCTTGTATATGTGATCTTGTCTATTTTTCTCATCATAATTAAGTGTTATATTTAGTTTAATCTACATCCCAACTATTTAATCGGCTAAATATTCAAGAGTATAAGTCCTTAAAAATTCTTGGTTCTTAACAACTCTGATGTACTACTTTTCCTCGTAAGTATACTTATCTGACGTGCGTGTGGTAGAGTCAAAGTGATAATCGTTTTATAGATTTAAACAAGATCTACGTGTTAAATACCTTGTATATTCATATATACTACACGCACATATCAACAGCCGTCTAGCCATACAAGCTTTGCGGTCCCATGCACGAGAGTACTCCCTCCCCTCTTAATATTAATACAAACATAGTAATAGATGTAAATAATCTAGAAAGTTTGGTAACGTGAACACTCGTAGTAATAAATGTATAACAAATAAAACATACCTTTAACATGAAAAAAATAATATTTTTCCAAACTGCACTCGTTACCGACTGTAATGAATACATTGAAATTGTACAACTTTGAAACAATTAATGAGGTGATTTAGTACGTACTCCTTAATTTAGTACTAATACAATATGTAAAAACAAACAAATATAGCTAATTTATTACCGCCTTTAGGAAAACCTATTTACAAATTTAGCTACTCTTTAGAAAGAATGCAACAGAATTTACGTAAATAAAACATATCATCTGTTATTTTGCAATTACATACATCCATAATGGTGTATATATATGTGTGTGTGAGTGCATGCATGGTTCATAACTTCATATAGTTCATGCACATTGAACCTCTACATCCATGGCTTCCCTTACCTTTTACCTATGCACCCTCATGACTATCTCATTATCTTTCACTCAAATCTCCGCAAACCAAAACTACATCATAAAAAATGAAGCCCCCACTCACGGCGGCGGGATCAAATTCGAGAAGGTTATCGGGGGGATCAAGTACACAAAACCACTAATGGCCAAGATCAACAACTACATATGGAACACCATCTTCAAACAAACCAACCCCGCAGACCGAAAACCAGTGGACACCGTAGAGCTTTTCATCAAGGACTTCGACGGGGCCGAAGGGGTAACTTGGGGGAACAACAAGATCAACGTTAGCGCGATATATTTACGCGATTACAATGGCCCAATGACCTTGAAATGGGAGTTCACGTCCCTTATGTACCATGAAATGACCCATGTGTTCCAATGGGATGGGGAGGGTAAGTGCCCCGTGGGTTTAAAGGAGGGGATCGCTGATTATATGATCCTGAGATCGAATTACTACCCCCCCGGGTTCGCGAAGAAAGGGCAGGGGGAAAGATGGGACAAAGGGTATGATATAACAGCTCGTTTTCTGGAGTATTGTGACGGGCTCGTGCCCGAGTTTACTGCGAAGCTTAATAATATGATGAGGAAGACTTATGATGTATCGTTCTTTCAGAACTTGACTGGAAAGCCTGTGGATGTGTTGTGGAAGGAGTACAAGGCTAAGAATCCATACACGCCGCCGCCGCCGGGTGTCTGAAGAATACAAAGCTTAATATCGATGGACAAAGGCTAAATGTGATGTGATTGTGTGGTGAAATAAAGGAAATGAATGATGAAGTTAGGCTAATTGGAATGTTAACTTGTTGTTATGTGTGTGTTCTTGTTTAGCTATGATCAGAGTATTATTATATATAGTATTGTTGTTGTCTTTGCAATGGTCTTTTGTTTAGAAACGAGTATAAGTGTCACAATTGAGATGAGCTGATTTAACATGACTAGTTTGGATAGATTGTTGTTATAAGATAAGATAACGCATGTTTTAAATGAGTTAGATTGTGATAGAAACTAGCATATAAGTTAGGGAAGTTTAGTGAACTAATAAAACTTTTAAGAGCAAGACTGGGCTTGAAAATTTTATCTAACCGTTTGTTGATATTAATAAGTCAAGTGGTTTTACAAGATAGTCGGTTTCCTTTATAATGGGTTGGCGTCATCATCGACGGTCAAACTCACGATTGGCGGTGGAATCTCATCTGAGGTATGGTCGGACATATTTGGGCAATGGAGATACATGTTACTGAGCTTGAAATTGCCATCGCCGTTTAAAAAAAATAAACTATGTACATACACCTTTTACATTTTAAAAATATAACCAAGTTAATTTATTAACATATAAAATTTTAAGCAAAAATTCTTACCCTATAATTACTTGCATAAACTAATAGGACGTACGTGATTTTTTAGTATAAACTGGTTTAATTTTTCTTAGAAAACTTTTGTTTTGAGTCATGTTCGAACTAGTAACCTTTTGGTGTGATAGGCAAAGCAATAATAAATCTTGGTTGCAACTTGCAACTCTAGGTGGGGTCAACATAATCCTACATGAAGCTCGAGATTAGCCTCACTATAATTCGTAGCTACTATGAGCTTACGATGTATTCACCATAAAACTAATTAAGGAGACAAATGCGTATATTTTTGAAAAACCTTTCTAAAAAAAGGCTTTAATTTATAATATTGTCATTGTTACTCATATGTATTCACAAGGAATACGCTAACCGATGATGTATAGTCCCATGTGGGCATAATCGAAAGCGAAACATTATTATTAGCGTGCAGAAAGCCTCAAAACATTGTAGTTAACGTATTGACTACACGTACTTTGACAATAAATCATTTATATTTTTGTAATTATATATATATATATATATATTTATATATGTATATATATGTATATGTATGTATGTATGTATGTATGTATGTATGTATGTATGTATGCAATGGTGCATACATATATGTGTGCAGCAGTGGTGGATCCAAGGTTTTCAGTCAACGGGGGCAAAAATGGACAGGTTAAAACGGGTCAGCATCATCTTAGTAAAATATAATTTAGCAAATCACCAATCAAATGCAACTAGCGGCTTAGTGATATTTGTGATTCCGGATAAAATGAGGTGATTTTAAATCTTTACAAATGCAAGTTGATTAGGTGATATTTGCTCAAAAATAAATACAAGTTAGAACAAACATGTGACACGCAGCACAATCAATATTGAGAACATACCTACACAATATGCCATAAAACTTGAAACAATCGTTATGTTTGTTTGAAATGATTGTTGAACTTAACCATTTCAAAAGAATTTACTATTCGTCTATTTTATTAAAAATCATAGTATTGTAAGGCTACAAAGTCACTATTCTTTTCATAAATTCAAACAAAACCTTTTCTTATTAACATTTTTGCATACTCGATCTTTTGTAATATATTTTAGAACTGTATAACCATTTAAATCATTTAGAAAGTAAAAGAAGGATCGGATAGTAGAGTAAAATTATACTATTAAGAATAATAATGGCTCATCTAAAATTCCTATCTCAAATACTAAACAACACTAGATTAGTTGGTAACATTTCTATTACAAAACTTGATTGATCATAACTTCCATCCCACATCAAAGATTTCCAACCTTCTCCCTGATGTCATCCCACACATAACTTCCATCCCACATCACCCATTGAAGGATGTCAGCCTAGCTTGCCCCCATCTTTATGTATGATAGATCAGCAATCCATGACAATAGAAGAGTAATTCAACTTTAGCCTCAGGCCCTCAACTAATAGTGGGGTGAGAATTTTGCATGGGTGCCTGTGAGAATTTTTTGGGTGCCTAACTATGCTATTCCTAAAATTCAATATTTATTTTACTCAAGCAGTCTTTTCAGTGGGGCCCAATGCACCCCCTAAACTCTTAATATATAGATCTGTCTTCACAGCCTTTTTAACAAAGTGTCCGAATGCACAACAACAGAATGTACTAATCTTCATCCAACAAAGAAACGCCATCATAGTCTTGTTAACAAAGTTATCAAACGGACACCAACATGAATCACTAATCAAAGAAAAACCCAAAATAGTGTATTCCTATCGCGTGACGTGCTGTTGCAACACAAAACAACGATGAGGCTCAGAAACGATGTCTCGTTGTGGTGCGATCTTGTGACCTCCAAAAGGAAGACACATAGGGTACTACCGGAAAACACCCAAATACATTAGCAAAAGGCGAGAATTCTGACCAAAGAAAGTTCACATGGACCAACGGTCGGACCGAGGGTAAGATTGAAGAGGCTTCCAAGACATGCAACGGGATACGACCCGAAAACCCCCAAATACATCTCTCTACCAAGGCTCAATGTTAGACGAAGACTAACGACCGTCAAGAAGGGAAAAGACAGGCGCCCATTTCTCCCATCACCATCCTGAGCCAACACCCGCGAGCCAAATTCTCCCGGTACCACCATAAAACCACCACCGTCGAGGTGAATGTAGTAGCTTAAAAAGGTGGTGGCATATAGTGGTTGTACCCGACACATAACATGGCGGCACTCCACCGTGAGAACCCACAACAACCCCTAAACCTGCCTTGCATCCCTCTCTTTCTCTAAAAACCATATGTATATAAACATGGTTTGAGAGAGGACCAAACTGTAAAACAAAAACCACCTTAGTTATACTATTCTTTTACTTTGTATTTTAATCATACACGAGAACTATATATGTATTACTAGAATAGATCTGATTACATATGCTAAATTATTATAAAAATACAGTTGATAAATAACTTATACTGTTAGGAATTATGTATTACACTACATTAGATAATAAGAACTAAAAAGTTGTTGTTAAATTCATAGATATTAAAATACTTTTTTATACACAAAATTTACTATGATATTGGTTATTTACCCTGTTTATCAAATATCATAATTTTATTTTGTTTTTTTACGATTTAATCACATTTGTTATTTTTATTGGTTTTAATAATAGTTTTTTACATCTAGCTACTCAAGGTTTTAAAAAGTTATTATTTTTATCCGAAATCTTTAACTCTGTTATTTTAAAATGTTAAACATCCATCATTAAAATCAGTAATTATATAATTTTTCTTATAAAAATAAAATCCTAATATATGTTTACGTGTTGCTGCTAATATTTTATTTGTGTATTACTGTTTCATTCACGAAACCTACATTGGACATTTCATGTTTTCATGTTCGAATCTTTCATCAAAAACTGAATCATAAGATTGTCGCTTTATCGATGGGAAATGAGGATGGAGCTGGTTTCTGGTGACGGTTGCAAGCCATTGCAAATCGGTTATATTGTGATTCACGATCACAACCATGCAAACAATCTTCTTATGATAAATTAATAATTTTGCAATTTACATAATATTTTAAATTAACATAGTTAACGATTTAGATGAAAATGATAACTTATTAAAATCTTGAAGAGCTAGATGAAAAAAAATGAATGAAAATGGAACATGTGAGAAAATAGCAATATGTTCAATAAAATAACCAAATCAGATAGCACTAAATTATATAATTTATTTTTATTATTCACAACTAAATCAGATAATAAATATGAAAAGGAGTTAATAAAAATTATTAACAGGCTGCAAACTAAGAGAGAAACGTATTAAAATTTTAAATCAGGTCAAATATCTATAAATGTAAAGGAAATAAGTTAATAAATTATACTAACTAGGATGTTACCGCCCACGGCCGCGGGGCTAGCCAACTTTATGAATTAACCTATAAATGTGTTCCTTTTGAGGAGAATACTATAACTTAAGATCAAGTTGAGTTGATTATGTAGTAACATGGATTAAGGATATCTTGAGTAAGATCAAACTTCTTTCTTCAATAGTTGTTAAGATTCACTATATAACGACTCGATAAAATAAATTATTTTAATACACATTCTAAATTAATCTAACACAAAGCAACATGAAACAATTTTGCATTGTGTATCTCAAATTGACTTCAAATGCATATGTTGTTTAAAAATCAAAAGCAAAAAATTAGAGTTAAAATAATCAGGGTTACGGTAAACCTATTGAAACATCAAATCATCAACTCATTTATGATGCACCAGTATTGATCACTTCATCGTCATTGTAGTCATTATCAATCTCATGATCAACTAATCGGAATCGCATATAAATAATACAACAAAAAAGCAATTTTAAAACCAAATCTTTTAAATTAACAGACGAATCTTGTTATACAATTGAGTACAAAAATGCCAAATTCAACAACAATAAGAACGAAAAAGACGAACTTAAAGAATACAAGAAAGAACTTTATTCAAAAATGATTACAAGTGATTGTGATTTTTGTTTGTGATGATGTGATCACCGTTTACATAGGATCCCTATTTATAGCGCTAATTGACTAACTAACTATAACCCTTAAATAATACAATCAACATATAATTGAGAACTTACATTTAGGACCCTAAACTAAAACTTCCGAAGCAGAAAGCACCCTTGTGAAAACTTCCGAAGCCAAACTCTAACACTTTCAATACTCACCAAAACTTCCAAAGCCAAATAACCTTCGGAAGATCTTGATAAGCTTCGAAAGAAATCAAATTAAGCTTCAGAACTCTTCCGAAGCAAACATAACCTTCGAAAGATTTCATCCAAGCTTCGGAAGATATATGTTAAGCTTCGGAAGAAACACTTGTTTTGACTTTAATATCTCACAATCTCCACCTTAAAATCAAAATAAGATTTTAACCAACTCCCAATGCATCCAAGCAAAACTTGAACTTGACACCAGGTAGAGATTTAGTAAACACATCTGCTGGATTCTCCAAAGTAGACACACTCTACACTTTCACATTCCCAGGATTCACCACATCCCTTATGAAGTGCAACTTCACATTAATGTGCTTTGTCCTCTCATGAAACATGCTATTCTTTGACAACTAGACTGCACCCTGGTCATCACTGTACACTACTGAGTCTGCAACATTGATTCCCAATTCAGAAACAAAACCATACAGCCACATAGCTTCCTTGACTGCCTCAGTAAAAGCTATATACTCAGCCTCTGTTGTAGACAATGCCACTACATGCTGTAACTAGGCTTTCCAACTAACCAAGTTACCCAGCACTTGAAATGCATACCCTATAATAGACCTACCTCTATCCAGGCCCTTGGCAAAATCTGAATCAACATAACCAACAATCCGTTTACTCCCCACATGTTCATGACACCCAAACACTAAGCCATAGTGTTTAGTACCCCTGAGATATCTCAAGATCCATTTCACAGCATCCTAATGAGCTTTACCTGGATTAGACAAGTACCTGCTGACTAAACTCATAATATAACCAATATCTGGCCTTGTACAGACCATCAAGTACATCAAGCTCCCAACCATATTGGCATAAGGCACCTTTTCATATACTCAACTTCAACATCCGACTTAGGACAATCAGAGCTTAACAGTTTAAAATGAGCACCAATAGGAACATTTACTGGCTTCCCCTCATTCATTCTATAGTTACTCAATACTTTCTCTAGGTAAGAGCTTTAAGACAATTTTAACACCCTGTGTTCCCTATCTCTCTTGATTTCCATGCCCAAAATCTTCTTTGCTTCACCTAGATCTTTCATCTCAAACTCAGACATCAACATATTATTAGTAGCTTCAACTTCCTCCAAGTCTTGACAAGCCACCAACATGTCATCAACATACAGAAACAAATATACAAACTTGTTCAATCTGTATTCCTTAAAATAGACACAACTATCATAGGTTCTCCTCTTAAACCCATTAGTCACCATATGTTCATCAAACCTTTTATACCACTGTCTAGAAGATTGCTTTAACCTATATAAGGACTTCTTAAGGAGACACACCTTATCTTCCTGCCCCTTAACCTCAAACCCCTCCGCCTGCTTCATATAGATTGTTTCATCTAAATTCCCATGTAAAAACACAGTTTTCACATCCAACTGATGTAACTCCATATCCATAGAAGCAGTCAATGACATCATAACCCTTATAGATGAATGTTTCACCACAGGTGAGAATATTTCATTATAATCCACCATTGTCTTCTATGTAAACCCCTTAGCTACTAATCTAGCTTTGTACCTAGAAGGTTCACCTTCAGAAATCCCATCTTCTAGTTTGAACAACCACTTACATGATACAGGCTTGTGACCCTCAGGTTTATTAACTAGCTCCCATGTGCCATTCTTATAAAGAGGTTCCATCTCTTCCTCTATGGCCTTGCACCATTTTGAGCTTTCTTTCTCAGAAATTGTCTCAGAGTATGTCAACGGTTCATAGATGCTTTCTTCTTCAGCAGCAATAAAGGCTAATACTGACAAATCCATCCCCTCTTTATACCTGAGTGGAGGTACCACTTGTCTCCTCTGTCTGTCCCTAGCCAATTGGTAATCATGTTGGCTACCAGAAGTGCCATGATTAACACCTTTATCACTCACACCCTGCTACTCTACCTCAATCTGAACCCCACTTTGTTCTCCAACTTCTAAACTCCTTTTACATCTTCCTGGAAAATAGTATCTCTGCTCACTATCACCCTGGGTCTGCCACTATCTAGCCTCCACAACCTATACCCTTTCACACCATCAGGGTATCCTAGAAATACACATTTGCAGGCCCTGGGTTCTAGTTTTTCTTGGCAAACATAAGCATAAGCCAATGACCCAAATACTCTAAGATCACCATAGTCATACTTTTTACCTGACCATGCCTCTAAAGGAGTCTTCATGTCTAATGCAGCTGATGGAGACCTATTGACTAGATAAACTCCAATGGTCATAGCTTCAGCCCAAACTGCTTGGGTAAACCAGAACTAGCCAACATACACATTGCCTTTTCAAGTAAGGTCCTGTTCATCCTTTCAGCCAAACCATTCTGCTATGGATGACTGGGTACAGTTTCTGTGTCTTACAACACCATGAGCTTTACAATACTGATTAAACTCATAGTTGCAGAACTCAGTTCTTAGCTTCTTGACTTTTCTTTCAGTTTGGGTTTCCACAAGGACTTTCTATTCCTTGAACTTACTAAAAGCATCACTCTTATTATTTAAGATGATCACCCAAACTCTTCTTAAAAAATCATCTAACAAAGTCATATCTAGCACCACCCAAAGAATCAACCTTAGCAGGACCCCATAAATCAGAGTGAATGTAGTCTGATACCCTATTTGTGATATGGCTAGCCCTTATGAATTTAACCCTCTTGTGTTTCCCAAGAATACAAGTTTCACAAAAACCAAAATCATAATTCTTCAACTCAATCACCACCTGTTGCTTCTGCAACTCCACCAGTCCTTGCTGACTGATATGACTAAGCCTCTGGTGTCACAATATGGCCTTAGAACTACTATCATTTGAGGCAGTTGCCATATGAGACTCTACTACACCAGCACTATCTAGTACATAGATATTATTATCCTTTCTATTACCAGACAGTACCACCATTGATCCTTTAATCACCTTAGCCATACCATCCCTAAGACTAACATGGTAACTAGAGCTCTCCAACAACCCTAAAGACAACAAACTTCTTTTAAGATTAGGGATATATCTTACATCATAAAGATTTACTTCTATTCCATTCTTCATCTTTAGAGTCACTGTATAATGACCTACAATCTTGCAAGGTCTATCATCCTCTAACCTTACAGAACCAAGATCTTCAAACTTCAAATCTTTGAAGAACTCCTTCATAGGTGTCATATGGTATGAACAACCTGAATCCATCACCCACTCATCCTCATTACCACTATTTGTAACAGCCAACACATCTGTACTTTCATATCCATCAGATACATCATCTCGTGCATTATGATTAGAATGAGATTTTGACCCACTTGATTCACCCTTCTTTCTTTTCCAGTCAGGACAATCCTTCTTGAAGTGCTTCTCTGACCCACACATAAAACACCTCCTCTTGGACTTGGATCTTGACTTTGAGACACTTCTCGGCTTGAAGCTTCTTTGTTCAGATCTTGCCTTGACCACCAAGCCCTCTCCACCATCTTTTTTATAATTAGTTTTCTTCTTCAATTCCTTTGAATTGAGAGCTGCCAGCACTTCCTCCATGGTAATAGTATCCCTACCATACATCAAAGTATCCATAAAGTGCTCATAAGATGATGGGAAAGAGGTCAAGAATATGATCGCTTGGTTTTCATCATCCAATTCAACTTCAATGTTTTCAAGATCTAACACCAACTTGTTGAATTCGTCAGTATGATCTTCAATTGACTTCCCTGGCGCCATTTTGAAAGTGTACAAACGTTTCTTGAGATACAACCTGTTAGCAAGAGACTTTGTCATGTACAGACTTTCCAATTTTGACCAGACCCCTGCCGCCGTCGTCTCCTTCGATACTTCTCTCAGTAACCGATCACCCAAGTTCAAGATGATTGAACTCTATGTGTGTTCAAGCATCTCCTTCTTCTCCTTGTCAGACATCGTGTTCGGTAACTTAGATTTTCCAGCCAAGGCATCCACCACTCGTTGATGAAGGAGCAATGCCTTCATCTTCAGTCGCCATAACCCAAAGTCGTTTTTCTCGTCGAATTTCTCAATCTCAAACTTTGTTAACACCATCGTTACCGCCGAACGATCTTTGATTGAATCTTGATCCTCAATTGAGCCTCTAACCAGGATTTGATACCAATTGTTATACAATTTAGTACAAGAATGCCAAATTCAATAACAACAAGAACGAAGAAGACGAACTTAAAGAATACAAGAAAGAACTTTATTCAGAAATGATTACAAGTGATTGCGATTTTTGTTTGTGATGATGTGATCACCGTTGACATAGGATCCCTATTTATAGCGCTAATTGACTAACTAACTATAACGATCAAATAATACACTCAACATATAATTGAGAATTTATATTTAGGACCCTAGACTAAAACTTCCGAAGCAGGAAGTACCCTTGTGAAAACTTTCGAAGCCAACTCTAACACTTCCAATACTCACCAAAACTTTCGAAGCCAAATAACCTTTAGAAGATCTTGATAAGCTTCGGAAGAAATCAGATTAAGCTTCAGAACTCTTCCGAAGCAAACATAACCTTCTGAAGATTTCACCCAAGCTTCGGAAGATATATGTTAAGCTTTGGAAGATAATTAAACTTCGGAAGAAACACTTGTTTTGAATTTAATATCTCACAAATCTAAAACAATAGTTAAATTAAACTTTAGTGATAAAAAATAAGCGAGCTATGATGAAAAGTCAAATCTATAAAGGTTTTGAATCTTAACTTTACAATTATGTTTATTCTAGAATTGATTTTTAAATTTTCTTCATATCTCCTCCAAATACCTTCCGATGGTTAACTTCTTTGATGCTTTGTTTTGAGTGACATATTTCGGTCTCCTTTGTTATCTCATCGACCCTCTGTTGCGTCACCAAGACATTATGGTTTCTACGTATGCCATTCTTAGCTTCCCTGATTGGTGTGGTTGTCGTTGTTACTTGAGCAGCTACCGCTGGATGAAAGGCAACCATTGGTCCATCTCTTCCATCGGAGAGACAAATGAAAGCCTACTCTCACTGATATCGTGGTCAACTCCATCGCCACTATTCCTATTACTCCTTCAAGGACCACCGCCAAAACAATAGTTTAAGGACTACTCTATTATCAAAAACCCCAATAGAAGGAAGAAGAAGCCGATCCAAGCTTCCAAGGCAGTCATCGTCGCTGGAGAACCCGCATTTTCCCCACCCTCACCCTTTCTCTCGACGATTCAATCTTCACCTTTGATGGGTGGTGAAAGTTCGACGTTTAAAGACTTTATTTCCATGTTTGCGTGTCAAATTATGGGAAATAGAGTACTTTTGGGTATTATTGTATTTGTATGATAAATGTGAAGAATACGAAGAAGTCGGAAGAACGGGACGAAAATTAGAGCTCGAGAGGTGAATATATGTAAAAGAAAAGTTCCAAGACAACGGTAACTTAAACGGGCATAACTTGAGCTAGGAAAAGATTTACGGGACCCACAACCTATCAACGAAAAGATCTCTAAGAGTTACACATGAAAATAAACTTTGTGCAGGGGGTGGCGCCACCGAAGCCATAAGCGTCAGTAAACCCGAAACTTGCTGACCGACGCTACTCTAACGCCTAGCTTGACGCCAAGATGGAGCCACCGACGCCATTGGTGGTGCCACTGACGCCGAGCGTCCCGTTTTGGTGGATTTTAAACTAATTTGAGAGGTTTTAAAGAAGATTAGCCCTAATATGAAAAGAATATCTTTACACATAATTATTGGACGAAAAGTTACCATATTCCATCATTCCAAAGGCCTTCCAACATCAAGATCATCAAAATCTACATGTTCAATCTCATTTACCTTGAAGATTCAATGATGATGCAAGGCTAAATCAATTGTGATTCACTTCGGGGGACGGGTTTGTGTAAGTTTTTGTTTTTCTTAGTTTGTAACTTAGATTTGAGATTGGATCTTGAACCTTTAAGTTCTTTTGGATTCAATTCATGATTTGATTATTTAAACTATTTGATTATGTTTAAACTAATTTTAGTTTTCTATAACTCTGGTTCTTTTAATCTTGGTATGGTTAATTATTAGAATTAGAGTTACATAATTCAAATTGATGTTTGTGTGAATGAAGTCCCTTAAGCTTTAATTCATAATTGGCACTTAGATCTTATCATGTATAAGTCACAATTAAGGACTTCTCATAAGTTTCACTAAAAAACATAACTTTGTCAAACCGGGATCCTGAAGTAGATTGTTTTTCCCCAAGTTTGTTAAAAACCTAAACTTTTATTTATTAATTTGATTATTTCTAAATTCAATTAATCAAGCAATTTACTTTTTAATGTTTAATGTTGATAGGTTAATCGTTACTAGCATTTTCCTGTGATTCTCTATGGATTCAACACCCTTCTTACCCTTTACTATTAAGGATACTTAGACACTCTTTAATTAATATTTTGACCAACCACGCGACATCGATCAACCTTCCATCTTTTTATTCCTTCATTGCAAAAATGGTTTAAAACATAAATGAAAATATTATTGTGGCCAAAATAAAAAAAGTGAAATGTCCACTAATCATTTCCCTTCTCTTTTAATATATAGAGTAAAGTAATATTGTTTAATGGTATTTTTAAATAAGTAAATAAGTTAGTTAATTTTATAAAGTTTTGACCAAACATAAAATTCAAATGTTAGGTTACAAAATTTAAATTTTAAAAATTAGAAAAGTTGATGTCACCGCATATTAAAAAAGAGATATTATAACTTTTTAAATTCACGTGTCAAAAACTGTCTAAAATTTGACGAAGTGGTGGAAGCTTTGTTACCTTTTGAAATAGAGATATTATAACTTTTTCAATGATTTTTCTATAACCTAATATGCTTCATTGTTGATTACAACTTATGTTAATTCATGTACAGTAGTGTGTCAAAATATAAAAGCAAGGGTAGCGATCACAAAATAACCTAGATAAGACAAGAAAACTCGAAACTTTTGGAGACGGTATTTGATTGTGGGACCGACATGATAATAATTATAAACTTTTTCAAGGGTATGTGATGAGTATGATATTAGGTGATACAGTTTTGAAAATCAAAAATGAATCTGATACCTAATTACCACATTGCTACACATAATTAATATATTATATTTTAAAAATATAATAAATAATATTTGAAGTTGAAATTTAGATGTGTAGTTGAATATTTGATTTATGAAGTAGGTTTTAGGGTGACTCGAAGATCGAGTTTCAGAGAAGGCTGTCCCAACACGCATGTTTTAAGCATGTATAATAATAACACGAATACATGATACTTGTGATTATATCTAAACCGGTGATGAATACTGAGTTCTTGACGAGTATGAGGCTAGATATGGGATATGATTTTACACTCAGCCCTTAGGTATGGAACTATGATACAAACACGTATCCTTGAAGCGACGCCCATTATTCCAGATATCAACGTTTCGTAATTTCCTCCTTGATTTGTAACATTGCGGAGACACATGTTCCAGTTAGATGTTCGTGGGGTTGGATGTAGATAGGAAATCCCTTTTCTTTTTTTAGGATTTTCATCTCTCGTCACACTAATTCTAGTGTTTACGCTTTGATGTCCTCTAGCTTTGCTTGGTACCATCTCTCGTCCTTCTACCTCTTTAGATACTTCACTTATTATATTGAATTTAAAAAATAGCTTTTGAAGTTGTTCTCCATTTGAGTTTGATGATGAGGATGGTGTCTTTTATCTTCATAGTGGCAATTTATGTGAGATGTAAAGTCAAAACAAGTGTTTCTTCCGAAGTTAATTATCTTCCGAATCTTGACATATTTCTTCCGAAGCTTGGCTGAAATCTTCCGAAGGTTATGTTTGCTTCGGAAGTGTTCTGAAGCTTAATCTGATTCTTCCGAAGCTTAGTCAGAATCTTTCAAAGGTTATGTTTGCTTCGGAAGTTTGGAAGTATTGGAAGTGTTAGAGTTTTACTTTGGAAGTATCCGAAGGGTACTTCCTACTTCGGAAGTATTAGTCTAGGGTCCTAAATGTAAATTCTCAATTATATGTTGAGTGTGTAATTTGACCGTTATAGTTAGTTGGTCGATTAGTGCTATAAATAGGGATCATGTGTAATCTTGAAAAAGGAATAAACAACAGTTTTACAATCACCATAATCATTTGAGAATAAGTTCTTTCTTGCATTCTTGAAGTTCGTCTTCTTAGTTTCTGGTGTTGTTGAATTGCGCGTTCTTGTACTCAATTGGTGTAACAATTGGTATCAGAGCCTGGTTAGAGGCTCATTGAGGAACAAGATTCAATCAAAAATCGTTCGGCGGTAACGATGGTGTCAACAAAGTTTGAGATTGAGAAATTCGATGGGAAAAACGACTTTGGGTTATGGCGACTGAAGATGAAGGCATTGCTCGTTCATCAACGAGTGGTGGATGCCTTGGCTGGAAAATCTAAGTTGTCGAACACAATGTCAGACAAGGAGAAGAAGGAGATGCTTGAACAAGCATATAGTTCAATTATCTTGAACTTGGGTGATATGGTACCGAGAGAAGTATCGAAGGAGATGACGGCGGCAGGGGTCTAGTCAAAATTGGAAAGTCTGTACATGACGAAGTCTCTTGAGAATAGGTTGTATCTCAAGAAGCGTTTGTACACTTTCCAAATGGCACCTGGGAAGTCAATTGAAGATCATACTGACGAATTCAACAAGTTTGTGTTAGATCTTGAAAACATTGAAGTTGAATTGGATGATGAATACCAAGCGATCATATTCTTGACCTCTCTCCTATTATCTTATGAGCACTTTATGGATACTTTGATGTATGGTAGGGATACTCTTACCATGGAGGAAGTGTTGGCAGCTCTTAATTTAAAGAATTGAAGAAGAGAACTGATTATAAAGAAGATGGTGGAGAAGCTTGGTGGTCAGGGGAAGATCTGAACAAAGAAACTTTAAGCCGAGAAGTGTCTCAAAGTCAAGATCCAAGTCTAAGAGGAGGTGTTATGTGTGTGGGTCGGAAAAGCACTTCAAGAAAGATTGTCCTGACTGGAAAAGAAAGAAGGGTGAATTAAGTGGATCAAAGTCTCATTCTAGTTACAATGCACAAGATGATGTATTTGATGGAAATGAGAATGCAGATGTGTTAGTGGTCACAAGCTGCGGTAATAAGAATAAGTGGGTGATGGATTCAGGTTGTTCATACCATATGACACTTGTGAAGGAGTTCTTTAAGATTTGAAGTTTGAAGATCTCGGTTCTATAAGGTTAGGGGATGATAGACCTTGCAAGATTGTAGGTCATGGTATAGTGACTTTAAAGATAAAGAATGGAATGGAAGTAGATCTTCATGATGTAAGGTATATCCTAATCTTAAAAGAAGTTTGTTGCCATTAGGGTTGTTGGAGAGATCTGGTTACCATGCTAGTCTTAGGGATGGTAGGGCTAAGGTGATTAAAGGATCAATAGTAGTACTGTCTGGTAATAGAAGGGATAATAATATCTATGTACTAAATAATGCTGGTGTAGTAGAGTCCCATGTAGTAACTGCCTCAAGTGATAGTAGTTCTAAGGCCATATTGTGGCACTAGAGGCTTGGTCATATCAGTTAGCAAGGACTGGTAGAGTTGTAGAAGCAACAGGTTGTGACTGAGTTGAAGAATTGTGATTTTAGTTTTTATGAAACTTGTATTCTTGGGAACCACAAAAGGGTTAAATTCACATGGGCTAAGCATATCACAAGTGAGGTATTAGACTACCCTACTCTGATTTATGGGGTCCTGCTAAGGTTGATTTGTTGGGTGGTGCTAGGTATTTTGTGACTTTGATAGATGATTTTTCAAAAAGGGTCTGGGTAATCATATTAAAGAATAAGAGTGATGCCTTTAGTAAGTTCAAGGAATGGAAAGTCCTTGTGGAAACCCAAACTAAAAGAAAAGTCAAGAAGCTAAGAACTGATAATGGGTTGGAGTTCTGCAACCATGAGTTTAATCAGTATTCTAAAGCTCAAGGTGTTGCAAGACACAGAACTGTACCTGGTCATCCACAGCAGAATGGTTTGGCTGAAAGGATGAACAGGACCTTACTTGAAAAGGTAAGGTGTATGTTGTCCAGTTCTGGTTTACCCAAGCAGTTCTGGGCTGAAGCTATGACTACTACAACTTATCTAGTCAACAGGTCTCCATCAGCTGCATTAGACATGAAGACTCCTATGGAGGCATGGTTAGGTAGAAAGCATGACTATGGTACCCTTAGAGTATTTGTTCATTGGCTTATGCTCATGTTAGCCAAGAAAAACTAGAACCCAGGGCCTGTAAATGTGTATTTTAGGATACCCTAATGGAGTGAAAGGGTATAGATTATAGAGGCTAGATGGTGGCAGACCCATGGTGATAGTGAGCAGAGATGTGATTTTCCAAGAAGATATTTGTATAAAAACATTGAAGGAAAAAGGAATTTAGAAGTTGGAAAGCAAAGTAGGGTTCAGATTGAGGTAGAGCAGCAGGGTGTGAGTGATAAAGGTGTTGATCATGGCACTTCTGATAGCCAAAGGATGGTTTAGATGATTATCATTGGCTAGGGACAGGCAGAGGAGACAAGTGGTACTACACTCAGGTATAGAGAGGGGATTGATTTGTCAGTATTAGTCTTTGTGCTGTGAAGAGAAAGTATCTATGAAACGTTTTTTTATACTTTGAGGCAATTTTGTGAAAGAAAAGCTCAAAATGGTGTAAGGCCATGGAGGAAGAGATGGAATCTCTTATAAGAATGGCACATGGAGCTGGGTTGATAAACTTGAGGGTCATAAGCCTATGTCATGTAAGTGGCTGTTCAAACTGAAAGATGGGATTTCTGAAGGTGAACCTCCTAGGTATAAGGCTAAGATTAGTAGCTAAAGGGTTTACTGATATGTGTGCGTTGGAATGAGATTTTAAGTGTTTAAACATCAAATATTACGTATGATTATTCGTTATATGCATGTGATTGAGTTGAATAGGTTGACTATGAGTTGGAAGTGATTTTGTAGGAAAAACAAGGAATTTGGAAGCTTACATGATAAAACAAGTCATTGGAGGGGTCAAGAAACGAAGTTTCAAAGTGCAGCAGAAAGGCTTCCACCGTAGCCTACTGTAGCCACCGTAGGCTACGCCAGCTCAAGAAAAAAATCAGCAGAAAGGTCCCAGCGTAGGCTACGCCAGGACAATTTTTGAAAACCTATAAAATCACGCGTTTTTATTTATTTTCAGCCACCACTTGATTCCATTCGACCTAGAACGTTTAGAGTGAATTTTGAAGTTCTGAGATCGATTTTTCACCATTCCAACTCTCAAAAACAAGATTCAATCATCCGAATGCAAATCAACAACGGTTTTGAAGATCATTCAAGAACGATGAGCGGCTAATCCTCTCGTGATCGACTTCGGGTATTAGGTTTTGCGTGATTAGGTTTTGTTTTTGTTTAACTTGTTGGGATTAAACTTTAGAACCTGTTAAGTTCTTTTATGAGTTTAACTTGTGTTTTGATTATCTAAACAACGACGTTGGTAAACTTTTATTTGAATATCATTTAATCTTCCGGAAATTATATGATTGCAAGTTTTGGTTTCTAATTGAATTGGCATTGTGTATCAAGACCCATTAAGTCCTGATTATCGATATCACTTAATCATCGCACGTACAGAATCCCTATTAAGGATTTTCCTTGAAGTTAAACTAAACAATTGCTGAAAACCAAACCTAGAACCGAAGTGGATTACTTTCTCTTATAATCTTTTCTTAATCAAGTTTGATTCTTTCCAAGTTTTTTCTTAGTTATTTATTAATTATTCCAAAAATCCAATTTCACAGCCAAGAGGCAATAGTTAAGTAATTGTTAATTTAATTAATCATTATTTGCTAAATCAAAGTACAATACACCGACCACTAATTCCACGAGGATCGACAACCCTACTTACCCTAACTAGTTTAAGGTGAATAGGAACACACATTTTAACATCTTATTTGATTGATACTTCGACATCGATCAAATTTTGGCGCCGTTGCCGGGAATCGGTGCGCTTGGTGTTTTGTTATTTTATTTGTTTATAAGAAAAAAAAAATCTTTTTGTTACTTGTTTTATTTTAATTGTTTTTATGTTCGTGTTACGCTTGGTAGTTTAGTGTGCAGGTGACAGATTGTATGCACTCGATATTCGGGCAGGAAATCACCGCTAGTGTTTGATCCAGAGATAGAGAAATCAGCAAGGTATAATCGTGTCTTGCATCGATCAGGGTTACCAACTACATCAATTTCACAAGCCATTGATCAAGCAGCTGATAGTTTGTCTGATTCAACTAACATGGATAATACAAACAACCAACCACCTCAAAATCAAAACCCTCCTCCCAATAACCAACACCAAAACCCAAATCCACCCCCACCACCAAATAACAACCACAACAACAACCTAAACCACCACCTCCCAACAATAATATGAATCAAAATAACCTCAATCAAGGAGACGACTTTGATCATGTAAGCATGCATAGTGTTCACACGGTGATGAGAATTATGAAGATGAATGGGATAACTATGAAGAAAACCCTATAACGGTGCAAATTATGATGCTTGGAATGGAAATTTTGGTGGAGGTGATGGACAAAACGGAAATAACAATTGGAGGAATGATCAACATGGGTGGAATGCACCACCTATCAACCAACAAAGGCTTATAATAATAACGTCAATCAGCCAAGAAGACTCAAAGAGCTCAAGTACAAGGTGTGGATAGCCATTTTAGACCGGCTATTTCTGAAAATCCAAATCCCATCGCACCTCCAAATCGTAGAGGAAGAGCTTTTGATGTACGCCCTCATTATCTCACTATTCTTCCTGCATTTAGAGGTACTGCAACAGAAGAACCATATGTGCATCTTGCTGAATTTGATGCAATATGTAGCACTATGGTGGGAATCACTTCACACAAGATGAAGTGAGGTTGCGATTGTTCCAATTCACTTTGAAAGACAGAGCTAAGCAATGGTTCCTTACCTTGCCTGACAATAGTATTCACACATGGCAAGAAATGCAACAAATATTTTTAGATGAATATTACTCTAGGGTAAGACCAGTGACGCAAGAGAGGCTATTCGATCTTTCCAACAACAAGGGGAACAATTTCATGAAGCATTCACAAGGTTTAAGGAATTGTCGCATGTGTCCACACCATGGATTGAAAGTTGGGAATTGATAAAGGCTTCTCGGATGGATTGACGACTGAGGAAAGAAAATATTTGTATTCTACAAGCAATGGCACATTCCTTTAATCATGAAGATGCAGACTGGGAATTTTTAGAAAGAATGTGTAGAAACTCCAAGGCGCAAGCCTCTGCCAATAGACGATCTAAACCTAATTCGGTACGATCAGCCACGGTTGACTATGAGACTAAGGAGCGGATTGCAGCATTGGAAAGACAATTGGCAAGGTTAGGGCGAACGGGTACAAAGGAGGTTGCAACTGTAGGATACGATGTGTGTGAAGAATGTGGTGAGTAGGTCATAATGTTGATGCGTGTCAGTTAGTGATAGAAAGAAAAGAGGAAGTTAATCAGTTTACGGAGATAGAAAGCAATTCGATATGAATTCCAATACTTATCATCCGGACTAAGAAACCATCCTAATTTTAAGTATGGGAATGCTTCAAGCCAAATGAATCCTAACTTTCAAGGTAATAACCAAGGTGTTCCCACATACCCTAACCGAGCACATGGGAATTACAATCCAAGTGGTTATCAAAGAACTTCGTATGCTCAAGGAAACAATCAAGGGAGTTACAACCACGGGGGCCAACAGGAAGGAAGGAATTCATCACGAAACCATCAACATAATTCTCAAACTGGAGTAGTTGGGGGTGAAGAATCTACAAATGCAAAGTTGGATGCTTTGATGAATATGATGAAGGAAAATATGCAAGAGAATAAAAGGGAAAATGAAATCAGAGATAAGGCTTACGAAGCATTAAACAAACAAGTAGGTCAACTAGCAGAAGATGTGGCTCAAATCAAAAGAAACCCTGGGAAGCTGCCAAGTGACACCACAATCAATCCTCAACATCAGGGAACTTCCACAAAGAATGTCAGAAATGTGCAAATCAATCAGGTAAGTACCCTTCGTAATGGTAAAGTTTATGATAACAAGGTTGGTTCTCCACCACCATTCGTAGAGGGGGTGGTGGAAGATGTCAATAGTGATAGTGAAGATGAACAGGAATGTTTTAACAAAATCAACGAAAAAGGTAACATTTCAAGAGGTAACCAAACGGTTTTAAAAGATAATGTAGATAAAAATAAGGATAAGGCATTGGAGAACAATGTCATTCCTTACCCTTCAGCTTTAATTGAACCGAAAAAGATAGTAAATAAAGAGGTCCACAACAAGATGAGATGTGGGAAATTTTTAAACAAGTTAAAGTGAATTTACCTCTTTTAGATGCAATAAAACAAGTTCCTGCTTATGCCAAATACCTGAAAGATATGTGCACTCAAAAAAAACTCACAAGTTTCCTAAGAAGCTTGATGTCCCAGCAAATGTAAGTGCCATCTTGTCAGGTGATCTTCCACCTAAGCTTAGGGATCCAGGAGCGCCTATTATTTCTATTCAAGTGGTGAATTTAAAGTTGCTCGGGCGCTACTCGATCTTGGGGCTAGTGTTAGTATCCTACCTGGGAGTTTATATGACCAATATGACTTTGGTCCCTTGCAAAAAGCCAATACCACGGTAGTGTTGGCCGATCTCACAATGAAACTCCCGCGTGGCATAGTAACTGATGTCATTGTCAAGGTGGATGGCTTCTACTATCCGGTCGATTTCTTAGTTCTTGATTATGCTTCATTTGACAAAACTAAACAATCTAATGTCATATTGGTAGACCATTTTAGCAACTGCTAATGCACAAATTAACTGTCGAGATGGAACAGTTGACATGACTTTGGTAATCGTAAATAAGTGTCAATGTGTATGACAAAGTAACTAACTCCTCTGTTAATATGAATGCTTTATGGCGATATTATTGACGGGTGTGAACCTTATAAAAATGAGGGACACATCGAGGAGACGTGTGTTATTTGTGACAGGTTAGGTATTGATCATGCATATGAGTTGGAGAAGAAGAAAAGAAACTTGAAGTGTCTGCCATACATGAAGGAAGACCACCATGGACCCATCAGGTGGAGTCTCTACCTGAGCACATTGATTCTCAGTTAAAGCCATCACTGGAGATTCCACCAAAAGTAGAATTGAAAGAGCTTCCCAAACACTTAAAAATATTTTTTGGGAGACAATCACACCCTTCCAGTTATCATTGCATCCAATTGGAAAGTGATCAAGAAGAAATGTTACTGAATGTGTTAAAGGAGCATAAAGCAGCAATAGGATGGACAATTGCGGATCTCAAAGGTATCAGTCCATCTATTGTCATGCATAAACATCACTGATGCAGGTGCAAAACCTGTTAGAGACACTCAAAGAAGGCTTAATCCCAACATGCGGGAAGTTGTGAAGAAAGAGGGTTAAAGTGGTTGGATGCCGGGATCGTGTTATCCAATTTCTGATAGCACATGGGTAAGCCCTACCCAAACTGTGCCTAAAAAATCAGGCATTCAGATTGTTAGAGGCGAGAGGATGGTGAACACATTGCCACTCGACCGTCACTGGGTGGCGAGTCTGCATTGATTATAGAAATTAAACGCAGCTACATCCAAAGATCATTTTCCACTTCCGTTCATTGACCAAATCATTGAGAAGTTATCAGGTCAGAAAATTTATTGTTTTTTGGATGGGTATTCAGGATATAATCAGATTGCAATTCACCCTGATGATCAACAAAAGACTACCTTTACTTGCCCATATGGTACCTCGCATTTAGGCGAATGCCATTTGGACTTTGTAATGCCCCAGCCACCTTTCAAAGGTGCATGATGAGTATCTTTTCGGATATGATTGGGGAGTCTTTGGAAATCTTTATGGATGACTTTCAATTTTTGGTTCATCTTTTGAAAGTTGTTTAATTCAATTAACAAAGGTTTTAAAAAGATGTGTTGAAACAAATTAGTGTGTTGAGTTGGGAAAAGAGTCATTTTATGGTTCAAGAAGGGATTGTCTTAGGTCATGTAGTGTCAAAACGTGGCATTGAGGTTGATCATGCTAAAATTAAGATTATATCGACCCTACCCCCTCCCACGAATGTAAAAGGCATTAGGTCATTCTTAGGACACGCCGGTTTCTACAGACGATTCATAAAAGGATTCAGTACAATTACAAAACCATTATGCAACTTACTTTTGAAAGATGTGCCTTTTGTATTTGATGACGCATGTCTTAAAGCTTTTACTATGTTAAAACAGAAATTGGTTGAAGCCCCGATATTGCAAGCACCGAATTGGTCAATACCTTTTGAAATAATGTGTGATGCTAGTGACTTTGCAATGGGCCGTGTGTTGGGGCAACGGGTAGACAAGAAACCCGTGGCAATTTATTATGCTAGTAAAACTTTAGATGGTGCTCAATTGAATTATATACCACTGAAAAAGAGTTGCTTGCAGTTGTATATGCTCTGATAAGTTTAGGTCTTATATTTGGGGGAGCAAGGTCATTATCTATTCGGATCACAGTGCCGTACGCTATTTGATGGAGAAGAAGGATGCTAAACCAAGATTGATCAGATGGATTTATTGTTGCAAGAGTTTAACTTAGAAATTCGAGACAAGAAGGGTAGTGAGAATGTGGTGGCTGATCATCTATCAAGGATTATCAACAATGACATAGATAACACCTTGGAAATTAATGAGACATTCCCGATGAGATTTATTACAGTTTCTGAGTTACCTTGGTTTGCTGATATGTTAATTATTATGTGCAGGTGTTATTCCAGAACATTGGCAAAATGAAGCGACAAAAATTCTTGACAAAAGTCAAACAATATCTCGGGATGACCCAGATCTTTTTAAAGTTGGACTGATCAAGTTATCAGGGTGTATTCCAGATTCTGAAATTAAAGACGTCT
>CM046433.1:14880353-14991741 GCA_025506505.1 Flaveria sonorensis | reverse complement strand
AAACCTTTTCTTATTAACATTTTTGCATACTCGATCTTTTGTAATATATTTTACAACTGTATAACCATTTAAATCATTTAGAAAGTAAAAGAAGGATCGGATAGTAGAGTAAAATTTACTATTAAGAATAATAATGGCTCATCTAAAATTCCTATCTCAAATACTAAACAACACTAGATTAGTTGGTAACATTTCTATTATAAAACTGATTGATCATAACTTCCATCCATCATCAAAGATTTCCACCTTCTCCCTGATGTCTCCCACACAAACTCCATCCCACATCACCCATTGAAGGATGTAAACCTAGCTTGCCCCCATCTTTATGTATGATAGATCAGCAATCCATGACAATAGAAGAGTAATTCAACTTTAGCCTCAGGCCCTCAACTAATAGTGGGGTGAGAATTTTGCATGGGTGCCTGTGAGTAATTTTTTTGGGTGCCTAACTATGATATTCCTAAAATTCAATATTTAGTTTACTCAAGCAGTCTTTTCAGTGGGGCCCATGCACCCCCTAAACTCTTAATATATAGATCTGTCTTCACAGCCTTTTTAACAAAGTGTCCGAATGCACAACAACAGAATGTACTTAATCTTCATACAACAAAGAAACGCCATCATAAAACCCAATAGTGTATTCCTATCGCGTGACGTGCTGTTGCAACACAAAACAACGATGAGGCTCAGAAACAATGTCTCGTTGTGGTGCGATCTTGTGACCTCAAAAGGAAGACACATAGGGTACTACCGGAAAACAACCAAATACATTAGCAAAAGGCGAGAATTCTGACCAAAGAAAGTTCACATGGACCAACGGTCGGACCGAGGGTAAGATTGAAGAGGCTTCCAAGACATGCGCACGGGATACGACCGAAAACCCCCAAATACATCTCTCTACCAAGGCTCAAGTTAGACGAAGACTAACGACCGTCAAGAAGGGAAAAGACAGGCGCCCATTTCTCCCATCACCATCCTGAGCCAACACCGCCAGCCGAATTCTCCCGGTACCACCATAAAACCACCACCGTCGAGGTGAATGTAGTAGCTTAAAAAGGTGGTGGCATATAGTGGTTGTACCGACACATAACATGGCGGCACTCCACCGTGAGAAACCACAACAACCCCTAAACCTGCCTTGCATCCCTCTCTTCTCTAAAAACCATATGTATATAAACATGGTTTGAGAGAGGACCAAACTGTAAAACAAAAACCACCTTAGTTATACTATTCTTTTACTTTGTATTTTAATCATACACGAGAACTATATATGTATTACTAGAATAATCTGATTACATAAGCTAATTATTATAAAAATACAGTTGATAAATAACTTATACTGTTAGGAATTATGTATTACACTACATTAGATAATAAGAAAAAAATTGTTTCTAAATTCATAGATATTAAATACTTTTTTATACACAAATTTATATGATATGGTTATTTACCCTGTTTATCAATATCATAATTTTATTTGTTTTTTTACGATTTAATCACATTTGTTATTTTTATTGGTTTTAATAATAGTTTTTACATCTAGCTACTCAAGGTTTTAAAAAGTTATTATTTTATCCGAAATCTTTAACTCTGTTATTTTAAAATGTTAAAATCCATCATTAAAATTAGTAATTATATAAATTTTCTTATAAAAATAAAATCCTAATATATGTTTACGTGTTTGCTGCTAATATTTTATTTGTGTATTACTGTTTCATTCACGACCTACATTGAACATTTCATGATTTCATGTTCGAATCTTTCATCAAAAACTGAATCATAAGATTGTGGCTTTATCGATGGGAAATGAGGATGGAGCTGGTTTTGGTGACGGTTGCAAGCCATTGCAAATCGGTTATATTGTGATTCACGATCACAACCATGCCAAACAATCTTCTTATGATAAATTAATAATTTTGCAATTTACATAATATTTTAAATTAACATAGTTAACGATTTACATGAAAATGATAACTTTTAAAATCTTGAAGAGCTAGATGAAAAAAAAGAATGAAAATGGAACATGTGAGAAAATAGCAATAGTTCAATAAAATAACCAAATCAGATAGCACTAAATTATATAATTATTTTTGTTATCACAACTAAATCAGATAATAAATATGAAAAGGAGTTAATAAAAATTATTAACAGGCTGCAAACTAAGAGAGAAACGTATTAAAATTTTAAATCAGGTCAAATATCTATAAATGTAAAGGAAATAAGTTAATAAATATACAACTAGGATGTTACCGCCCACGGCCGCGGGGCTAGCCAAACTTTATGAACTAACCTATAAATGTGTTCCTTTTGAGGAGAATACTATAACTTAAGATCAAGTTGAGTTGATTATGTAGTAACATGGATTAAGGATATCTTGAGTAAGATTAAAACTTCTTTCTTCAATAGTTGTTAAGATTCACTATATAATGACTCGATAAAATAAATTATTTTAATACACATTCTAAATTATCTAACACAAAGCAACATGAAACAATTTTGCATTGTGTATCTCAAATTGACTTCAAATGCATATGTTGTTTAAAAATCAAAAGCAAAAAATTAGAGTTAAAATAATCAGGGTTACGGTAAACCTATTGAAACATCAAATCATCAACTCATTTATGATGCAACAGTATTGATCACTTCATCGTCATTGTAGTCATTATCAATCTCATGTTCAACTAATCGGAATCGCATATAAATAATACAACAAAAAAGCAATTTAAAACCAAATCTTTTAAATTAACAGACGAATCTTGTTATACAATTGAGTACAAAATGCCAAATTCAACAACATAAGAACGAAGAGACGAACTTAAAGAATACAAGAAAGAACTTTATTAAAAAATGATTACAAGTGATTGCGATTTTGTTTGTGATGATGTGATCACCGTTTACATAGAATCCCTATTATAGCGCTAATTGACTAACTAACTATAACCCTTAAATAATACAATCACATATAATTGAAATTACATTTGGACCCTAGACTAAAACTTCCGAAGCAGAAAGCACCCTTGTGAAAACTTCCGAAGCCAAACTCTAACACTTTCAATACTCACCAAAACTTCCAAAGCCAAAAAACCTTCGAAGATCTTGAGAGCTTCGGAAGAATCAAATAAGCTTCAGAACTCTTCCGAAGCAAACATAACCTTCGAAAGATTTCACCCAAGCTTCGAAAGATATATGTTAAGCTTCGGAAGATATTAAACTTCGGAAGAAACACTTGTTTTGACTTTAATATCTCACAATCTCCACCTTAAAATAAAAATAAGATTTTAACCAACTCCCAATGCATCCAAGCAAAACTTGAACTTGACACCAGGTAGAGATTTAGTAACACATCTGCTGGATTCTCCAAAGTAGACCCACTACAACTTTCACATTCCCAGCATTCACCACATCCCTTATGAAGTGCAACTTCACATTAATGTGCTTTGTCCTCTAATGAAACATGCTATTCTTTGACAACTAGACTGCACCCTGGTTATCACTGTGACACTACTGAGTCTGCAACATTGATTCCCAATCAGAAACAACAACCATGCAGCCACATAGCTTCCTTGCTGCCTCAGTAAAGCTATATACTCAGCCTCTGTTGTAGACAATGCCACTACATGCTGTACTGGGCTTTCCAACTAACCAAGTTACCCAGCACTTGAAATGCCTACCCTATAATAGACCTACCTCTATCCAGGCCCTTGGCAAAATCTGAATCACATAACCAACAATCCGTTTACTCCCCACATGTTCATGACACCCAAACACTAAGCCATAGTTTTAGTACCCTGAGATATCTCAAGATCCATTTCACAGCATCCCAATGACTTTACCTGGATAGACAAGTACCTGCTGACTAACTCATACATAACCAATATCTAGCCTTGTAAGACCATCAAGTACATCAAGCTCCCAACCACATTGGCATAAGGGACCTTCTTCATATACTCACCTCAACATCCGACTTAGGACATCAGAGCTTAACAGTTAAAATGAGCACCAATAGGAACATTTACTGGCTTCCCCTCATTCATTCTATAGTTACTCAGTACTTTCTCCAGTAAGAGCTTTAAGACAATTTTAACACTCTGTGTCCCTATCTCTCTTGATTTCCATGCCCAAATCTTCTTTGCTTCACCTAGATCTTTCATCTCAAACTCAGACATCACATATTCTTAGTAGCTTCACTTCCTCCAAGTCTTGACAAGCCCCAACATGTCATCAACATACAGAAACAAATATACAAACTTGTTCAATCTGTATTCCTTAAAATAGACACAACTATCATAGGTTCTCCTCTAAACCCATAGTCACCATATGTTCATCAACATTTTATACCACTGTCTAGAAGATTGCTTTAACCTATATAAGGACTTCTTAGGAGACACACCTTATCTTCCTGCCCTTTAACCTCAAACCCCTCCGCCTGCTTCATATAGATTGTTTCATCTAAATTCCCATGTAAAAACACAGTTTTCACATCCAACTGATGTAACTCCATATCCATAGAAGCAGTCAATGACATCATAACCCTTATAGATGAATGTTTCACCACAGGTGGAGAATATTTCATTATAATCCACCATTGTCTTCTATGTAAACCCTTAGCTACTAATCTAGCTTTGTACCTAGAAGGTTCACCTTCAGAAATCCCATCTTCTAGTTTGAACAACCACTTTACATGATACAGGCTTGTGACCCTCAGGTTTATTAACCAGCTCCCATGTGCCATTCTTATAAAGAGGTTCCATCTCTTCCTCTATGGCCTTGCACCATTTTGAGCTTTCTTTCACAGAAATTGTCTCAGAGTATGGTCAACGGTTCATAGATGCTTTCTTCTTCAGTAGCAATAAAGGCTAATACTGACAAATCCATCCCCTCTCTATCCCTATGAGTGGAGGTACCACTTGTCTCCTCTGTCTGTCCCTAGCCAATTGGTAATCATGTTGGCTACCAGAAGTGCCATGATCAACACCTTTATCACTCACACCCTGCTACTCCACCTCAATCTAAACCCCACTTTGTTCTCCAACTTCTAAACTCCTTTACATCTTCCTGGAAAACAGTATCTCTGCTCACTATCACCCTGGGTCTGCCACTATCTAGCCTCCACAACCTATACCCTTTCACACCATCAGGGTATCCTAGAAATACACATTTGCAGACCCTGGGTTCTAGTTTTTCTTGGCAAACATAAGCATAAGCCAATGACCCAAATACTCAAAGATCATCATAGTCATACTTTCTACCTGACCATGCCTCTATAGGAGTCTTCATGTCTAATGTAGCTGATGGAGACCTATTGACTAGATAAGCTCCAGTGGTCATAGCTTCAGCCAAAACTGCTTGGGTAAACCAGAACTAGCCACATACACATTGCCTTTTCAAGTAAGGTCCTGTTCATCCTTTCAGCCAAAACCATTCTGCTATGGATGACTGGGTACAGTTCTGTGTCTTACAACACCATGAGCTTTACAATACTGATTAAACTCATAGTTGTAGACTCAGTTCTTAGCTTCTTGACTTTTCTTTCAGTTTGGGTTTCCACACGGACTTTCTATTCCTTGAACTTACTAAAAGCATCACTCTTATTATTTAAGATGATCACCCAAACTCTTCTTGAAAAATCATCTAACAAAGTCATATCTAGCACCACCCAAAGAATCAACCTTAACAGGACCCCATAAATCAGAGTGAATGTAGTCTAATACCCTATTTATGATATGGCTAGCCCTTATGAATTTAACCCTCTTGTGTTTCCCAAGAATACAAGTTTCACAAAAACCAAAATCACAATTCTTCAACTTAATCACCACCTGTTGCTTCTGCAACTCCACCAGTCCTTGCTGGCTGATATGACCAAGCCTCTGGTGTCACAATATGGCCTTAGAACTACTATCACTTAAGGCAGTTGCCATATGGGACTCTACTACACCAGCACTATCTAGTACATAGATATTATTATCCTTTCTATTACCAGACAGTACCACCATTGATCCTTTAATCACCTTAGCCTTACCATCCCTAAGACTAACATGGTAACTAGAGCTCTCCAACAACCCTAAAGACAACAAACTTCTTTTAAGATTAGGGATATACCTTACATCATAAAGATTTACTTCTATTCCATTCTTCATCTTTAGAGTCACTGTATAATGACCTACAATCTTGCAAGGTCTATCATCCTCTAACCTTACAGAACCAAGATCTTCAAACTTCAAATCTTTGAAGAACTCTTTCATAGGTGTCATATGGTATGAACAACCTGAATCCATCACCCACTCATCCTCATTACCACTATTTGTAACAGCCAACACATCTGTACTTTCATATCCATCAGATACATCATCTCGTGCATTGTGATTAGAATGAGATTTTGACCCACTTGATTCACCCTTCTTTCTTTTCCAGTCAGGACAATCCTTCTTGAAGTGCTTCTCTGACCCACACATAAAACACCTCCTCTTGGACTTGGATCTTGACTTTGAGACACTTCTCGGCTTAAAGCTTCTTTGTTCAGATCTTCCCTTGATCACCAAGCCCTCTCCACCATCTTTTTTATAATAGTTTTCTTCTTCAATTCCTTTGAATTAAGAGCTGCCAGCACTTCCTCCATGGTAATAGTATCCCTACCATACATCAAAGTATCCATAAAGTGCTCATAAGATGATGGGAAAAAGGTCAAGAATATGATCGCTTGGTTCTTCATCATCCAATTCAACTTCAATGTTTTCAAGATCTAACACCAACTTGTTGAATTCGTCAGTAAGATCTTCAATTGACTTCCCTGGCGCCATTTGGAAAGTGTACAAACGTTTCTTGAGATACACCTGTTAGCAAGAGACTTTGTCATGTACAGACTTTCCAATTTTGACCAGACCCCTGCCGCCGTCGTCTCCTTCGATACTTCTCTCAGTAACCGATCACTCAAGTTCAAGATGATTGAACTCTATGTGTGTTCAAGCATCTCCTTCTTCTCCTTGTCAGACATCGTGTTCGGTAACTTAGATTTTCCAGCCAAGGCATCCACCACTCGTTGATGAAGGAGCAATGCCTTCATCTTCAGTCGCCATAATCCAAAGTCGTTTTTCTCTTCGAATTTCTCAATCTCAAACTTTGTTGACACCATCGTTACCCCCGAACGATCTTTGATTGAATCTTGATCCTCAATTGAGCCTCTAACCAGGATTTGATACCAATTGTTATACAATTTAGTACAAGAATGCCAAATTCAACAACAACAAGAACGAAGAAGACGAACTTAAAGAATACAAGAAATAACTTTATTCAGAAATGATTACAAGTGATTGCGATTTTTGTTTGTGATGATGTGATCACCGTTGACATAGGATCCCTATTTATAGCGCTAATTGACTAACTAACTATAACGGTCAAATAATACACTCAATATATAATTAAGAATTTATATTTAGGACCCTAGACTAAAACTTCCAAAGCAGGAAGTACCCTTGTGAAAACTTTCGAAGCCAAACTCTAACACTTCCAATACTCACCAAAACTTTCGAAGCCAAATAACCTTTGGAAGATCTTGATAAGCTTCGGAAGAAATCAGATTAAGCTTCAGAACTCTTCCGAAGCAAACATAACCTTCTGAAGATTTCACCCAGGCTTCGGAAGATATATGTTAAGCTTCGGAAGATAATTAAACTTCGGAAGAAACACTTGTTTTGACTTTAATATCTCACAAATCTAAAACAATAGTTAAATTAAACTTTAGTGATAAAAAAATAAGCGAGCTATGATGAAAAGTCAAATCTATAAGGTTTTGAATCTTAACTTTACAATTATGTTTATTCTAGAATTGATTTTTAAATTTTCTTCATATCTCCTCCAAATACCTTCCGATGGTTAACTTCTTTGATGCTTTGTTTTGAGTGACATATTTCTGTCTCCTTTGTTATCTCATCGACCCTCTGTTGCGTCCCCAAGACATTATGGTTTCTACGTATGCCACTCTTAGCTTCCCTGATTGGTGTGGTCATCGTTGTTACTTGAGCAGCTACCGCTGGATGAAAGGCAACCATTGGTCCATCTATTCCGCCGGAGAGACAAATGAAAGCCTACTCTCACTGATATCGTGGTCAACTCCATCGCCACTATTCCTATTACTCCTTCAAGGACCACCACCAAAACAATAGTTTAAGGACTACTTTATTATCAAAAACCCCAATAGAAGGAAGAAGAAGCCGATCCAAGCTTCCAAGGCAGTCATCGTCGCTGGAGAACCCGCATTTCTCCCCACCCTCACCCTTTCTCTTGACGATTCAATCTTCACCTTTGATCGGGTGGTGAAAGTTCGACGTTTAAAGACTTTATTTTCATGTTTGCGTGTCAAATTATGGGAAATAGAGTTACTTTTGGATATTATTGTATTTGTATGATAAATGTGAAGAATACGAAGAAGTCGGAAGAACGGGACGAAAATTAGAGCTCGAGAGGTGAATATATGTAAAAGAAAAGTTCCAAGACAACGGTAACTTAAAACGGGAATAACTTGAGCTAGGAAAAGATTTACGGGACCCACAACCTATCAACGAAAAGATCTCAAAGAGTTACACATGAAAATAAACTTTGTGCAGGGGGTGGCGCCACCGAAGCCATCAGCGTCAGTAAACCCGAAACTTGCTGACCGACGCTACCTCTAACGCCTAGCTTGACGCCAAGATGGAGCCACCGACGCCATTGGTGGTGCCACTGACGCCGAGCATCGCGTTTTGGTGGATTTAAACTAATTTGAGAGGTTTTAAAGAGGATTAGCCCTAATATGAAAAGAATATCTTTACACATAATTATTGGACGAAAAGTTACCATATTCCATCATTCCAAAGGCCTTCCAACATCAAGATCATCAAAATCTACATGTTCAATCTCATTTACCTTGAAGATTCAATGATGATGCAAGGCTAAATCAATTGTGATTCATTTCGGGGGACGGGTTTGTGTAAGTTTTTGTTTTTCTTAGTTTGTAACTTAGATTTGAGATTGGATCTTGAACCTTTTAAGTTCTTTTGGATTCAATTCATGATTTGATTATTTAAACTATTTGATTATGTTTAAACCTAATTTTAGTTTTCTATAACTTTGGTTTCCTTTAATCTTGGTATGGTTAATCATTAGAATTAGAGTTACATAATTCAAATTGATGTTTGTGTGAATGAAGTCCCTTAAGCTTTAATTCATAATTGGCACTTAGATCTTATCATGTATAAGTCACAATTAAGGACTTCTCAATAAGTTTCACTAAAAAACATAACTTTGTCAAACCGGAATCCTGAAGTAGATTGTTTTTCCCCAAGTTTGTTAAAAACCTAAACTTTTATTTTATTAATTTGATTATTTCTAAATTCAATTAATCAAGCAATTTACTTTTTAATGTTTAATGTTGATAGGTTAATCATTACTAGCACTTTTCTGTGATTCTCTATGGATTCGACACCCTTCTTACCCTTTACTATTAAGGATACTTAGACACTCTTTAATTAATATTTTTGACCAACCACGCGACATCGATCAACCTTCCATCTTTTTTCTTCCTTCATTTTAATACACTACAAAAATGGTTTAAAACATAAATGAAAAATATTATTGTGGTCAAAATAAAAAATTGAAATGTCCACTAATCATTTCCCTTCTCTTTTAATATATAGAGTAAAGTAATATTGTTTAATGGTATTTTTAAATAAGTAAATAAGTTAGTTAATTTTATAAAGTTTTGACCAAACATAAAATTCAAATGTTAGGTTACAAAATTTAAATTTTAAAAATTAGAAAAGTTGATGTCACCGCATATTAAAAAAGAGATATTATAAGTTTTAAATTCACGTGTCAAAAACTGTCTAAAAATTTGACGAAGTGGTGGAAGCTTTGTTACTTTTTGAAATAGAGATATTATAACTTTTTCAATGATTTTTCTATAACCTAATATGCTTCATTGTTGATTACAACTTATGTTAATTCATGTACAGTAGTGTGTCAAAATATAAAAGCAAGGGTAGCGATCACAAATAACCTAGATAAGACAAGAAAACTCGAAACCTTAGAGACGGTATTTGATTGTGGGACCGACATGATAATAATTATAAACTTTTTCAAGGGTATGTGATGATTATGATATTAGGTGATACAGTTTTGAAAATCTAAAATGAATCTGATACCTAATTACCACATTGCTACACATAATTAATATATTTTATATTTTAAAAATATAATAAATAATATTTGAAGTTGAAATTTAGATGTGTAGTTGAATATTTGATTTATGAAGTAGGTTTTAGGGTGTCTCAAAATCGAGTTTCAGATAAGGCTATCCCAACAAGCATGTTTTAAGCATGTATAATAATAACACGAATACATGATACTTGCGATTATATCTAAACCGGTGATGAATACTGAGTTCTTGACGGTATGAGGCTAGATATGGGATATGATTTTACACTCAGCCCTTAGGTATGGAACTATGATACAAACACGTATCCTTGAAGTGACGCCCATTATTCCAGATATCAACGTTTCGTAATTTCCTCCTTGATTTGTAACATTACGGAGACACATGTTCCAGTTAGATGTTTGTGGGGTTGGATGTAGATAGGAAATCCCTTTTCTTTTTTTAGGATTTTCATCTCTCGTCACATTAATTCTAGTGTTTACGCTTTGATGTCCTCTAGCTTTGCTTGGTACCATGTCTCGTCCTTCTACCTCTTTAGATACTTCACTTATTATATTGAATTTAAAAAATAGCTTTTGAAGTTGTTCTCCATTGAGTTTGATGATGAGGATGGTGTCTTTTATCTTCATAGTGGCAATTTATGTGAGATGTAAAAGTCAAAACAAGTGTTTATTCGGAAGTTAATTATCTTCCGAATCTTGACATATTTTTTCCGAAGCTTGGCTGAAATCTTCCGAAGGTTATGTTTGCTTCGGAAGTGTTCTGAAGCTTAATCTGATTCTTCCGAAGCTTAGTCAGAATCTTTCAAAGGTTATGTTTGCTTCGGAAGTTTTGAAAGTATTGGAAGTGTTAGAGTTTTACTTTAGAAGTATCCCGAAGGGTACTTCCTACTTCGGAAGTATTAGTCTAGGGTCCTAAATGTAAATTCTCAATTATATGTTGAGTGTGTAATTTGATCGTTATAGTTAGTTGGTCGATTAGTGTTATAAATAGGGATCATGTGTAATCTTGAAAAAGGAATAAAAACAACAGTTTTACAATCACCATAATCATTTGAGAATAAGTTCTTTCTTGCATTCTTGAAGTTCGTCTTTTTCGTTTCTTGTTGTTGTTGAATTGCGCGTTCTTGTACTCAATTGGTGTAACAATTGGTATCAGAGCCTGGTTAGAGGCTCAATTGAGGAACAAGATTCAATCAAAAATCGTTCGGCCGTAACGATGGTGTCAACAAAGTTTGAGATTGAGAAATTCGATGGGAAAAACGACTTTGGGTTATGGCGACTGAAGATGAAGGCATTACTTGTTCATCAACGAGTGGTGGATGCCTTGGATGGAAAATCTAAGTTGTCGAACACAATGTCAGACAAGGAGAAGAAGGAGATGCTTGAACAAGCATACAGTTCAATCATCTTGAACTTGGGTGATATGGTACTGAGAGAAGTATCGAAGGAGACGACGGCGGCAGGGGTCTAGTCAAAATTGGAAAGTCTGTACATGACGAAGTCTCTTGTGAATAGGTTGTATCTCAAGAAGCGTTTGTACACTTTCCAAATGGCACCTGGGAAGTCAATTGAAGATCATACTGACGAATTCAACAAGTTTGTGTTAGATCTTGAAAACATTGAAGTTGAATTGGATGATGAATACCAAGCGATCATATTCTTGACCTCTCTCCCATTATCTTATGAGCACTTTGTGGATACTTTGATGTATGGTAGGGATACTCTTACCATGGAGGAAGTGTTGGCAGCTCTTAATTTGAAGGAATTGAAGAAGAGAACTGATTATAAAGAAGATGGTGGAGAAGGCTTGGTGGTCAGGGGAAGATCTGAACAAAGAAACTTCAAGCCGAGAAGTGTCTCAAAGTCAAGATCCAAGTCTAAGAGGAGGTGTTATGTGTGTGGGTCGGAAAACCACTTCAAGAAAGATTGTCCTGACTGGAAAAGAAACAAGGGTGAATTAAGTGGATCAAAGTCTCATTCTAGTTACAATGCACAAGATGATGTATTTGATGGAAATGAGAATGCAGATGTGTTAGTGGTCATAAGCAGCGGTAATGAGAATGAGTGGGTGATGGATTCAGGTTGTTCATACTATATGACACTTGTGAAGGAGTTCTTTAAGATTTGAAGTTTGAAGATCTCGGTTCTATAAGGTTAGGGGATGATAGACCTTGCAAGATTGTAGGTCATGGTACAGTGACTTTAAAGATAAAGAATGGAATGGAAGTAGATCTTCATGATGTAAGGTATATCCTAATCTTAAAAGAAGTTTGTTACCATTAGGGTTGTTGGAGAGATTTGGTTACCATGCTAGTCTTAGGGATGGTAGGGCTAAGGTGATTAAAGGATCAATAGTAGTACTGTCTGGTAATAGAAGGGATAATAATATCTATGTACTAAATAATGCTGGTGTAGTAGAGTCCCATGTAGCAACTGCCTCAAGTGATAGTAGTTCTAAGGCCATATTATGGCACCAGAGGCTTGGTCATATCAGTTAGCAAGGACTGGTAGAGTTGTCGAAGCAACAGGTTATGACTGAGTTGAAGAATTGTGATTTTAGTTTTTGTGAAACTTGTATTCTTGGGAAACACAAGAGGGTTAAATTCACAAGGGCTAAGCATATCATAAGTGAGGTATTAGACTACCCTACTCTGATTTATGGGGTCCTGCTAAGGTTGATTTGTTGGGTGGTGCTAGGTATTTTGTGACTTTGATAGATGATTTTTCAAAAAGGGTCTGGGTAATCATATTAAAGAATAAGAGTGATGCCTTTAGTAAGTTCAAGGAATGGAAAGTCCTTGTGGAAACCCAAACTGAAAGAAAAGTCAAGAAGCTAAGAACTGATAATGGGTTGGAGTTCTGCAACCATGAGTTTAATCAGTATTGTAAAGCTCAAGGTGTTGCAAGACACAGAACTGTACCTGGTCATCCATAGCAGAATGGTTTGGTTGAAAGGATGAACAGGACCTTACTTGAAAAGGTAAGGTGTATGTTGTCCAGTTCTGGTTTACCCAAGCAGTTCTGGGCTGAAGCTATGACTACTACAACTTATCTAGTCAACAGGTCTCCATCAGTTGCATTAGACATGAAGACTCCTATGGAGGCATGATCAGGTAGAAAGCATGACTATGGTACCCTTAGAGTATTTGGGTCATTGGCTTATGCTCATGTTAGCCAAGAAAAACTAGAACCCAGGGCTTGTAAATGTGTATTTCTAGGATACCCTAATGGAGTGAAAGGGTATAGATTATGTGTTTTGATTTTTGGGTCTTACATCGTATTACATATATGTAAACAAGTTTACTTACACGCAAACATACGTGTTAAAATATTTACATAACAAAAGCATATACGTAAGCATGCTTACATATACGTAATCATACATGTAGATGTGATTAAATATATGTAGGAATATATGTGAACATGTTTACGTATGCGTAAACATGTTTATATATACACAAACACATATGTGAACTTGTTTATGTATACGTAAACATGTATGTAATTACATAAAAGGCCTGCAAAAAATATTTTCGTTCTTTTAATATACTTTGGGTTTGTATTTTAAATGAATGCATATGATTTTAAATAAATTTAATATTGTATTTGACTTTGGAGAAAGAATGAGAGATTTGAGGGATTTAGGTTGTTTCTAAAAAAACTATAATCTACCTAATATACCCCTGAATCATTTAAGTAAATTAAATAATTATTAAATATTTACAAATTTACCATTGATGAATATCAACTATTGATCAATGGTTTACAAACAGTTTTATTATAATGGAGGCTTTTTTAGGAACCCTCTCCTATATATATATATATATATATATACTAGCTTTAGTTACTCGTGTATTACACGGAAGTGTATAGAATTAATTATTAAATAATATAAAAATAAATATGAAATCAAGTGTGTTATATATAAATAAGACATAGCAACTTTTGATTATAAGGTCACAAATGACCAAAAACATCCTTGTAAACTACATTTGTAGTAACATTAGTAGGTTTACACTCATTATCTAAAGCTAAACCTTCAATCCATCTTTACTCTTAACTTGTGACAATATGCCATAAAACTGATCATGCGTAAAAATAGGCTCTTTCAAGTATAAACCGACACTTGACAGAGATTGACCTTAACTTTTGTTTATTGTCATAGCGAAATATACAGTCAAAAAAAACTGTCTTCTTTTAGACTTCAAAGAAATACTTTCGACGAGTCAAATCGTGAGCTAGATATTAAGTGGGTGTGAGGATATTAGTATGAAAAGTTAAGATTTGAATAATATAGACTGAAAAGTTATATGCAATAATTAGATCAATTTCGAATTATTTTGACACTGTAATCAAATATAGAGATATAGTATTGAATCAGGTTGGATCGGTCTATTAATGTTCATAATATATTTTATTAGTTGTTGATTATCATTTATTTAATATTAACTTTAGTAAATCCGAATATTATACGGGTTGAGAAAATAAAATATTAAATATAATAAAATTTTATGAAGTATAAAATGATAATCTAAAATATCATATGATTAAAATTACATATGAGTAATAACTATAAATAATAAAATAACGATATCAATTTTTAAACTTTTGTTTTTAAACTTTCATCCAAAAGAAAGTTAAATATTTTTTTCAAAACAAACCGTATTAAAAATGTTATTTTTAAATTTTTTTTATTATAACTCCCAATTTTAATTATTTTTAGTTTATAAAAAATTTACTTTTTAAAAATATAAATTTTAAAATATTTTATATTTTAAAAAAGTTAGATGTTTTAGAAAAAATTTTAATTGTATAAAAAATTGTTTTCTAGAAATAACTTTAAAAAAAAGATATCTTTCTTAATTTATTAAAAAATGAATCTAAAAAGAAATTAAAATTATTTAATATTTTTAATTTAGGTAATTATTTAAGAGGAGAGAGAGGCGGAAAAAATAAACTTAGGGGGTCTAGAAATATGTCAAGTGTCCCCTTAAATTACTCTTTTAGTATTATATATAGATAGGATTAGATCTTATTAAAACCAGCTTTATTTTCAAAACCAATAGAACTAATAACAACCATACGTTAAGTTGTTCAATGGTTGAGATTAAAATGGATAAAAAGTGTAAATATTCATTTAACTGATGAATTTAATTTAATAAAAAGAATATAATAGTAAAAACATTTTTTCTCTCTTCAATTAATTGTCTATTAATTAATTTTCTCTCATTTGTAACTCTATCCTCTATCCTCTCTGCTCTCTCATCTCACAAATTTAAAACAAATGAAAATGAAAAATCCTAATATCACTAAATATCTCACACGCGTTTCTAAAATCATTCATTATTTAAATTAAAAAAATAAAATGATTTACACATATGTAAATTAATGTAGTTTGTAAGATATATGTTATCTAAACAAATTACATGCATGTAAGTTAGTGATATCTATTTTACTAAACTTACATCAAAACTATAAAAAACATAACAAATTTTAAGTTGTTTTTGCATTAGATAAATTTGGTGTTTGTAACAAATCAACACCAAACAATGTATCTTAGCCTACACATTGGTAACATGTTACATGTACGTTAGTTTTGTGAATATTGTATGAAGTTAAGTGATTTAAATACATGTAAGTTAGTGTATTTTTAAAACAAGGTGTTAACGGTATGCATGTTAGATATATGTAAGTTAATGTATTAAAGTTACATATATGTTATCAAATTTATGTATATGCAATCATATTTATACAACTAAAATATATATGTGATTTATATATACGTAACCAAAAAGATTAAATATGTCGTCTACGTAAATATATATGTTTACGTATATGCAAACAAGTTTACATATAGGCTCAAGAATACGTAATACTGTATACATGTATGCAAGCCATACAACTTCATATTTTTCAAAAGTTTATTTATGATCAAAACCATAATCATACATGAAGAAAAAAACCTTAATGGGATTATTGAGTAGACAACTCATCAACGTCACCATTCTCATCTTCGTTGTTGTAGTCATGAATAGAGTCAAACCTTAATCAATAGCGGCAAACCAAATTGTTCAAACATTATCAATCAGGTAGAAATCAAAATAACAAATTGTAACTGTGTGACGTGTGTTTATGATAATCGTGAATATTTATTAAATATAGCAATCCATAACTCTTTTATATATCTAAACAAGAAATCCATGCATTTAAGAAGCCACCGTTTGAATATTGAAGCAGGTGACTCACCACCCACCAAAAACACTAGTTTCTTGTTGGGTTGCAAGATTATGTGGGCTGAAAACAAATATACATAACAAAGCATTAATGTTGTCAACCATTATAGATTCCACTGAACAACTAATTTAAACTCCAAAGATATTATTCTTGAAACGAGAGGAAGAAACAATGAACATATTCGATTTATGTGGAATTTAAATTATAATTGATTACGAATGGGGAAATGATTTTGATAAATCATGGTTGAAAAAGATTGAAATTAGCTAATAATGAGGAGCTATAAATTAGGGAATCAAAATTCAAACATTTGTCAATTTATCATCTTACCTTTTATAATAAAGTAAATACAAAATAACAATTATATTAATCAATGGCTCATATTAGTCCTCGCATATATTTTGATCTTTATAATTTCTAAAAAGATCATGATCATATATATATATATGTATATATATACATGTATATATATATATGTATATATATATATGTATATATATACATAAGTATATATATATATATGTATATATATATATATATAGAAGAGATATCAAATAAAAATCATGTTTATAATTAAAAATCGTAAAAATCATCACTATCTAATCACATAATCTATAATTGATTTAAATTTTTAATTGTTTAAGATATATTTGAGTAAACTTTAACTTTATTTTTTGAGGTCATTATTTATTTTTTTATTTAAACTCCAAAGAATGAATATGATTACGAAACGACTTACGTATACGTAACTTGTATAAGTTAGATGTACGCAACTTTTAGTTGTACACTTGGTAACATGTACTTACATATACATAACCCTTACATATATGTAACTCTTAGTTATACACTTTTTAATACGTACTTACATATATCTAACCCTTGGTTTTCATGGTTTTTATTTATAACATGGTTTCCAAGGGATCCCTCCCTTATATGTATGAATGTGTGTGTGTGTGTGTCTATGTATATATATATATATATATATATATATATATATATATATATATATATATATGGTAGGGTTATCTTGAGAACCACCTTTTTTTTATGATAACTCTAGTAACCAATATGAACCACAAATTTTAGACACATGCTATTTTCACCTTTTTTTTTTTAACTTTCATAACTTTTTTTCATGACATTATTTTTTCAAAAACAATTCACCATTAGTTTAAGTATTTTTTATCTTTTCAACGCTTACTATATTGATATACTTTTTTTTTAAAAATCATCCACCTGTTATTTACATATGTGTAAATCTAGTTATAGACATGCGTAATACCGGATTTACACATGTGTAAAATGAATTTCGTAAAAAAACGAGAATTTTTTTATTTTAATATTTTTTTTATTTTTTTATGAAAGAGGGAAACAAGGGAACATTTTTGTGTTTTTACTTTTTTATTTTTATGTTATTTTTTTGTTTTATAAATTTTTTTATAATTTTTTTGTTAATTAACATTTTGTCATTGAAAACTATTGGCTCATATTGGTTCCTAAAGTTTTCACAAAAAAGTGAGTTCTCATTTGATCCCTCCCATATATATATATATATATATATATATATATATATATATATATATATATATATATAAATATATATATATATATATACATATATAGGGAAAGTTTACAATACAAAGTGAAGATGTCGTTCGAAGCGTACGAAGCCACTACAGGGTGCCGTATGGCAAAGTAAAAATTTGGACGGGAGGGTAGGATGGTAATTATACCCATTACAGGGCGTAACTAAATTCACTCTTGTCTAATTTTTGAGATACAAAATTTATGAAGACGTGATCCGCTACATTAATCATCGTTTATAGGTTTTTTTAGGTTTTAATAGTTGCTTGTATTGAGAACTTTTTTGAACATAATACCATCTGTCAATTGATTATTGCAGATAGCGATCCCAAGTTTTGATTTTTTATAATTGTAGATATGATCGGCCAGAGCTCAGGTATATATTAATCGATTTGGTTGATCTTGGATGATCGATTTGCTATGTGATTGTTTTTTGAATATGTTTCATTCGCATTGATTCGTGTAATTTTTCTTATTGTTGAATATCATTATTAACGTTTTTACTATTTGACTGATACAAGTTTTATTGATCGATTCATGATATCATATGTGAGTGAGGTGATGTAATTTTTTCTGCGTAAGTTTGTGATGAAAGGTTTGGATTTTTCAGTGTAAACGTGTTAGGATTGCATGATAAGTACGTGTTAGGATTGCATGATAAGTAACAGATAAAATGATTATTTATAGTGTAATTGTTTACATCACTTAGTATAGGTAAAGTATTTTAGTTACTGCGTAATTAGAATATAATGGTTGCGTGATTTTTATGGTTATTTGATACCGTAAAGTGATTTCGTTATTGCGTAATTAGAATATTATGGTTGTGTGATTTAGAGATTTTTAGTTTTGCGTAATTAAATATAATGGTTGCGTGATTCATGGAATTTTCATGATCTAAATTGATTTGATTGGTGCGTAATTAGAATATAATGGTTGCGTAATTTATATTTTTTTATATTTTTTGTTTTGAATAATATGGCCGTGATCTGTCATTACGTGCGACTATCTCCACTATAGAAAGAAAAAAGTAAAGAAAGATAAAATTCCCTAGTAAATACTTGTAGTTATTTTACTTGAGTATTTTATAGTCAATAATCACGCAATAGCAGTTAAAGAACCTCTTTCGTTATCACGCAGTTATGGGTCGTTAAAAAAACCGTAAAATTTGGGGTTGTGAAATCACACAATTGTTTTTACAATTGTGTTATTTATCACGCTAATGGGCTGAAATTACCCAACTACCCTTTTTAATAAAAACGAAGTGGAATTATCACGCTTTGTCTGTCAGGCGCTGAGATTTTGAAATGAACAGTCGAGATTGCTTCGTATGCATCGCAGAAATTATATGCTTTGTATAGTAACCGTAAGAGGGATCTTAAGAAAACCACAATTTTATGTGAAAAGCAGAGAAAACCAATGAAATCGGTCACACAACCTATAATTTTTTTATTACCACCCTTTATATTTGTTTGTGTGTATACATAAGTAAGGGTACGGATAAAATAAAAAACGTAGCATGGTTCTACATATACGTCACATATAGGTTACGCATACGTAACCAATTTTCATTTGACATAGTTTTACGTATACGTAAGACTCTTCATTCTCGTATTTATGTTCAACATATATGTAACAAATACTTAAACACTCTTTTAACAATTAAAATAACATAAAATTTATAAATTATGTTTTTAGTTTCCGTGGTTTTCTTTGATTTTCACATAATTATTTGGTTTTCTCAAGAACCATCCCATATATATATATATATATATATATATATATATATATATATATATATTAGTTTAGAAGATTCAGAAGTATGGTGGCATCTCTCTAGACATGATATTCACAACAATTTATCATCAGGAGTTGTCGATTCTTGAAAGATGTTTGGTTCTTAGCAACACTTATGTACTACTATTCATCACAAATATACTTTCCTAACATGATTGTGGTATAGTAGAATCAAAATGATAATCGTTTCCGTAAATTTATAACCAAATATGTGTGTAAAATACCTCGTATATTCATATAGGTATGCGGTACGTCCCATTCATGAGGTTCCTCCCTCCCCTATTAATATTAATACAAACATAGTAATAGATGTAAATAATCTAGAAAGTCGGTAACGTGAACACTCACAATAATAAATGTATAACAAATAAAACATACCATTAACATGAAAAAATAACAATTTTCCAAACTGCAAGCCCATTACTCACTGTAATTAATGCATTGAAATTGTACAAAGTCAAAACACTTAATTAAGTGATTTTGCTCATAGATGATTATCCATCCTAATAGACTGAAAACAATTTCTTGCATAATTTCCCCCTAACATTAGTTTAGTGTTAATACAGTATATTCAATCCATTGTAAAAACACAGCAAATATATATAATTTATTGCCGTCTATAGGAAAACCAAATTACAAATTTAGCCACACTTTAGAAAGAAGGCAACAGAATTTACATAAATAAAACATATAAATCATCTGTTATTTTTCAATTGCATATCCATAATGGTGTGTCTATATATGTGAGTGTGAGTGTGAGTGTGAGTGTGAGTGCATGCATGATTCATAACTTCATATAGTTCATGCACCTTGAACTAGTACGTACACCAATGGCTTCCATTACCTTTTACCTATGCACCCTCATAACTATCTCATTATCTTTCACTCAAATCTCCACAAAGCAGAACTACATCATAATAAATGAAGCCCCGACTCATGGCGGCGGGATCAAATTCGAGAAGGTTATCGGGGGGATCAAGTACACAAAACCACTAATGGCCAAGATCAACAACTACATATGGAACACCATCTTCAAACAAACCAACCCCGCAGACCGAAAACCAGTGGACACCGTAGAGCTTTTCATCAAGGATTTTGACGGGGCCGAAGGGGTAACTTGGGGGAACAACAAGATCAACGTTAGCGCGATATATTTACGCGATTACAATGGCCCAATGACCTTGAAATGGGAGTTCACATCCCTTATGCACCATGAAATGACCCATGTGTTCCAATGGAATGGGGAGGGTAAGTGCCCCGTGGGTTTGGTCGAGGGGATCGCGGATTATACGATCCTGAGAGCGAATTATTACCCCCCTGGGTTCGCGAAGAAAGGGCAGGGGGAAAGATGGGACAAAGGGTACGATATAACAGCCCGTTTTCTGGAGTATTGTGACGGGCTCGTGCCAGAGTTTACGTCGAAGCTTAATAATATGATGAGGAAGACTTATGATGTATCGTTCTTTCAGAACTTGACTGGAAAGCCTGTGGATGTGTTGTGGAACGAGTACAAGGCTAAGAATCCGTACACGCCGCCGCCCCCGGGTGTCTAATTAGGATACAAGACTAGATCATGTTATGTGATTGTATGGTGAAATAAGTGAAATGAGTGATGAAGTTGCTAGGCTAATTGGAATGTTAACTTGTTATGTGTGTTCTTGTTTAATAGCTATAATCAGAATATTATTATATATAGTATTTTTGTTGTCTTTGCAATGGTCTCTTGTTTAGAAATAAGTTGTCACATTAGAAATGTGCTGATTTAACACGACTAGTTTGGATAGATTGTTGTTATAAGATAAGATAACGCATGTTTAAATGAGTTAGATTGTGATAGAAACTAGCATATAAATTAGGGAAGTTTAGTGAACTAATAAACCTTTTAATTAAGAGGCAAGACTAGGCATGATAATCTTTATCTAACAGTTCTTTGGTATCAATAAACTACATACACCTATTACATTCTAAAAATATAACTACTTGTATTAATTAGAAATAAAGTTTTAAGCAAAAAGTCTGAATATAATTATATTTTAATTAAACTAATAGAATGTAAGTGATATTTTTTAGTATGGAACTGGTTTAAGCTTTTCTTTATAGAAGAATTTTGTTTTGGATGATGTTTGAATTCATAACTTTTTACCGGAAGCAAAACAATATTAAATATTAGTTGTAGCTGGTGGATATACGTAGCTTACACTATGTAACTGTTGTGATTACTTTTTTGCAGGCAGATTGTGTGTGCAACCCAAATCCCTAACAAAAAATTGATCATTTTAGTTGCACATGGTAAGTTTAATTTTGTGAAAGATGGAGTTAAATATTAAAATTTTATTTATAAATGGCTAATATCACAAATGAAATATGTTTGATGACAATCATAATGTAATTGTGTATGTAAGCATTATTTGATAGAATGGTGATTTCGGATGTTTCCTAATATCACTGATAAAAGTCAAACTAGTTAAGTGAATTACAGGTCAAATAAACCTACTAGTGTTTTTAGAATTTTGAAATGACTAGTAAGTAGTTTTTAAAATAAAGAAAATTTTAAAATAAAGAAAACCATGAATCGGTGACTAGAGTTTTGAAATTGTTTTTAAAGTTGTAAAAGATTACGAGAATGTGACATTTAAACTTGGAGGAGATTTGCCGCGTTGTGTGAGTTTATAAAATACTTAATTGGTCTTAGAATGATTAACTTTTGATGATTTCGACAAAAATATGCATAACGCACTAACATGATGAAATGGGCATTGTTTATTGAAGTGTAGGTTATTGTTGGATGGTGAGATTAATTAAAGTTGCTAAGATTTATAGCAAAAATATGAGTACGTGATATTAAAATTAGAAGTTACTAATCCGTATGAATGTTTAGTTTTTCATGCGGCCGATTGGGCTAAGTGGAATCAAAATTTGTATTTGTCTTCTTTCATAGGCTTAATGTTAATCGTGGTTAAGTTTCTGAAAACTCGTCGTGTCATTCATATCATACATGTTAAATATTGCATAAGAGAGTAATTAAACCAAAACTAAGATTTGTAATCGACTATCTTGTAAGCCTAGACTTCTTGACTGTTAATATAAATTACGTGTATGTATGTAATACTATCATTGTAACTCATACGTATTCACAAGGAATAGGCTAACCAATGATGCATAGTCCCATGCGGGTATAATCGAAAGCGAAGCATGAAGATTAGCGTGTAGAAAGCCTCAAAATATTATAGTTAACGTATTGAAATTGTATTTAGTTAAAACAATAAATGAAGTTATTTGGTTTTATGACCAAAACAATGTCTTCTCATAATTTCACCTAGACATTTCGTGTTCGCAAGTACTGTATATTTGCGATTATTTAAAAAAAATATTTTCAGTCCATTATGCAAAAACATAACAAATGTAATTTATTTCCGTATATTTAGGAAAATCTATTGACACATTTAGCAAGTACTTAGAAAGAATGCAACAAAATTTACATAAATATTATAAATCATCCTTTAAAACCCATAACTACACACCCTTAAATCCTATGTTTAAATTTATACATTTGTAAATCATGCGATTTAAACTCTTAACTATTCAAAAAGAAACACATTTCCTACATAATTTGATAACGTTAGACTATTTTGATAATAGATCATTTATATTTTTAAAATTGTATATATATGTGCAATGGTGCATACATATGTGTGAATGCAAGATTCATCGAGTTCATGCACCTTGAGCCAGTATATACATGGCTCTCCACTCCTTTCTCCTGTGCACCCTCTTAACATTCTCATCATCTTTCTACGCGATCTCCGCTGCCGTGAAGTACGTAGTGATCATCGAGTCCCCAAATCATCCGGGCAGCATCAAATTCAACAAAATTATCGGCGGAATCCCCTACACAAAAGAAATAATGGGCAAGATCAACAACTACATATGGTCGACCATCTTCAAACAGAACACCCCTGCAGAGCGAAAACCCATAGAAACCATAAAAGTTATCATCAAGGATTTTAAAGGAGCCGAAGCGATCACTTGGGACGAGGACAAGATTAATGTTAGCGCGGTTTATTTGAATGAGTACAAGGGGGACTTGAAATGGGAGTTCACATCTCTTATGCACCATGAAATGACCCATGTTTTCCAATGGTATGGTAATGGTCAGTGCCCGGTGAGTTTGCAAGAAGGGGTCGCGGATTATACGATTCTGAAAGCGAATTATTTCCCTCCCGCCTTTGCGAAGCGTGGGCAGGGGAATAAATGGGACCAGGGGTATGATTACACAGCCCGTTTTCTCGAGTACTGTGACACCCTCGTCCCAGATTTTGTGGCGAAGCTTAATAAAATGATGAAGGACACGTATGACAACTCGTTTTTTAAGAATTTAACGGGAAAGCCTGTGGATCAACTGTGGAAGGAGTACAAGGCCAAGTATCCCGGGACGAAGACTGTGGAAGGGACATGAGGCAAGTTAAATACGGGGATAGGACTATAATATGATTACATTCTGAATAAACAAACAAACAAATAAACATAGCCCGTAAAAGTCTCACAACCTTGTTTGGAAGGGTGTGATTGCATGGTGTATGTGGTGAAAATAAATGAATTTGATGATTGGAATGTAAACATGTTTTTAATCGTAAAATTGATCTTTACTAGACAATAAGTAACAAATATTTCATGGTATATAAATTTTCGACCAACAAATTATTTAATCAAGAATTCCAAAGACAATTGTCTAGTAGTCAATTCAAACGTACTAATACAACTTAAACATGAACACATAACTATAGCATTTCATCAAACAGTTGGCAGGCACGAAAAACCGCTTCAAACCGCACCACATATCTCCTTCAACCTGCTCGCTGCCGCTTGATCGACCGAATACTACAACAGTTTTCACAAAACTTGAATTAAAGTTCGAATGAGCATACGGAATGAATGAAAACTGACCTTATTAAGAACCCAAAGAGAGTGATTGTAAGCGCGAAGGAAGAGCTCATGGAGAGCTGCGGGATCGTTGTCATCGATCTGTCGGTAATTGACGAAGTTTTCACGGGCGTATTTGGCGTAATAAGGCCTGGAGTCTGCCGGAAGACGCCTCACCAACCGGAGGACTTCTCCGTAAATTCGTAAGGCTCTGTGCATCTCGGGTCGGTGGTGGATGTGGTGAGTGAAGTTTCGGGTTTTCTATTCGGGTACGGGGTACATGAAATGTGATTTGGGCTAGTATTATTTCTACGTACATACATCATACATGGACTAGAGTTTTAGTGGGTGTGGGCCATTGTAGGTTCTCATTAACCATAGAGAGGAGCCAAAAAATAGGTACAAACCGGTTTGGGTCCGGTAAAAATATTAAAATAACCGTGTATTTTATATAACTAGAATTTAAACCCCGGGCGTTGCCGCGGGATTATTTTGTAACATAGTGATTATCTTTCTCGTCCAAGATTCCGATATTCTTCCTCTCTCATCATGGTCGGTGAACACCAATTGACCTAACCATTCAAGTTTAATCAATAGTGGCTAACCCCATTTGACCGGCTCGCCATCTTTTTTCATGTTTCATACTCTCAATTTCTAACATCGTTCAACCTACAATTTGAGAAAAGATGACAGCCGTAAAGTGCGAGGAAACATCATCATCATCGAAAACATCTATATAATTGCAGTTTAGTTTAGGCTTATTCATGCAGGCCTGGCCAGCAAACCAGCCGGCATAGCAAAGCAGCCCACATTAAAATACAAAGAAGTTGTAATAAATGGATGAGCAAAGGGTCAAACAGACCTTGAACATTGAAGATAATGTACTTAACCACCAAACAAAATCCACAAGCTTACAACAAATGGAAAAAAATAAAATATAACATAAAGTAGGAAAAAAATAAAAAATAAGAACGCTGAGCAACCGACCACAACGATTAATATTTATATATACTAGGTTAGTACCCCATATATTACACGGGTTAAACAAATAAAATATTAAATAATTAGTAATAAAATATAAGAATTATAAAACCATTTTTGAAGATAAAATATGATTATAATAATGTATAAATAGTTATTTTAAGTAAATAAAAAATATATTTTTTAAACTTTTGTTTTACAAAACAATTATGGTTTTTAAATATTTTATTTTAAGAAAATTTTCTTTAATAAGATCATTCTATTCTGTATTTTATAAAACTTTTGTGTTTCAAAACTGTGTTTTCAATTAAAAAATAGGTTTTTATTTATTAAATTATACATTTTTTGTTTGAAATGGTATGAATAATATTATTAGTATTCAATATTATTATTAATAATAGAGAGAAATAAGAAAATTAGTATAATGAGACTTACAATTGTGTCACATCTTATCTTAATTTTTCTTAATTATACATAGATAGATATACAGCCAGATAGATAAATAGTCTAGAAACTCATTTAATAAGTGGATTATAGTTAGTAATAAACATGAAAAGTTACAGTATGATATTTTAATATAAGATATGATTAACATTATATATACGTAATAGTTCAAGAACTAAAACAATTACAATTATATTATTATTTTTAACTCTCTTATGTAAATAGTTTAATTTTTAAACATTCATTTTAAGATTTTTTATAAAAAATTATTTTATATAAAAATATTGTTTACTAAAAACACTGGTTTGTAATTATTCTGGTTGTTTTAATAAGAATGCTATTAGAAAATTTCACCTTTTTGTATATTTTTAATAAAGGACCGATTTAAAATAGATTTTGTTTCAAACGGGTTTAGTGTTTTAGAAAAATTTTATATTATATAATTTTTTTATTATTTATATTTTAGTAAAAAGATGTGATTTTTAATTTGCTTAATAAAATCTATTTTTAAAATGATAGTTTGATTTTAAAAAATCTAAATAAGAGAGAAATGTAGCAATTGATAAAATTAATTTTTAATAAGAGAGAAACTAGTTTGAGTGTTTAAATTACTATAATAGGCTTTTATAGGAAAAATGAATTGAGGATGTCTATAAGAATAACAAGTGGCGAAAAGATAGGCTTAGAAAATGACAAGTGGCAAAAGAAATTTTTTTTTATTAGATACAATAGATATATAGCTAGTAGGAAACCAGTGCGATGCAGCGGCGACAATAACAATTATTGCAGTGACATGCTAGCATCTTTTTTTACAAGTAATTGGCCTTCGCATTGCGTTGGGTTGAACCACGAAAATGCTTGTGGATTTAAGTGAATATGACCGCGTGTTGTGACGAGGGTTAAATTTTAGTTTTGAAACTGATATAATCGATTACATCATTAACAACAAGCAACAAAATAAAAAACTTATGTTAATTTACAAGAAACCAACCTAAACTGAGATGGATTCTTAATTATTTCTGTATAAAAACCAAATCAAAAACTTTCTGATTTAGATAAAAACATCGATACCGAGATGGATTCTTAAATCATGTGAACAACTTGTCAAAATATATCTTTCATTTACATTCAACCACCAAGGCAAATGATACTTCATTTTTGCAACTAATGCATCCAAGTAAAAATGGTTTCATTTTGAAACGTGGGAAAGTTAAAATGTCAGCAAATTATTAGCTACTGCCACAAGGTGGATAATATCTTTGATTTTACTTCTACCGGATCATTGATATCAATATCAGCAAATTGAAGCATAATAGACGGGAAAAGAAAGATTCAAAGTGTTTAGATGAATGATCCTTTATAGATCTCGTCTCTATAATTACACTAAAAAACATTATTTTTTTATTATTTTTAATTAAATAATATTTTATATATCTTTATCATTACACCTTCTCTTTTTTCCACTCACAACCACTTTCAACAAATATTAAAAAATTAATAGAGATAAACAGTGTTTTACCAATATAAAGATGAACAGTAATATGTTTTCTATCATTTACTCACAACCACTTATAAACATTTTCTATAATATATAAAACGCACTCACATGTATATAAAGAATGGGCTGTGAATGCTCTCATGATCCATTTATGGCACAGAGCCTCCTTAAATAGACAAATACCTTAAGTCTCCAACAGCATGTTGGAAAAGCTGGTTAAAATTAGGGGCATCTGCAATATCAATATAAAAGCATATAAATACAAAATGATTGCAAATGAGATTTCACCATGTTAAGAAAGAATCCTAAAGCACAAATGCATATCACTATTTAACGTTATATTTTCTCCAAAAGTCAATAAAATATCTATAATAAGTCCAAATGATAAATCAAATATGATTCTACTGGTTTCATTCACTTTTAATATTTATAACAAATTAGCCATATAGTATATGCCACATATTATATATGTCTGAATAAATAAGTCTCTCAACATATCATAAAACATGTTAGAAAAATCATATATAATATACCTCATTAGATTGGCTCAAGTAAGATTCTTCAACCATCTCCAAGTAAGCATCCTATGCATTTTTTGATGTGAGCTGCAAAAACCATCCAGGTCAGCAATTGAACATCTACAAACACAAGTCTAAAAATTAGACATTCCTAACCATCCAGGTCAACAAAAAACATAGTTGAAACCCAAACTTTACAGACATATATAGGTTTGACTTTTAATCATCTGGTCTTTTTATTAACTTCATGAAGTAGGGGTTGAAAGGGACATTTGCGATCCTTCACAACTATCCAAGAAACCAAAATCAGTGTGAAATTCTACTAATCTTTCACTGAAACTTAAACGAATTCAAAATAATTTATCACAAGCTATGATAAGCGTTGTGGAGATCTTGTTGCTGCTGCTGACTTTGTGTAAGGATCAACACTTTAACAATCAGATCGATCTCGTGACAAGAACGCGAAGTATAATCATCACGGTAACAAGATTGAAAGAGAAATTAGATGAACACGAATGTAAATAAACTTTGATGTATATTGGTCTCTGATTTGAATGATTACAGTTACATGTGAAATCAGAAAATGACAAAAGCTTACTAAATTACATCAACTAACGACTATTTACACTAAACTATAAACTTTTCGCATAGTTCTCGCGCGAGATGTACTTCTCGCGTGGCAACTTCATGTTCTCGCGCGACTTGATCTTCATAATCTTGATTTGATTTTTCAAGCCTCTAGGTTCAATCCCCACAATCTCCCCCTAGGCTCGGTGAATCAATGCTTTAGAAGTCCACGTCTGCAACCTTGTAGTTGCCCCCATAAGCGTACATCTTGTTGTTCAGGGCCTTCGTAATCAACCAACCGAACTGTGCTGCCAAAAAGTAAACAGATTCATCAGCTGCAATTGGACAAGTCTGCAACCTCATCAAATCGTCTCTTCCAAACTTAAGCAGATCCACGGGGTCGATGATACGGTAATCTTTGTCTACACAATGTATTAACATGTGACTCGTCTTCTTCTCAAAACTCCACCACATGAGCTTTGACAAGCTGTTAACTAGGACAGAAGTGTGTATAGGGATCTTCCTAGCATATCTAGGATGTTTATAAACACTTATCTTCAATGGCTTGTTAGTATTTGGGTCTATACGCGTCTCATATTCAATGTCTTTGGATTTTGCTGTTTTGAAGTCCTTGAAGTTAGTCTTACTCTATCTCCATATCATATTTCTGATCCAGTTCCCCTTTCCATAATTGCTTGGATTGATAAACGGAACACGACCCATAGCATATAAGTCCGAAGCTCTGAGTGTATGAAAGTAGTGCTCGTCTTGATAATACTCTATAGCACCAGCCTTTCTCTTTACCATGTACCTCTTCTTCTCAGCATCGTACACCCAACTAAGAATAGGTTCTAAGTTTCCGTACCTTGTGAAAGGTTTGGAATGTCTCAGCGTGTGTATATAAGCTAGTAGAGGAGGAGCGTCAACAGTAAGATTTCCGACCTAACGTACATCACTTTGACCAGTTAGATCTATTGTCTTGTCAGTCGTCTCTTTGGCGCTTGACTCACCTACTATCTCTCATTCTTCAATCAAGATATCTGAAAATAAGTCTTTTAAACTATTTTCAAATATGTCGGTGTAATCTATCGTTTCCTCTAAATCATCAAATGGACCAAAATCTTCGTCAGATTCCTTAGCAAGAATCTGTTGCTGGAATGTATAAAACTACTTCTCATAAGTTTCTTTAGTAGCGGGATCTAAAGGAGTATAGTCAACTGTATCATCGGGACTTGATCCGGAGACATTGGTAGAACCCGATGATCCAGAAGCACCAGCTGCAGAAGCCATATCACCGCCCTGATCATCATCATCATCCTTCTTTTCATCATTTCCATCATTCTCATCATCATCACCATCATCACCATTATCATCATCTTTATCATCAATGTCATCTTCTTCATCACAACTAAAATCCACTATCTCCAAGTCATCATCATCTTGAACTGGGTTAGGAATAGGAACATCATGCTCAGGCTCAACAAAGACTCTCTAGTGAAGATGATGGCTCTTGATCAACATCAGCAGTGTATGTTGTCCTTTCAGTCATAACAGGATCAACAACATGCTCTGTACCTGTAGTGTGATCATCAGCAACTTCGGGACCAGCAGATTGTTGTCCACTCGACTCTCCAACTTCCGTGGTTCATTGCTGTGCAAATGAGAACAGAACACGGGAAGTGAGATCTCTGATGTTCTGCCATGATATGTATATAACTAAACATGAAATGTTGCTGATGCTCCAAGATCTTAATCCTTTCATCCTTCTCTTGATTTAGTGATATAAATCATATATCGGTTGCGTTTCTTCTATCATCTCTCTCTCTAAAGTATGTACACGTTGTTCAAGAGTAACAGGTGTAGGTGAACTAGATAAAGTACTAGCACCTTGTCTCTGTGCAGGAGGAGTGTTGGGAAAATCTTCCATACCAACAGTATTATCTATCTCCTGATCCCTTGGAGGAGTACTCAACATATCATCAACAGCAGGCATAACAGATGATGTTACAGTTATTGATTCTGTGACAATCACTAGTGTCTCTAATGGTGAAGCCTCACTTGCTGTGACTAGAGTTCCCAACACAGGAATATCAGAATTGGTCGACATAGTGGTCATCAGGGTTCGACGCTTATGTAACACACCTCGTCCTCCACCCCTCTCATGTAGACTATTAGCACTTTTCCTGTCCATCCTTTTCTTTCTCCTCTGAGTGGATGGAGAATCCTTAGGAACAAAATCAACATCTCTTTCCTCAACAGTGCGTTTGGTTGGAGTTTCTTGCACTCTTGGATGTTCTTGTAACACATAGGGAACATTCCTGATCCGGTCGCTATCTGTCTTACTCTCACTGTCTGTGAACTAGGTGTTCACCTCATCTTCAGCAGACATCCTTGCTGCTTGAGAACTTTCTGAAGCCTCTTGAGTAGTATTAGTAGATGGACCAGTTGTATCAGCTTGAGGAGCTACAGTCTCTTGTTGTTGAGCTTCTTCTTGATATCCCTTAATAATCTGCCAAGCTTGGCAAAGTGAGTACCATCCCAAGCATTTCGCCTTGCTCCCATCAAATATGTGAATATATCTTTCGTCATCACTATAACAACATAGGTAGATGAATCAGACACTGTTAACTCAGGGTGAACAACATTCACTATCATCTCTATAAACCTTGGGTACATGATGAACTTCTTTCCAACATTATCAATAACGTTCTTCTTCATCTCAGCAAATATAGCCTTGGATATGTTGTATGGTAAATCATCAACAAGTGATACAAGCAGGGATACGAACACAACACTTAGGCTATCCATCCCAGCCTTTAGATTGCTCAAGCTATGAATCACCACATGAAATAGGTACTTCCAGAATAAAGGTAAGTATTTCTTCTCCAGTGATGGATACATGTGATCATAACCCATCCTCTTAAGACAATCCTCGCCACGTCATCATCAATCTTAACTGGCGCATTTGGCTGATCCTCCAACAGTAAGACTCTGTATATAACCTTAGCAGTAATAACTATCCTCTTCCCCTTAATCACAACTGAAATACAAGGTTCTCCCTGATCATCTCTCTCATTAGCAGCAGTAGTCCAAAATTGATCGATAACATCAGTGTAAATCATAGGATTAGCTGTAATAGCATGATGTATACGAGAGGTCTTAAGGTCGTCAATCAGAGATCTGAATAAAGCTTTATCTTCAGGAACGTCTCCAAGAAATGCTACCGCATTATGGTTTTTGTTAAAACCATTTGTCAAGCCATCTGAAAGATAATTATAGACAAAGATTGATTAGTTACTCATACACAGTAATTTCAGACTTAGAAAAATTTTGAAATGAAAATTTTGAACTTATCGCATGAACTAAACTAATTGCATGTGAATAGTTAACTTTTCGCGCAACAGGTTCAACTGTTCGCATAAAACAAGTTTGATCATAGGTCAACTGTTCGCACGACAAGTCAAAAAGTCAAGCGAAAGGTTCTGAACAATTTGAAAACTTATCGCATCTATTCATATTCCAAAGACTTTTCGCACGCGACAAGTCTGAAATTTTTTTATTTTCAAGTTTATCATTCTCAGTGTGTTTTAACCAACATATCATGTTCATTAGGTATCAATTAGTTCAATGTTAAGGTTTCATATGGTTAATTTCATTCAATTTTAAGTTTATTAGTCCTCATTAAATCAATTAAAGTTCAACACTTATAAGCACAACTAATATCATGAAATTTACCTTATCAATCCTTTAACAACCAACTTGCGACCACAATGAACGTAATTATCAACAACAAGTAGTATTAACACTTAGAAATTTTTGAGAGTATGAAAACAGTTATTCGATGCGAATAGTTTACTATTCGCACAACTGATACTTTTATAGCCTTCTGACTTCTCGCGCTAGATGTCAGAACTTCACACACTCAGACTTTTCGCATCCCTTGACCTTTTTGCATGCGAGAAGTTCCACTTCCTTTGAAATTTATAAATTTCAAATCCTTTTTATTGATTTTTGTTGAAACCATTGATTTGTTTTAATCAAAAATATGTTTAACTAAGTGTTTACAATTAACCAAAAGCCCTCAATTTTATAAGACTTTTGGTAAACAAAAGCAACTATAAACAAACATGAAGTTTAACAAAACTACTGCTAAAACAAATAAAAAATAAAATATTTTTGAAATATTTTCAAGTATAGGATCATATTTCTGTGAAATCGATTACTAACATCATCCAACTTTATTTTGAATAAGACTGGTTATGCTGATTGTCAATATGTTGTATCCACTTTAAACTTAGACTTCAATTTGTACTTGGACACATATTTTGTGATATTTATCATGTTTTGATTAATTTGTATGAATTCAGTGGATCTCACAATCAAAAATCCTGTAGAACTCTTATCTACTTTCAAGACACTTTTGAGATTTCAAGTCACCCCAATTTGACTTAAACCTTTTACCTCTTACTTGAGTATGACTAGACTGTAACTCTCAGTCTGTTTTAGCATGAAATCAGTGTTACCACAAAACCTTGATGAGTAACCCACTTTAGTCATAAAAATTTACTTTTAGTTCATCACAGATCATAGTGCTTTTCAGTCTTGAAAGTCAAGCCTATCAATATATCAAACATAATTCAACTCAGTTCCTTTAAGCCTTAGAGTGTAATACAATCAAGAAATGTACTATCATTTTCTATATATCCTTGAAAATTTTAATTTCTGTAAGTTTCAAACAAAATCTTTTTATAAATTTTCTTCAATCTTTACTCCCCCCAATGACAAAATCTTTTTGTATATTTTTTTATTTTCTCCCCCTAAAATTGTTGTTATCTAGATAGAAAATAACAATTTTAATAAAAACGAACAAAATTTTTTTTTTTGAGAGGGTGTAAAGTTAATCATTAACCAAAGTTAATTATTCCCAAAAATTGAACCAAGAAGTCGAACCGGGAATGATCAAATACCGTAGTAAACAAATCAGCAATGTTGTTATCTGGTTTGACTTGTTCCAGATGAATAAGCTTTCGATTAAAACAATCACAGATAAAATGAATGCGGATGTCGATGTGTTTTGTTTTTGAATGTTGAATAGGATTCTTCACAATATTCATCACTGCAGTATTGTCACACCAAAGCTTGGTGTTATAGAGGTTAAGACCATAATCAAGATGTTATTGCTGAATCCAAATGATCTGAGAACAACAACTTGATATAGCCACATATTCAGCTTCTACAGCAGATGTGGATACCGTTTGCTGCTTCTTGCATTGCCAAGAGATCAACCTATTTCCAAGAAATTAACACCCACCAGTTGTGGATTTCCTGTCCAAGTTACACCCTGCATAATCTTTATCAGTATAAGCATATAAATTGAAATAGGAATTTTTAGGATACGAAAATACAAGTTTTGGTTGGCCTTTAAGATATTTGAAAATCCGTTTGACAGCTTTCATGTGTGACTCATTTGGATTACTTTGATATCGTGCATACTGACAAATAGGAAACATGATGTCTGGTCTGCTGGCAATGAGATACATTAGAGATCCAATCATTGATCGATACAAATGTTGATTAACGTCTTCACCTGTGAGATCAGGAGTTAAAGTAGGACGAGAAGACATAGGAGTTGGTGCACTCTTGGATTCTTGAAATTTATATTTGTCCAGAATACTATGAATATATTTCTCTTGATTTATTAGTATACCCTGATCATCTTGTTTAACTTGTATACCCAAGAAAAATGACACTTTTCAAGAGAGTTCATCTTAAATTTATTTTTCATCACAGCTTCAAATTCTTTGCACAAATCTTCATTAGTAGATACAAAATAATGTCATCAAAATATACTTGGACAAGAATGAGATCATCACCAGTCTTTCTTAAGAATAAAGTTTGATTAATAGCACCACGTGTATAACCATTTGCAAGTAAATGTTTAGTGAGAGTGACATACCAAGCACGAGGTGCTTGATGTAAGCCATAGAGTGCTTTGTCTAACTTATAAACATAGTCAGGATGATCTGGATCTTCAAAGCCAGGTGGTTGACAAACATAGGTTTCCTCTTTCATCTCGCCGTACAAAATGTAGTTTTGATATCCATCTGATACATAGTGAAGTTCTTGTATGAAGCATAAGCTAGAAAGATACGTATTGCTTCAAGTCTTGCAACCGGAGAATATACTTCCTCATAATCAAGACCTTCTAGCTGATAGAATCCTTGAACAATAAGTCAGGCCTTTTTGCAAAAAATCACATCCTTTTCATCCGTTTTGTTTCTGAATATCCATTTAGTTTCAATCGACAGCTTACCCTTTGAAAGTTCACACATATGCTAAATATTTAGCTTTATGAATTGCATCAGCTCATCTTGCATAGCCTCAACCCAACTGTTTTCCTTTAATGCCATCTCAATGTTCTCTAGCACAATTTGAGAAATAAAGCATGAATACACGCATGTATCTATAGCTCCAGATTGACTTTGAGTTTGGACACCTTGTGATAATAGACCAATGATTGCTTCAGTTGGATATCTTTATGAATTCTCAGCTGAGGAATAGTATCTTCAGAAATAACTTCGTTTAAATTAGACATATGACCAACTGGTTCTTCAATAGTGTTCCCTCCTTCAGGTTGATACACAATATCTCCCTCTTGATGAATATCATTATCAATAGATAAATCTTTAAATGGAACTTGAATGGTACCAATCAGATCACTTTGAGTAGAAGAGGAACTCTGATGAGGAACCTATGAAGCTTGTTTAACAACTGGATAAGAATGAGGCAATTCAGATTCAGAAACAGATTGTGGAACAGCTGAGATGTTAGAAGAAGAAGAAGATATGTCTAAAGATTTTTCAGTAGCTAAAATGACATAGGTCCAACATCATCATTAAAAATATCTGAAATAGATGATGAAAAAAGTGGATTAGCTGTAGAAACAATATAAGATCGATTAAGAGTTTCAAATATTGAAGCATAATCGTATATCCATGAAGGAGCAAAACTTGCATCTGTTTGTTAGATTCATGCCAATCTATATCAAAATACTCTATTATTAGTTAATATCTTTTATTATAAATCCTGCATGTAACTTTGTTGGTTGAATATCCAACAAAATAACATTCATCAGCTTTTTCATCAAATTTTGATTTAGAATCAGCTGTATGTAACAAAGTACAACAACATCCAAATGTTTTGAAATATTTTACTTTGGGTTTATGGTTGAAAAAGATTTCATATGGAGTCATGTTTTGTTGTTTTTTGATTAAAACATGATTCTGAACATAACATGCGGTGTTAACAGCTTCAACCCAAAAGAAAGACGGTAATTTGGCTACTAATAACATTGTTCTGGCAGCTTCAATTAAGGTTCTGTTTTTTCTTTCAGCAACTCCATTTTGTTGTGAAGTTCCTGTAGAACTAAATTGTCTAGCTATCCCCTTAGAATCATAAAATTCATTCAGAGTATGATTGCAAAACTCTGTTCCATTATCACTTCGAATGCATTTGATGGTTTTTGTCAGTCAGATTCTCCACTAGGGTCATAAACTTTATTAGCAAATGAGGTGTCACATCCTTAGATGCTAAAAAGAAAACCCAAGTAAATCTGGAAAAATCATAAGTAATAACCAGACAATATGCATGATGTCCCAAACTCAAAATGCTAACTGGACCAAATAAATCCATGTGTAATAGTTGAAGAATGGATTCAATTTTGGTGTGAGCAACTGGTTTATGAGGAAGTTTATGTTGTTTACCTTTTGAACATGACAGATAATGTTCAGTAAGCTAAAATTCTTTCAATGGTAATCCCATAACATGATTTCCTCTAACCAACTTGTTCATAGTTTTTATGTTTACATGACCAAGACGATGATGCCATAACATTGAATAACTTTTCGAGGCTTTAGGCAACAAAACAAGACGCAGTTACAAATGAATGTGAACCATTCATGTCAAGTAAGTATGTGTCTTTGTCTCTCGGTGTTCTCAAAGAAACCCATTCTTCAGGAATTACAAATCCAGGTTTTAGAATATGACATTCTTTATCAGTGAATGTGTTGAATACATTTTGTCATTTGAGAAACGCTTAACAAATTATGTTTAAGTTCCTCAACAAAATTGATATCTTCAAAACTTAACACACCATTAGACACTATACCTTTCTTTGTAATCTTACCACCTCTATCTCCTGCAAATATAACATATCCTCCGTTATAAGGTTGTATGTTGTTTAACAGAGATATATTACCGGTCGTATGCTTAGAACAACCGCTGTCAACATGCCAAACACTGTTAATAACTTGCCTTTTTGTTCCTACACACATGAATGAATTTATTCAAATTTAGGAACCCAAGCCATGGTAGACTTGAGCATATTGTTTTCATCCAAATATGATATAGATTTTAATATCATATGTCTTTTATCATTGAGGACATAATCTTCAACAATATCATGCTCAGATTGTTTTGTTTGTATTTTTTGCTTTTGAATTGGTTTAATCAGATTTGTAACCATTTTCTTGAAAGTAGTTTGAATTGGAGGAGGATTACTATCATCAACATGTAAAGATTTCTTTTTGAATGCAAATGTGTTTTTATTTGACCATTTCTTTTATCCATGGAAGAATTTGACTGATTTGTATTCCTTTTGAATTTGGTATCAAAAGAATTGTTTTCTATTATTTGAAATTGAGTTGTGAAATCTTTGTTTGCTTGATAGTTGATGTTGATGATTGCAATTTCTAGCCTTATGATTTGGCTTGCCACATACATAACAACACATTTTATGATACATATTTTGCTCTCATGTTCTACAGTTATCATAGAATCTGGCTTTAGTATTTCTTTGGGCTTGTGATTCTTTAATAGTCTCTCTTTTTTTCTTTTATTAAGAACTTTTCTGGATGATTCCAGAAGAGTTGAGGTATTATTCCTAACAGTTTGATTCATTTCTGAAGCCGATGAGGCATGAACTTTAGCTCTAACCTTTTGAGTCGTAGGTACTGGAATAGGACCAGTTTCTTTGATACCTAATCTACAAACATCTTGTTTTACATAGTTAGCAGTAATAGGAGATTTATTTTTAAAGAAACTAGCATTTGTTTCTTTAAAGATATGATCTTCCTTATCTATGTTGCCTTTTGAAACAAATCTTTTCTTGAAATCAATTTTCAAGTCAGATACTGATGTTATGACATGTTTTCTTTCATTATCTTTAAAATTCTATTTTTGATTTTAATTTCTGTTGTTTGTTAGACATTTTTGAACAATTATTGTTGAAATAAAAACATCTGAAATTTCATTGATAACTGATGATGATTTACATAAAGATTTTTCAATATAACTTTTATTTTTCTTAAAATCTATTTCATCATCACTTTCCCAATGTTCAACCAACCCTTCCTTCTTCATATTTTCTACAAAAGAATTGTCATGATTAATTTTAATTTCAGTTTTTATGACAGGGTCAACAGTCAGTTAAGTCTGATTTTGGTTAAAAACCTAATCCATAGATCTCTTCATCTGATGTGGTAATTGATGAAGGTAAACATGTATAATCATGATTAATTGGTGGTGCTATGTTAGAATATCCAACTCCACTTTTACCACGATTAATTTTCTGAGTCATTTGAAACTTGATTATACCTTCAACCATGTTTGAGGACAGCTCAAAATTTTCAACAGTCAATTTTGTAGATAAGAGTTCACTGTTAAGTTTGTTGATTTCTAAAGATAGTTCATAGTTACTTGTTGTCAAATCCTTTATGTTACGATCTTTATCATGAAGATTTAATTTTAATTGCTAAATTGATTTGTTTAATCCTTCTATCTTTTCTTTAAAAAATTTCTCATCATTCTTATATTTACGAGCTTGTTATTGAAGTTTTTTAACTTCTAGTATCAAGCATTCATTGTGAACTCTATATCTTTCAACCTTATCTAAACATGTGTTTGAACAAAGATTAATATGTACCTCATTAGACTCTTCTTGCTTGTTCTTCTCTTCAGGTATGACATTTACCATGAAGACCTCTAGTTCCATCTTTTCTTCTGCTTTAGATGCCGGAGTGGTCTTAACAACATTGACAGTGTCATCACAAGCAGGTGCCGGAGTTTCCTCAACAGCATGCATAGTCTTTTCATCTTTAGCTGGAGTAAACTCAATAGCCTTTTCTTCAACTTCTTCCTTTTTCTCTTTAGTCATTTTTGATTGAGCTGGAGTAATCTCAATAGCTTTTTCATTCAGCACCCTTTCAACATTCTCACAAACTTCTTCAGCAAAGATTCCCTTTATCAAATCATCAAACACAAACTCAGCAAGTAAATTCTCATCAACACTTTCTTCATCAGTTTGAATTTCAGCTAACAAAGCAGGAGACATTTTGATATCCAGAATCTCCATCTGGTTTGACCAATCATATTCATTGGTCTGAGACACCAAAGCTTTGTTGTCTGATGAGTTAGCTTTATCTCCTTTGACTCTACCTCGACAATCACCATCTTCATTGCATTGTTAGTTTGATCTGACCTTCCCTCAGTATATTCTCTTGCAAAGTGATCGGGTTTGTCACAGTTATAGCATCTCAAACTTGATTTATCATACCTAATCTTGCTTGAGTTGTTTAAACCAAACATCTTCCTTCCTATTCTTCTTGCAAAACTCTTTGCCCGGTACACCACCATAGCCATCTGATACTTGATATCATTCTCTTTAACATCATCAGGATTAACTTGTTGCAAGTCATCAACTAAGATGTTGGGTGCACTGAGTCTTCCAGCTATGAAGGCTTTGTAGTTGTTCATGAAAGTTATGAATAGAGCCAGATGCTTTTCAGCTATTTGAATGGTTTGCTTGTTTGGGTGGGAATTTACAACAAATGCTTATTGTGTGGGTTGAGTGGATTGATGTTGTGGAGAAATCTGAGGTTAACATTGAGATTGCATTGGATTGTAATGGTTTCGATGAGAGGCAATAAATTAAGGCATGGATGGATATTTGACATTTGGATTAATAGAATTGGCTGCTTGTTGATACAACTGGGAATAGCTGACATAGTAATTGGGATTACTAGCTATTTTTGCATATAATACAGATGCTTCAACTCCCAATGTGTTGATATAATTTGCAGCTCTCTGCTTGTCATCCATTTCATATGACTTGATAGTTGAAATAAGATCGCTGAGGAACAAGGTGAACAGATCCTTGGTTCTCTTGATAGTGGTACAGTTATTGTTATAGTTATAGGGTAGTGAGTTCAACAGCTTATTGTTTACTGAAATATTCTCCAAGGTAATACCAGCACTTTTCATCTTCGTTATTAGCTTAACAAACCTGGACATTTGAGCCTTTAAAGTTTCACCAAGTACATGGTTAAACATATTAAACTCTTGGTTCAACATCTCCTTTCGACTTTCCCTCATATCCTTATTGCCCACTATCTGCTCCTCCATCGCATCCCATAAATCTTTAGCCTTTCTGTAATCCTTGAACTTTTGAGAAATCTCAGTAGTAAGTTCCATAGTGATAGCAGCATACGCTTTGTCATCAAGCTCAAGCTTCTTCATGTCTTCCTCATCCCAGAGGTGTTCAGGTTTGGGCACCAACTCTCCTTTATCTATACACAGAAATATACGGTCCTTGTTTAATTGACCACATCATCCAGGGTTCGGTGTAAATAACATGATTCTCAAATCGGTAGACCCATTCGGGATAATCTTCTTCGCTAAGAAGTCTAGGAGGTTTTGTGCTAGTTCCAATCTCATTGTCGAGGTTGAGGGTAGCACTAATGTGATTTAGATTTGCCATCTTAAAGTTCAAAAATCAAAGTTTTCAGAAAATTTCAAACTTGAAGTTTTCGCACGAAGATCAGAGTTCTCGCGCGAACAGACACCAACTTCTCGCACAGTTAGTTTTCCAACCGAATTTTGCGAATAGAAAACTTCCCGCGCGAAAGGAATCTTTTGTAAGAAACTTTTGCGAAACAAACACTCTCACGCGAATAAGAACTTTTCGCGTGCGATTAGCAAGTTTTCGCCTGATTCATTTTCGTCCCAAATTCGAAGATTCCAACTTCAATCTTTCACCAATTTGTTCAAAATTGATTAATTAAGCTTTCAATTAGTGATTTAGGTTCAACTTTGATCCAAAGTGTCTCTAATTGATTCAATTTAGCTCGTTTAATCACATGAACATCATCAAATCTTCAATCACCAACAAAACGACTTTCAACATCTTCAAATATACTCAAAAATAGTAGAAATCAAGTTGATCTTCAAAGAAATCCAAATTGGTGCTCAAGGACACTTTAAAAACACTCTTCAATCTTCAAATCAATCGATCTAGAGCATACCAAGCTCTGATACCAATTGTAAGGATCAACACTTTAACAATCAGATCGATCTCGTGATAAGAATGTGGAGTATAATCATCACGGTAACAAGATTGAAAGAGAAATTAGATGAACATGAATGTAAATAAACTTTGATGTATACTGCTCTCTGATTTGAATGATTACAGTTACATGTGAAATCAGAAAATGACAAAAGCTTACTAAATTACATCAACTAACAACTATTCATACAAAACTATAAACTTTTCGCATAGTTCTCGCGCGAGATGTACTTTTCGTGCGGCAACTTTAGGTTCTCGCGCGACTTAATAGACATATTCTTGATTTGATTTTTCGAGTCTCTAGGTTCAATCCCTACACTTTGACATTAAAATGGATGTTAAATATTGAAGTCTTGCTAAAATAAGGTTTATGTTATTTCATCTAGGCTGTTGTTGACCCATAATTTTCTTTTTTTCTAGTCAAAGTAAAAACCATATAAATTTTAACGTTAGTAACTTTCTTTGTATTTGTGTTAAGCCCCAATATAAAACATGGTATATGTTATTTCATCTAGGGAATATGAACCCTTTTTATAAACTATTTACAAATTTTAAATGGCTAAACTTTAAACTTTCACCAACTAACTTACTAAAGATGAGAAATGTGGATCAAAAGTGTGTATTCAGTTTTGTCTATAGAAAGTTGATTAACACATTCAATAAATACCTCTAAACACCTCTTTAGATCCACCTGCATACATGAAAAACCAATATTCATGGTTACAGATAAGGTGACAATACTTAAAGTTTCAAATTTTGAAGAAGAAGAAAGAAACATGTTAAAGATGATCATATCAGAAGCACTAACCATGATATCCTCTTTATTAGAACTATCTTGTTTCAATTTTTTTCTAATGTCGTTGACATTGACCAAAGTTTCCTTATTAAATTTACCCCTTTCTTCATTAGATAGTTGATAAAATCGCTTCTGACATTCGTTTTTGCTACTCTTTACATCTACCTGCACAACATAATAAACCAAAATTTATATTCTAGAAAAAGTAACAAATAAACAATTTTCAAGCAGAAGCAATACGTTGAAGCAATTTTCCTTAGTGAAGCGCGCTGTGCTACATATTCTTCAGAGCAGACAAAAAGAAACTAACCTAACAATGGATTTAAATGTCCATTTCAGCTGTTTTGAAAATGACCTGTTCCTCCTAGATCCGCTTTAACCTATTACACAAGTAACACAACACCCTGATTCGCCCTCTTGCGACATCTAGTACACTAAGTCAGAACATAAACGTTAGAACACAAGACTTCTTTGGACCTACATAAACTCCAAGAACAATAAAAGGGTTACTACATAACTACTATCTTTAATTGCAAACTAGTAAATAGAATTAAAGATAACATATAATCATTAGACAAGTACGTACTGAATAATCAATAAAATGAAAGGATAGAATTAAATATGTTAGGCAATAAAAACCCAAACAAAATTGCAAACTAAAATAACATACACTTAATAGTTGTCAAGCGTTTTTTACCATTTCATTGCTGAATAAGCATATGCATATAGTCTTTTGACCTAGCACCGGAGTCATCAACATTACTTTCAGCAGATAGGTTTATAAAAACCAAAATAAATATTACTATAAATGATAGAAATCTAAATAAATTACAATAATTTCAGAAGAAGGTGCTTAGTAAAAGAGGAAGGAATCTGGAGGTCTAGTTAAGACACATAAATAAGCGATAAAGTGAAATAGAGTTATGCTAACCCTTATTAGAATGCTGAACACCACGTCAAAACTTAAGCTTAGGTTTTGACTGAAAAATGAAATGAAGCCATTTAGAATTAAGAGTGAGTAGTAAGCATGATACGATTAAAAACAAATCCAAAAATGTTAAAAGTTTATTCTAGAAGGGAAAAAGGGAAAAGTGGCTAGAAAGTAGTTATAGGGTAGAAGGGGGAGTATAAATAGAAGGGATAAATGTTAGTTATGTCACTTTTTGGTTGTTATGATCTTGTGGCTCCTACCATTGTGTGGAGAGAGGGCATTGCCCTGGATATTTTGTATTGCTGATTTCCTTTACCATTTGAATACAATCATCTTCCCTTTCTGTTTAACTTGTTTTCTACTTCTCCAATTTCAATTTCACAATTCCCATACTCAAACCTTATCATTGGTGAACCAGACTTCTCGTTTGGATGCTCATGAACAACGAATTTCTCTTTTGCAATCTGACCTCACCGAAATTAAGGTTTCTCTGGCATCCTTGAATGAAGATCGGGTTGAGTCTGGTGAATTCCGAAAGGTTGTTCTTGCGTGGATGGAGTGTTCGTCCAGCGGGGTTAAGTTTGATGTCAAGGACGCTTCCACGGGGTTACCTTGGGCGGTGAAGAGGGTGAAGCTTCCCGAGTTTTCGGGTTTCGATCCTCAAGGCTGGATCCAGAAGGCTAATCTGTATTTTGACATCAACTCCACTTCTGATGATCCGCGCTTACGTTTTGCTCAGTTGAGTATGATTGGTGTGGCTCAACATTGGTTCACGATCATCACCCAAGTTCGGCCATCGTTTTCATGGGTGGAATTCTAGGCGGAATTACTATAGCGTTTTAGTGGGTTGGAACTCAAGAACCCGTATGAACAGTTGGCAACGATTAAACAGGGTGATCCCATCTAAGATTTCATTGATGAATTCAAGTATCTGTTATCTCTTGTTCCCCAATTGCCGGAGTCCTAATCTTGGGGTACTTTGTCGCCGGATTGTAAAGTAGCTTATGTGTTTGGTTATGGGTCTAGTAAAATAATGGGCTTCAGCCCACGTGGTTTGTTTTGTGTCTTACATGGCCTCATGCATTTGATTTACGTATGGTATGTTTGATTTAGGGGGTGTTTGTTTTTTCTGAGAAGCACTTCCTGATCACGCGTAGACATTGAGGTCTGCAGATTGTTTGTTTTTTTGAACACTTTTCATTAAAAAAGGTCTTCCAAGGTCTTCCTAAGGTCTGCGTGAAGAAGACATAACCTATTCACTTCTAACCTCTTCTACCCCCTCACCATATTCCAGCAGCCACAGACCCACCCGCCACCGCAGGCCCACCCGCCACCGCCACCGCCGGCCCACCCGCCACCGCCACCGCCACCACCGGCCCACCCACCACCTCCACCCTCTTCCCCACCAGCAATCACCCCCTCTCGATCGACGACCACCACCACTCTCCACCGGCGCCAGCCCACCCATCACCAACCCCTGTTCGCACCACCATCGCCATCCCACTCCAACCAACCCCAAACCATCGCCTTTCCTGACGACCTCCATTTCGCGACGACCCCAAACATTTTCCGGAGAGATAATCACGACGCCATTGTTGATTGTTGTTCATATTCTTCGATCAATCTCCAATCTCATGCTTTTGTAATCCGATTCATATTGCATCGTGTTCTGATTTGAGTTCTTTAGCAAATCGATCGATCTGTGATTCGATCGATTTTCAATTGTCAATTGTCGATTGTCGATTGATCGATTGTTCAATTGATCAGTTGATTGGAGTAATAGAAGTTTGTGGATTACAGATTACGAAGAGCTGGAGTCTGTACAAGAGAACTCTCATCAGTCGTTGAAGCCTCCTTCAGCAGCTGGAGTCTGTACATATTAATTTTTAGTCTGTAGATGTTTAAAAACAAACAGTCTTTTTCTTGCAGACTTCAGACGTTTGGTCCACCTCTTCTCCTGCAAATATCTGCAGATGTGGTCTGCATACTGCAGACATTTTCCTGTAGAAAAAACAAACAACACCTAAGGTATGGTATGTTTGATTTAGTCTTCCTTTAGTCCGAGTCTTTATCTGTTAGTGGTGAACGTGTCCTTTATTTTAGCAAGTAGTTGGAGTCTATATGCTATTAATAGCAGTTTGATTGATGAATGAAGTTACCAGAAAATTACAGCAATAGCTTGTGATACCTTTCAAGTGGTATCAGAGCGTAAAATCCTGAGAGAGGGTAAGGAAACCAACCGTGATGGTAGAAGAGGCGACGCAATTTCAAGGTCCTAGCATACCCAAGTTTGATGGCGACTACGATCACTGGAGAATGGTGATGGAGAATATCCTGTGATCAAAAGAATACTAGAAGGTAGTCGATGAAGGGTATACAAAAATCAAGGTAGGTGAGCAAGCCACGACGACTCAACATAAGAACTTTGAAGAGAACAAGTTAAAGGATTTAAAGGCGAGAAACTACTTGTTCCGGTCTACTGACAAGCAGATTCTGAAGATGATGACGCAGAAGGAAACATCAAAACAGATCTAGGACGCCATGAAGAATAAATACCAAGGGAATGCAAGAATTAAAAGGGCACAACTACAAAGACTAAGAAGAGACTTTGAAACACTTGAAATGAAAGATGGAGAAGGGGTGACACAATACTTTGGTCGTATGATGACTCTTGCAAATGACATGAGGAACTCTGGAGAAGATATGTCAGAAGTAAAGGTGGTAGAGAAGATTCTTCGATCACTATCTGAAAACTTCAATTATGTGGTATGTTCAATCGAAGAATCAAAAGACATAGACAAGTTATCCGTAGATGAACTGCAAATCTCTTTGCTAGTGCATGAACAGAAGCTGAACAGAAAACCTGGTGATGACTAAGTGTTGAAGATGGAACAAGACTTTAGTGGCCGAGGTAGAGGTCGCGGCTGAGGTTCGCCTACTAGAGGACATGGAAGAGGAAGAGGTCGAGCTAGAGCTGATTTTGACAAATCAACTATTGAGTGCTACAAATGTCACCAACTAGGACATTTTGCCTATGAATACAGTCGTGGAGAGAAGGCTATAAACTATGCAGAGTTTGATGAAGGAGAAGATCTACTTCTCATGACACATTTCTCGGTCACCAACTACTCAAAAACCAGAATATGGTTCTTGGATTCCGCGTGCTACAACCATGTGACTGGTACTAAAGAGTGGTTTATGAACTTGGATGAGAACTTCAAACAAACAGTAAAGTTGGGGAATGATCTACGCTTGAATGTGAAGGGAATTGGAGATGTGCGGCTTGAAGTTGAAGGCATTAATCAGGTAATAACTCGTGTGTACTATGTACCTGAACTCACCTAAAACCTCCTAAGCATAGGTCAACTACAAGAGAAGAACTTGACAGTAGTAATTAAGCAGGGCGTTTGGAAGGTGTATCACCCTTAACGTGGGGTAATAGTCACATCCACCATGACAAGAAACCATATGTTTCTAGTGAAAGCTACAATGAAGGTAGATACTCAGAAGTGTTTCAAGGTTGATGAAGAGGAAAGCAATCAACTCTGGCATAGAAGACTTGGGCATGTGAACAACAAATCCTTGAGAACCATGGTATATAAGCAGATGGTAAATGGACTGCCCCGTGTGCCAGAATCAAGCAAAGTTTGTGAAGTTTGTAACTTAGGGAAACAGCAGAGAGAAAGCATCCCAAAGAAAAGTACCTGGAGAGCTACCAGCAAACTTCAACTGATACACATGGATTTGTGTGGCCCGATTGAACCCGAGTCATTAAGCGGAAAAAGGTATGTTATGGTGTTAATTGATGATTATTCAAGGAAGGGATGAATGTATTTTTTTTAACTAAGAAAAATGAAGCTTTTGAAACTTTCAAAGTGTTCAAAACTAAGGTTGAAAATGAAACGGGGTTAACAATCAAAGGGTTAAGAAGTGATCGAGGTGGTGAGTGCAGGACCGGTTAAGGGATGGTCAATACAATCAGTCTCACAATAAGGAGAGTGTTAGAACACTTAACAGATCAAATAGAGAACCAGATTTATATAAATGATACTAAGAACACATGTAAACAATGAAACAGAACTAAGAAAAAGAACAAGTTAAGTATGGTTTTTAAGGATGTTTTATATTGCTCTCAAGTTCTTTTACAAGTGTTATGAAGCATAAAAAGAAATACAAGGACCTAAGATACTTTATACTATATCATACAGTCAGCCATACTTTGAAGGCCAGTTGGAAACACTAATCTAGACAACAATATCAATATAAAGTCAAAAGGCATATTGCATTTTGACTAGTGACTATGACATGCCATAGCTCACATCCTAATATATTACAAAAATGATAAAACGTACAAAGTAGGAAGTTACAGACTCAAAACCATAATCTATAGTTTACTAAAGCATGGACCTTTTCACCAACTTGTATAAGTGGTGAGTTTTCAGAGTTGCAGCGAAAAGTAAGTCAGCTTTATGTAAAAGTACATCAGAGAAAGCATGTCTTCTTTGTCTTCAAAAGAAATCAGTCTTCACTTCATTGGCTTTGGAAGACTTTGTCTTTGAAGCTTCGGAAGACTTCATCTTAGGCTTCGAAAGATTTTACACTTAGAATAATTTCTGTGATGAGTGTTAAACTTCCGAAGTAACTTCTACCTTGTACATCAGTGCATGCATGTAGGAATGTCCTTGATTGTTTTGGCTTCTTTTGGTTACATTAGCCTTCTAGTATAACCTTATAATGAGTTCATCTCAAGTGAATTTCATGAATTTTGTGATAAATTCGGAATCGAAAGACAACTGACCAATGCTTGTACCCCACAATAGAACGGGGTTGAAGAACGCCGAAACCGTCCTTTGATGAATATGGTTAGATGTCGATTGATTGAAAGTAAACTGCCTAAGTGGTTTTGGTCGGAAGCAACGAATTGGGCATGTCACATTCTTAACCGATGTGCCACCACCTCCTTAGAAGATAAAGTGCCTGAAGAAGTGTGGTCAAGTAAGAGACCCAATGTAGATTACTTTAAAATATTTGGTTACATTGGGTATGTACTTGTACCATCTCAGTTGAGAGCTAAGTTAGAAAACAAAAGTCAAAAGTGTGTATTCTTGGGAATAAGTGCAGAATCAAAAGCATACAGGATGTTTGATCCTGTACAACAAAAGGTGATAATCAGTAAAGATGAGGTATTTGAGGAAAGTGAAAGGTGGAGTTGGAACAAAGACGTGTTTGGAAGTAGTAGGTTGACTATTCCTGATGGTGACTTGTCATGTGAAGAGGGACCCATAGATGTTACTCAACATGAGACATCTAGCAACAATGAAGTGACCCCACAAGTAAATCATCCTACCAACTCTGAACCTACTACACCTTTTGTTGGAAAAAGTAATGCAGCAGAAAGTACAACAGAAGGGAGAGAAATATTGATTCCTATGACGCCCCACAGAACTCAACCTGCACATCCATAAGAGAAATGGCAGAGACTTCGATGCCAAGTAAAAGAACAAGATCTGCTCCAGGTTGGTTTCGTGAGTATGAAAGTGGGGAAGGTCTATCCGAAGAGGAAGCTGAATTTGTCATGTATAGCGCACAACCAATGATCCAACAAATTTTGAGGAAGCTGCCAAGGATCCAAAGTGGGTAAAAGCCATGGAAAGTGAAATGAGTTCAATCCAACAGAATCATACATGGGAGTTAGTTGAAGAACCGGTTGGAGTAAAACCCATAGGCGTGAAGTGGCTGTTCAAAACGAAGTTGAACGAGAAGGGAGAAGTAGACAAGGTTTGGTAGTTAAAGGCTATATGCAGAAAAAGGGTGTAGATTATGATGAAATATATGCATCTGTAGCTCAGTGGGATACGGTTCGAAGCATATTGGCATTAGCGGCTCAAAAGAATTGGATCATATACCAGCTTGATGTGAAATGTGCATTTCTGAATGGTGTACTTAAGGAGACAGTATACATTGAACAACCACAAGGTTTCATGAAAAAGGGTGAAGAATTCAAAGTTTGCAGATTAAAAAAAGCTTTCTATGGTTTAAAACAAGCTCCAAGGGGTTGGTTTAAGCGCATAGAAAGCTACTTTTTAAGGGAAGGGTTCGAGAAAAGTCAGTATGATCACACTCTCTTCATCAAGAAAGGATCAAAAGGAATGGTCATAGTAAGCTTATACATGGATGACCTGATATACACCGGTAATAACAAAGCATTATGCGAAACCTTCAAAATGTCTATGATGCATGAATACGAGATGATAGATCTGGGAAAGATGAAATATTTTTTGGGTGTAGAGGTTAATCAAGGCATCAATGGAATAAGCATGAGTCAAAAGAAGTATGCCAAGGAGATACTTGAGAGGTTTAATATGTGGGAAGCAAACGAAGTGAAGAACCCAATAGTACTAGGTGCTGTAGTTACTAAAGTCGGTGTGGGTAGTAAAGTGAATGAAGCGGAGTATAAAAGTTTGGTGGGCAGTTTCATGTATCTAACTGTCACTCGACCAGATTTAATGTATGCAGTGTGTTTTATTTCTAGATTCATGTCTGATCATAGAGATAAACATATGCAACTGGGAAAAGGATCTTGAGATATGTGAAGGAAACTTATGGATATGGGTTGTTTTATGAACGGAACGTGGGTACTAAGTTGCAGGTGTTCACGGATAGTGACTATGCCAGAGACGTGGAAGACAGAAAATGCACTTCAGGGCATGCATTTTGAGTAATGCAGCAATATGTTGGAGTTCCAGGATGCAAGAGATAGTTACCTTCTTATCAACTGAAGCAGAGTATGTGGCTGCTACATCTTATGCTTGTCATTGTGTTTGGTTGAAGGGATTACAGGAAGAAATAAGTAATGAGTTGGTGGGGACAGTGGAAACTTTATGTGATAACAGCTCTACGATCAAACTTTTGAAAAACCCGATGTTACATAGGCGCACCAAACATATATTCGGTTCCATTATTTGAGAGACTTGGTTAATGATGGAAAGGTTCAGCTGGTGTTCTGCTCTACAAAGGTACAAGTTGCAGATGTGATGACAAAGCCTGTTAAACTGGAAGTGTTTGGGAATATGAGAAGGTTGCTTGGTGTTCGAGACTTAGAAGATTAAACTGAAGAGTGAACTCTTTTCAGTTTAAGAGAAGGATTGAAGTAGCTTATGTGTTTGGTTTTGGGTCTAGTAAAATAATGGGCTTCAGCCCACATGGTTTGTTTTGTGTCTTGCATAGGCTCTTGCATTTGATTTACGTATGGTATGTTTGATTTAGTCTTCCTTTAGTCCGAGTCTTTATCTGTTAGTGGTGAACATGCTATTAATAGCAGTTTGATTGATGAATGAAGTTACCAAAAAAATGTAGCAATAGCTTGTGATACCTTTCAGATTGAAGGATGATGTGCGCCAGTAGGTGTACTTGGATCGTGCTAAATCCCGTTTGGATGCGATGGATCTGGCCAAGGATGTCGAGTTCATGCTCCGCCCTAATTCCGGTAATGCATCTTTGGGCCTTTTCCGTTATCTTCATCCACTTGGGGCCCAATCTTCGATGAGTTTTGGGCTGCTCTAAGCCAAGAGGATCTTCTGCTTCCAAGGTCTCGGACGAGGTTCCTACAACTCATGCGATTTCAGCGCGTCCATTCACCCCTCTTCGAGCTCCGTCTTCAGCTTCTTCCGATGGCAGTCAAATCTTCCACCATGATTGTGGTGTTCGGTCTCTCTCTCTCATACAAAGTAGGAGGATCGCTGGAAATGAAGGCTTTGTTTCAGATTTGGACCACAATTCAGAGCGCGCCATAAGTGTCCAGAGGGGAAATTAAGGGTTTTGTTATTAGGTGTTGATGAATACGACGTTACGGGGGAGAAGGGGGAACACTTCTTGATGTAAGCTGACATTCCTACCAACGACGGGGGTCTCTAAGATCGTCCTTGGTACGTGTATGGCATTGGAAGTGGACGGTTCTTTTGCTTGTTCGGGCATTGCGACGATAATGAAACTTGAGGGAGCTCTGAAGGGAATCCCGGTTTGTATGTTGGTAGACAGTGAGGCTTCCCACAATTTCATCTCTCACCGGTTGGTGTTGGCTTTGGGTTTACCCTTTTCCTCATTCACGGGTATCCATATTAAATCGGGGGACAGTCACTTTGTTTTTGTCAAGGAACGTTGTTTAGCTCATCCAATTGCAGTTGGTCCATGCACGTTTACTCTTTATGCCCTGGTTTTTGAGATCGGCTCTTTAGATCTTATTTCGGGGTTGGAATGGCTGATATCCCCAGGGAAGATGATTGGCATGACAGTTGTGGATGCGATTTGTTTACGAGGGGACTTCGATTAAACTCCAGGGGGTGCATGACAATTAGTTGGCTCCGACGGCTTTACATCAATGGTTGTCCATGGAGGATGGGCCTTTGTCTTCGCAATCTTCTTCCCCAGCATTCTCCTCATTGGTGTTTTCTTCGTGTGAGGGTTTACCTTTGGCTCAGCAGGACGTCTTGTTATCTATATGTGATCAGTACGCGACTGTTTTTAGATTCCCTCATCGTTACCTCCGATTCGCTCTCATGACCATGGTATTACTTGGTCCTCTTCTAATCCTATATGTGTGAGACCATATCAGTATCTCCATGTTCAAAAGGAGAAGATTGAACGACAGGTGTCGGAACTGTTAGCAACGGGTATGATCCGGCCAAGTAAGAGCGCTTTTTCGAGTCTGGTGATTTTGGCTCGAAAGAAAGATCATTCATGGTGGATGTGTGTCAATTACAGGGCACTCAATGCGGCTACCGTCCCACATAAGTACCTGATTCCAGTCGTGGACGAGTTAATTGATGAACTACATGGTTCTCAGTTTTTTTCAAAATTGAATCTTAAATCCGGTTATAATCAGATCCGTATACGTCCAGATAGTAATGGCTATATATAGCCTTATATTGAACCACTAACATTAACCCGTAAACTACTAACTGAATTAAACTACCCACTAAGGTAATTAATTAATATTAATCAACATAAACAACTAAAGAAATGTACGAACATAGAACGTGCAGTTAAAGACGTGCATGGAATCATGGGTTTGCACGTATTAATTTTATTTTTTCGTCCATTTAATTACACCGTACCAATCAACCTCTTAAATATTAATCTTAACTCTCAATCTCTCCTTCTACTGGGCACCACAACCAAGTTTGCAGAGCCACCAACATCACCACTACCCTAAACAACCGGTACACATCCTTTATTTTCTCTACTACATGAAAACCATTAATGTCATCATCTTCCCATAGTCGTCTCCCTCTCCTTTCTATCTTAGTCAAGTCACAACTTCCATATACATATACATATACGTAACACTATAACAACTACCTTTTTTTCCTAAATTTTAACTTATCAAGTTACATATATAGCTATTGAATTAAAAAAAAAGTTTAAAATTGCAAATGAAAAGAGGGAAGAAAGAAACGTAGATTATAGGAAGTTACGAGATTATATTTTTTGTTTTGTCTAATAGTCCTTGTATTTAAAAACTTCTCATTTAGCATATTACATATATTTTAGCAAGTTATATACTTATAATTATATATTTATCAACTTTAATGTTTTTTTTTAATTTTTATGGTTTTCAAATATAAAGTGGTTTTTAAAGAATCCCTTTTTTGTATGTCGGATCAGATAGAAAATTCATTTGACTAAGAGGCATTTTGGACTCTTGATTAAGAAAATCAAAGGTAGATATTCACAATTGTTGATTTTTTTATAAATTTCCTACTTTTCAAGATATCGATAACATTTTTCATTCCCTATTACTTTTATGGAAAAATTACACCACAAATTGGGGTAATTTTATATTTAATTGACTATATTATTTATATATAAAAATTGCATTATAAAAAGTGTGAAAAACTGTTATGTTTAATTATGCGAAAACTATTTTGATTTACCATATACTAAAAACTAGGTTACAGTCCTGTGTAATACACGGGATAAATAAATTTACTATTACATTATTAATAATATAAAATTTATATCTTAAATATTGTGTATTAAACGGATTGAATAACCCATGTATTAAACATTTGAAAATGTGAAGTTAACATATCTGAAATTTTTATTATGGATAGTTATTAATTATAAATAGTTATTATAGCATTTATAATTAAGAAGATAGAGAAGCGAGAAAACCAGTTATTAGATAGCCTAGAATGGTAACATATCTGAAATAGAATGTTGTTGTGGTTCTCTGATCGAATATTGAAACTTTGATTGTTGTTGCGGTTCTTTAATTGATCGATGTTGTTCGTGTTGTTGATTATTCGATGTTTTTATTCTAATTCGTTGTTTTTTCTTTGAAATAGCATAGGGATTTTTCTTTTCTTATGAAAAGCAAATTCATGAAGACCAAAAAGAAAGGATTGGATTTAGAGGAATTGAGCCTAAGGAAGGGTGGGTGTGTTTGTATTTTATTTTTAAACATTCTAATTCCTAAAAAAACTACCAATCAAACACGTTAAATAGTTTTAAAGGAGTCCAATAAAATTTTAATTCATTTACAAAACCCATTATATGAATCAAACGCTCCCTTAAATTATCCATGTGATTTATCAAGGATCATTGTCTAATTCTTAAATTCTTTCTTTTATTTGTAATGTCATCATATGTGGTTTTCATTTCTTTCATTTAGTCTCTAACACTACTCCCGTTAAATATATCATATTCTTAAATAAAAGAGTATAACCGTTATTTCGCCTAAGAAACTATTTAATGTACTCAAATTAATATAAAACACAAAGTTCCCACTAAGCAAAAAACAAAATGCATTCACAACATGATTGTCACCATCAACGCCTTTTTAAATCCCTCCAAACCTCTACTTTCTGATGCAGCTCCACTTTCTAAAGCAAGATTCAAATATTTCCAAACATTTACTTTCTTCTATCCTTTTTAGAAACAATGATATTTTCTAACATTAATATATTATAACCAAGTTTAGAAACTATATATCCAGACAAAGCGAGATATTTGACACACTTAATTGGGAAGAAAAAACTAACTTTGATTTTTCAAATATATCTCGATAGAGTTACATGAACCACTCATTTTATACTTGTATCTAATACGTGTGAGGTTGTGTACCTTCCAACTCTATCCATACCTCAGGATTCCACGTCCCTACATGCATATACTTCACTTCCCATCTATTTAATACTTTCGTGACTTCCAAAACCACAATACATATGCTATAAGAAAATCACGAAAATTAACATTTATTTCTATAGAAAAATTTAATAAATAGTATAAGAATAGAAAAAAAAAAAAAAAAAAAAAACATTTTTTGGTAAGATCATTTTGACGGTATTGACAAGATTATAATTTTTTAACAACAATACAATTTACGTCTAATTTATAATATCAATCAATATAGGACTTTAAACTTTGATTTCGTAGGAAGGTCACTATTTTATGTCTTCGGGTATCAGTTAGACCTTGTAGGAAAGGCACCAATATTTCATATCTCTAGGTGTTAGATCATATGACTTTTAAAATTTTACAATCATATCACTAATACATATATAAGAGGTGTTAACTTTTAAAAATAGTAACTATGGGTCAATAATGAAAAATCAGAGTAATTTCCATAAAACTTAAGTTATTTAAAAACTAGTTTGATATAATTATTTAACACAACTAGGCGTTTTCACTGACGACGCGCGTTGCGCGTCAAATTGATTGGGCTCCGAACAGGCGTCCCAATGCAGTAGCTTACCTAATACGACAACCACGCCAAAACAACTGACACTATTGTTGACGTATCATTGCAACCCTGGTAAAGAAAAAATGCAAATAGATACATCGCCGCCTGTAACTCACAACAACTCCCTCTCTCTCTAAAGCACAAATAATGAAACCAAAGAAACCCACGTCATCATCAGATCAAACGACCATGTATATTGCATCAGGTTGTTGTAGAATAGGCACAACAGGTAGTAAGCATGAAATGGTAAGTTGACCCATAGCATAAATAGTTGTACATCGACGACCATTTGTTGAGAGAGAGGTGGCCACTGGCGGCAGACAAAACCGGAAGCTAAAAACCATCGTCGTCGGTATCTCAAAACCCCAACTCCCTCCTCTCTCTCAAGCACCGGCCGAGAAACCCAAAAAACCCACATCCTCATCAGATCAAATTGACATATATATTGTATAACTTTGTTGTACCATAGACATAACAAGTAGTAACCATGCAATAGCAAGTTATACACATAACACAAATAGTTGTACTTAACACTATTAATTCAAGTTCTTTTAATATTATATAAGATAATGATTTCTATGTTTTTAAATGACTCATAATATACTTTAAATCCATCTTACATCTCTATTCTAACATGTATATTGTAAGAGTTGTATATATTTAACACCTATACTACATCTTCGGATAGCATTGAAATAAAGGTAATATTTTACATTTCACAGAACTTCTCTAAGATAACATTTTACACATATGCGTTCATAATTTTCTATTTTGTTTTTCTGTCTTACATTCATCCTTTTAAACTTAAACTCAAAATAAATTAAATATTTTGTTTTCCTCTTAAACATTTATTAAACTACAAAATTTTATAATTCCTAATCGACAACACTACTGACCTGTGACCACCTAACTAATTTATGTGACTAACCTTTTGTTTGCTCATGTATGAGGTTGTTGTTAATGTTGTGCATACATACAAGAATGATATCATGATCATATGTGACCATATTAAATCCTTCGAAATAATAATCAACATCGCAGTCATTTATTGCACATGAAACCAAACACAAAACAAGTGACTCAAATTCACCAATTTCATCTGGCCATAACCACCTCCAAGTTATTCGATCTTCAGTCACTCATTCACCCTATAAAAACCTCATCACCCACACTTCAACTTTGCATGAATAATATTAATAATATGGACTTGTGGTCATGGATATCGGAGCTACCATATTCCGACGAGTGGTCGACCGATTCCAACTCGGAACTCACCTTCCATTGGCGAGTTCAACCGAGTCGCTTCAACTCAGAGCAAGAAGAAAACTCACCTCCAATAACGATCTTTTAGCGATCACCTTCTACGTCTCATACGATGAAAAGGCCCTCTGGGTGTCTGACACGTGTCAGGTTAACTCAGATAAACCATTTTTACCACTTGTACTCCAACTTATTCAAGAAATTATCACCCGGGCGCCTACAGCGCACGATAGCATTGCTGCCACGTGCCCGCGGTCCCAGCTACAGAAGATTAAACCCGACTCAGTGTCGTGGACACTTGACTCTCACTCCCCAGAATCCTTCTCAGCCTTTTTTAATATGGTGTTTTTAGCCAGGTTGTTCTGGCTGTGTGCATGTGACGCGCCGTCAGAAGTGGGGTCCACTTACTTTAACTCCATGCTGGCCCCAAACCTCGACGCGTTTGCATCAGCTCACGCGCCGGTGTTGCGGGCCTTTTTTGTGTCCGCGGGTGTTGACGTGGAGCTTGCTATCATGCGCACGTTTGGGTACATGTTAACAAAATGCTTGTTGTTAAGAGAGGTGGGTGTAGGTTTACAGCTGCTAACGCCGTCGTATACGAACCTCGGGCTCTCCTACGCGGCGGAGACGCACAGGCTATGGGTGTTGAAAGGGTACGCGCCGCTGATGGCGATGACGCGCTGTCACGCAAACGGTATTAACGACCGGTGTCCGGTGTTTGAAACTAAGGAGTCTGTGCTAAAATACGCACTGGCCCATCAACAGATTGAGGTTGTGATACAGTTGGAATATTCAGTTGAGGTTAAAGAAAACTTTATTTTGGTTATGGCACGCGTGGACAATATACGTGTCCACGTGGCAAAGCTAGGGTTTAGTAAGAATGAAGAGAACAATGTTTACATGCATGAGAGGCATTTTCCAAGTCGGGTTCGGGTTTGGGTCGGGCCAGAAGCCGGGGCAAGTTATGTGACTAGTTTGACCTTGGGTCGATCCACGGATAATGTTGAGAAAGAGACGGAGACACAAAAGATATTGAAGGGTAATTTTGGGAAAACAAAAGTTCCGAAGATGAAGGCAATGACTAGGACGACTACAAGGACAAAGGCGAGGGCATGGAGGTGGGACCAAGACTCGGATGGACATGTGGCGATATTTGACACGACGTTATGTGACAACATGACTGGTGTGGAGATATCAATGTGGCAACCACAAGTTGGTGATGACTATGGGGCCATAGGTCGTGTGGGTCGCGATCAAGTAGGACAGAGTTTTCAGAAGCGATACACAGGGGCAAATAGGTCATTTACCAAATCCGGAAATTGGGTATTTGCCGAAGGGTTAGAAGGGGTGAAATGGAGATTGAATAAGGAGATGGAAGGGAGTGTGTTGAAATGGAGGATTGGGGGTCAAATTTGGGTAAGTTACTTCCCTAATGAGGTGAAGAGTTCATATTATGAAACTAGGTGTGTGAAGTGGTGTGATGAGGTTGATTTGCCATTGATTCTTGGTGCATACTAAAAGGTAAATTGAAATCATGGTTGTTTAATAAATAAACTATATATAGATGCATTATAGTATAACATTGTTAATATATCTTATAGTATTTCTTGGCATATTAGTTTATTAAACTTTCAACATATCTACATACATGTTATTGGTACAAGGTGTAAAAGGATATATCGAGCTGCTTGAGAGGTATGCGAGATCGACTTGTTAAAAGTTTGGATCGAGTTGCGTTTAAACTAGGTAATATAAAGTATGTGGTATGTAAAAGTTGTTATAATGAAAATTATAAGTTTATAGATAAAATTATTAGATAATAAACAAATTAAGAAAGAGTAAAACTCGAGCTTGAAAAACGTTTTACAGAACAGAATTTGAAATAGCCACTTCTATTATCTTGCGTTGAAGTTATAAAGTATCTTGAAGGAAATCAGTTTGGGTGATGTGTTTGTTTAGTTTGATTATTAAGAAGCTATGGGATTGGGATTTGTTTATTTATTGGTAGGGTTGAATGGAAAAGATGGGTGATATTCAGCATTTCAACAATGTAGGTTTCTCAATTTTCTTCTTCTCTTTTATATCTTTTTTTTCCTATCATGCTGCATGAATGTAACTTTTGCGTTTCTTTTCTAGTTTATAAAAAGATATTAGATCAGCTTGGGTAGAAGGTAACCGGCCGAAAAGAAAACATTTTTTAGATACTTGTGAAAGTGAGAAACCATAATTTAAGGTAGGATTTTGCACATATGATATTGTGATTTAGTGATGAACAAATAAAAGAAAATTTCTATAGAAGGTAGGTAGGGGCGTAGGTCGTCCCAGTGGTCTTTCCAAGAAGTAGAAAAAGAGAACATCAAATAGTTAGAATTTATTTTCAAGTTTTTAGTAGAATAAAGTATTAAGAGTCTAATCTAACAACATGCTTCTTCATGCACTCTTCAGTTTTTTTCCCATTGGTGAATCCAAAAGGTAATTGTTAATTATGTACTCATTTGTTATGTTCCAAAGGTTCTAGGCATTAAATCTTTGGATCGTGTAAGATTTTGCAATTTAGAATCCTATTATAAACATGTTTCTCTAGGATCAGGTAAGTGTTTCCGTAGTTGATTTCTTGGTCACTTTTCACTTTAAGAGATGTCTCTTGGTTGCAGTTATTATGGTAACAAAACGAAGAGAAAATGACTGTATGTATTCTAGACTCCCATGGCTTTAGAGGTTGATATATGAATACATTCGGTCTTTTTCTCTTCTTTTTGTTATTATAAAAAGTGCAACCAAGGTACGTCCTCAGGGTGAAAACTGATGAGGAAATTAATTATAGGAACACTAATGTGGTAAGTAGTTAGGAGGAATGCGTCTCTAGCATTATTCTGGATTGCAAAGTCTTCCAACATTCAAGGGTTTAGTGCATTTAGAACATTTTGTCCATTCTTGCGAGAAAAGAAAAACATAAAACAGATGAATACATAATTGACGATGAACTTTCCATTTCATTGATGAGAAAAAAACTATAGTGTATGAAGAAGTCTATTGTTAGACCCTTGATATTCTATTAAATACTTACAAACAAAAATAATACTTAATTAACTATTTAGTATGTAATAAGTTTTAAAAAATATAAAGATGGTTCATTAATATAACCATATGCATAAATGCATATTTTAAAATGAAAAAAAGAACAGTATTAAGGTAAAAAGTATGTTTGGTTTTGTGTTTGAATTATTTTTCTTTTAAAACTGCTAGTTTACATTAACTTCTTAAAAATGATAAGGATGGTTCATGAATATTACCCATATGCATAACTGCATATGAAAAAAATGAAATATATATATATATATATATAAAGGTAAACAGGTGGTTTGTTTTTTCACAGTCGTTTCCAAGTTCTAAGCCTTGAATTTAACTGTTGAAATAGGGTATTCAAACCGTAATCTGTGAACCAAACCGTATAAATGTAAAACCAGTCAATTTGCTTCGTGTTTGGGTGGTTTGATCTGTTCAATTGTTTATGAACACCTCTAATTGGAATTTTCAGTCTTGTACTTATAGCTTTTCAGATGAGGTAAAGCTTTGTTTGTTCTTTTCTTTACTTTTTAAAATGTGTTTTGACGTCTACTTGGCAATTTGTCATGACCAATCATGGAATTATGATCTAGATGTTTCTGGATTGAGATACTTATGTGGATTGTGTCACTTAGATTTGGATTTGGGGGAAGAAGAGGTAGTTGGTTCTTGTAGGGATGTTCATAACCTGTTGAAACCGTCTAAACTGAAGCAAGTCGGCTAGTTTGAGATTCAAACTGTCTGAGTTTGTTGGTTTAACGCTTTAGTTCGGTTTGGAACTTGGAACCACCCGCTTAACTGAACTGGCTAATTTACTTTTATTTTCTGTATATTTTTTCAATTCTAGAAGATGTGGTTATGTCTATGGATTATAAACATGAATGGTGTTTTTAAAAGTTTTAATACAACTTAATAATTTTGAAATAAGCTCGGTCTAAACCATCAAATTCCAAAAGTTAGACTGTTAAAACCGACCAGTTTGGTTGACTCACCCAACTCGTTTAATTGGTTTGCATTTCTCCAAAACTATAGTTATACGGCCCAAAATATTTGTCAAACCGGACCATGAACATACCTAAGTTCATGCCAATTGTAAAAGCGTCCCAGCTCTGTGTTCTATATGTTTTTCAACTATGATGAAGTTGTTAATTCATAGGGTCGGATTATCAATTATGCATCCCGACAACTAGATTTATCCAATTTCTGCTATAACTTCATATGATGCTTAGAACTTATGGTTTCTTATTTCTTTCTTTTTGTAGAGTTATTAACATTTATGTGAGAAACACCAGAAGTCCATGTACTAGAGTTTTGAAATTAGTGTGATGCAGGTACTTGATGACTAATTATTTTATGAAAGATTTGCAAATAGTGGGCAGGTGGGTTCATCCAATAGCGCTCTGTGTTCTGGAATCAAGATTTAGTGCTTTGTTCTTTTGTTTTTTCCACCTTCATTGATTACATTCTGATTACAGACTGAAAGTTACTATTACTTTGCATTTTAACAAACTTGCTTCTTACCAGAATCATTAAACAACTGTATACCATCTTAATTTATTACAAAGGTATTTTGCCCAAGGGTAACGAGTTGAGCTGAAAACCATACTCGAGCTTGACTCGTTCACTTTGATCATGCTTTATATCTAATCATAAATGGCTTGTTTGTTATTTATTAAATTAAAACTGTATTATTTAACTATTTTTATATAACTGTACAGAGCATAATATATTAGTATATTACTGTCCTGTATGATAGAGGTGGGCATAAAAACCGGGTTCGGACCCGACCCGGTGGACCCGACCCGGAACCGGGTACGGGTACGACCCGGTATATGCATACCCGGGTTGGACCCGAAAAAAAACCGTAGGGTTGGAACCGGGTATGATTTTCTAAATTTCTTAGAACCCGAACCCGACCCGACCCGACCCGACCCGGAACCGGTTGAACCCGGGTTGTACCCGGTTTCGACCGTTTTTTTTTTTTTTTTTAAAAGTGGCCGTTTTTTAACGGCTATATAGCCGTTGGGATCGATTTGTGACCTTTTTTTGTCACTTTTAGGCTTATAAGTTAGTATAAATAGGTGTGGGTTGATATGGTTTAGTACCCAAGTCTCAAACGCAAAAACATACGCAAAAAACGCAAAAAATATTCTCCTTTACTCTCGCTTTACACGTTCACTCTCTCGTTTTACACTTTCACTCTCTTCAATCTTGATATGGCTCACTCACAATCTTCCGTTGGTCAAGGTTCGTCCAACGCTCCAACCGTCGTTCGTGTTCTTGCACACAATCGTAACATGGATGTTTGGTGCAATTGGGATATGGTTGAGTTGAGTGACGGGTCTGTAAAGGCTCGTTGCAAGTTTTGTGGAGCTTTGCTTGCTAAAGATTCTAACACGACTTAAACAAACACATTAGCAAGAAGTTTTGTAAGTCGTTGAAAAGTAATCCGGATTCGCAACAAACACAATTGGGTGGAGACGGTGGAATCTTTAATTACGATGTTAATACGGTTCGAGATCGAATGGCGAAGTTCGTGATTCAAGAAGCTTTGCCTTTTAGTCACTTCGACAATCCTCGGTTGACCAACTTAATTCGAGAGACGCTTCAACCTCGTTACACTCACGTAAGTCGTACTACACTTAGACGTTATTGTTTAAAATTATGGAAACAAGCAAAAAATGATTTAATTGTATTATTTGAAAATTTAAATACCGGTGTAAACTTAACTAGTGACGTTTGGTCGGCTCCACACGGTTTACCCGAATCGTACCTTTGCGTCACCGCTCATTGGGTGGATCCCAATTCATGGCAATTGATGAAACGTACGATTGCATTTGATCTTTTTCCGCATCCACACACCGGAGAATTTTTGTTTTACTTTTTAGATAATGTAATAAGTACTTTTAAATTAGAAAATAAACTTTTTTCAATTGCATTTGATAACGCCTCTAACAACACAACCGCGGTTGAAAAATTAAAATTAAAATATCTTCCGATTGCAAACGGTGATTTTTTCCATACTCGTTGTGTTGCACATATTATTAATTTAGTAGTGCAAGACGGACTATCCGGGCAATATGTTAATAACTTTATTACATCTTTTCGATTTATGTTACATGACGTTTTTAAAAAAAGTAGAAGAAGATATCAAGATTATAAACAACTTTGTAAGGATACGCACTCTAGATTTTTAGGTCCTAATTGGGATGTACCTACTCGGTGGAATTCGACTTGTCACATGTTTGAATGTGCTTTAAAACAAAAGGGCACTTTGAAAGCTTTTCATAATAGTCTTTCGGATAATGGTGAAGCCGACCCATTTCCGGATGCGGGTTGGGAGAATCTTCAACGTCTATCCGAGTTTCTTGAGGTTTTTAAAAACTCAACAACAAAATTATCGGGAGTTTATTATTCCACTAGTTATTCGGTGCTTCAAGAACTATATTTTATGTCTTTGAATTTTAAAAATTTTCAAAATAAAAATAATATGTTTAATCAAATGATAGAACCAATGAAAGAAAAGTTTAAAAAATATTTTAAGGACTTACCACCCGTTTTTACGTGTGCCGCCGCTTTAAATCCGTTTCTAAATGTTGCGGGGGTTGAATGTTTGATAGATGAGATAAATGACAATTTGGATATGCATGACGAAAACCCTGATTTTTCAAACGAGGCAAAAGAAAATTTTAATCATAGTTTGAAAACAATTTATAATTTTTATTTAAATAGATATGGGCCTAACGTAAACATAACCATGCCAAGTGGATCAACCTCAAGTGCTAGTACCTCGTTTAAAGACCCTGTTTTGACTATGTTGAATGTTGTTCGGATGTGACGGCTAAACGTCAAAGAGGTAACACCCCAACAAGTGAGCTCGGTAGATATAGTGGAACGGATTTTATTTCCACTATGACTACCGAAGATTATCGTGCATTCGATATTTTGGCTTGGTGGAAAGGAAAAGAATCTCAATTTCCGATTCTTTCTGCTATGGCCCGTGATTTACTAAGCGTCCAAGCTTCTACGGTAGCTTCGGAATCTGCTTTTTCTCTTAGTGGCAGGGTAATATCATTACGAAGAACAAGACTAACTCCGGAAGCAGTGGAGATGTGCATTTGTTTAAAGGATCACTTAGACGCAACGGATCGTATACAAGACCAAACAAGCCTCGAAGACGAGATTACACTCGAAGCTAAAGTACATGATGAAGAGGTAGAAGACGGAGTATCTTCTGGCATATCCGATGAAGAATTAGCATTTGATCAAGCATCTCGTAGTAGATAAAATTAGACGATATTGTTATTTTTAAGTTGTTTTAATATTATATGTCTTTCATGTTCTTTTTAAATTTCTTTGTCATTCAAATGTTTTATATAAAAAGTATTTAATATTTGTATATTATAAGTGTAACATTTTCTGCTCAAGATTTGTATATATTTATATATTAAGTTGTTTAAATTTTTGTCATTCAAGTGAACCCGGTTAGGAAAAGAAAAATAAAAAGAAAAAAAAGGAAAGAAAATATAAGAAAAAAAAACATACGACCCGGTGTTCGACACACACACAAAAAGAAAAAAAGAAAAAAAAAAAAAAAAAAAAGGCAAAAACCCGGTTGAACCCGGGTTTCATACCCGAACCGAACCCGACCCGACCCTACCCGGGTATACCGGGTAGGGTTTGTATCTCGCTGAACCCGACCCGGGTTCGTACCCGGGTTCACCAATACCCGGGTACAAAAAACCCGGTTGGGCCCAAACCCGGTTTTGTACCCGGGCCCGGATCCGACCCAAACCCGATTTGTGCAACTCTACTGTATGATAGCCATATCATACAAGGGCTCAATGTAGAAGCTTAGTTTTGACTGTTTAATTAACAGACATGTTACTTCTAAGGAAATCATAAATAATTATTAAGAACATGTCACTTGTTAACACACCTTTTCTGTGGTTGAGAAGTTGTATAATAATAATCAAAATGCCATGTGCACAAATTTAATCTAAAAACCTATATCCATGTGACACAAATCTACACCAAGAGTCGGAACTCCATGCGCCACCCTTGCTTTGGTCACAGAAGAACATTACAAGAAGCCACAGTTTAGACACGAGCAAGCAGAATCTGATTATAAATTAATCACCAAGTGGAAGCTGATCATAAACTTAACCAACAAGCGGAATCTGATCATAAAATTAACCACAATCTTGAGACGAGCTAGCATCCACCCTCATAAATAGTCATACAAATTGTCGTCAACTGAACTCATTAGTCTGCATACACATTATAAATAAATGTCTATTTGTGATAACACATACATGTTTTTTTTTCTTTAAGGAAAACTTGGGTTGTGAAAAGCAGCTAAAATCAATACAACACTACCTAAATAGAACAATAAAATTAGACCCAACATCCACTCGATTGTATGACAAGTTTTCACCAACTTATAAAAGTGCTTGATTCTTGTCAGGTGATTTATTTGAAGTTAAAAGATCCTTTATCCAACTCACCTTTCAAGATCCATCAATTTTGTCCTTTGGGTCAGTCTTGTCATCAAATTCTTGATCAAAGGTCAAGGGTTGAGATGAAAGGTATTTGCAAATAATTGCAATACAGGACGAGCGTCACTATCTTTTAGCTTGAACTCGGCCATGACTATGAGTAGCTTGGTTTGATAAATCCGTTTGATGATCTGCATTTGTTTTTCTCTTTCTAGAGTTTGGAGTTGCAGAGCTTGCCTCATTTGCTTGTGTAGTTAAATTTTCTGCAGGTTTAGGGGGTGATTTAACTGTTTTCTTACGCCCTTCAGGATGATTAAAGGTCCAACGGGCATTTCCAAACCATTTGCTGATCTGCCGAATAATAACAATATGCATAAAAACACAATAATAGTGTACATTGGGTAAAATATTAGAAAATATTAGTGATGTTGACCTGACTGTGAGTTAGATTCAGTTCCTTGACCAAATTCTCCCTGACAGCCCGGTCGGGATAATGGTTTTCCTCGAAAGCTTCAGAGAGCCTCTACACAAGAAATATAACCAAAAAGAAAATTTTATTTTATAATTGAATGCAAGAATTATGAACAATCATACCTTAGTAGCAGCTTCCCCAATTCTTCTTTTTGATGATTTATTACCACTTCCATCACTTGTGCCCTCAACATCTAACTTCTTACTGGTTTTTCTCATGGGTGTAGTAAACTCACTTTGTTTCTGTTTTTTACTAACTTTACTGTACTTTGTTCCTTCAGTCTTTTTCAGTCTATTTGGCACTTCAGAATCATCAAAATCTTCATCACTTGATGAAGATTCATTTCCATACGCCTCCTGTACAAAGCATCAGAACAAGACTAAGTAAAAAATTAAAAAAAATTACTTCAGACTAACCCTTGTATTTAATGGACATATTTTTAACCCATATTCAGTTATAAAAATTTATGTTTTGTAGGACATTTGGCAAACATATTGGAACTCTTAGAGTATTGGTGCCTCGGGCAATTCAGGTTAAAGGGTCCGGCTGAAATGGGTTATATCAAATACAGATTAAATTGACCCACTAATAATTTTCTGTCTCTCTAAAAAAAGTTAAAAATAATGACGGTTTTAGTTGAATACAATCTAAACCTTTAAACAATATGTTTAAAAAGGTTGCATCCATTAAAAAAGACTTTAGGCCACTTTCAACCTGTTTGAGCTAAATTCCTTAAATTTGACCCATTTGAGATCAAATACAACAAGACTTGACCCATTCAAGAGGTGATAGACTCACATCATGCAGCTTTTTGTAGTCCAGTCTCTCAAGATTTCTCCTGGCAGTTATAGGGCCAAAATCATCATTTTCCACATTTGATTCTGGTAATTCTTCTTTATCTCCAGACATGTCAAACCCTTGAACTTCAGCTGATGTCACTTCATTCTTCATGTCAGCAAGATCATCAGAATCAGATGTAAAATCTGAACTAGAACTTTTTATCTTAGCCTCCTCATCCGAGTCTCCTCTATCAGGATTGAAATCATCATCCTCTGAATCCTCAGAAGGAAGTCCTAAAAATTGTTCATTATTTGTTACAGCCCCCAAATCCTCAGATGCGGAAGAAAAATCAGACTCATCGGAGCTAGAATCCTCCTCTGCGTCTACCTCTTCATCTACCTCATCTTTTTCTATCTGTGGACCATCAGGATCATAATCATCATCTTCCGAATCATCAGACGGAAGTCCTAAATTATCATCCAACTTATTCCCAGAGGTTGCAGTTTCAGGAAAAACCTTCTGCACTCAGAAATTATGTAATGTGAGATTTCAGAACAATATTATAGCGGGCCCAGATGGCAAATATTTAAATTAACTAACCGACCTCCCAGCTATCTTCTATAGAAAGTTTAGGGTCAAGATAATCATTAAGTAGATTAATACAGTCAGCCTTACAATCACAAGCAGGGCAAAGCCACCCTTCATCACCAGGAGGAACTACATATTAAGAAAACAATAACATTAACTCATTTGACCCATTAGACAAAGAACTAAATCAACCTGTTTCTAAGCTAACGGGTCAAGATTGAGATGCCACCTTGTTCTTTCAATAGAGGTGGATCCAAACAAAACTGATGGAATCCACGTTCACAGGCACCATCACAAAGAATAATATCATTGTCAAGCCTGACTTCTGTCTGTCCGCATTTTGCACAGAATATCTGCCAAAAAATGGCATTAATATCAAAGTAAGAATAAGAAAACAAAGATGTGAAGAAAAAAATGTCATACATCCTCACTGTCGATTTGCCCTTCAGAATCATACAACGATTCTGGAATCCTTCCTTCCTCACACGATGTGTCAATCCGTTTGAATAAATCTCTTATTTTCACTTTGTAACGATTAATAACTGATTTAGCACGTTCAAGCTCCTTCTCTGGTCTTATTTTTTCTAAGCTGCATGTCGAAACGTAATATAGACCAATAAGCAAATTGCAAATGAGCAAAGCAGGACTCACAAGAAAGGTATAATAATCCTGATCATATAATTGAAGACTGATAAAACCCTGATAACAATAATGACAAAAGGAAATCTTTTGATTTAAAAGAACGAACCTCTGCCCCTTCCACCCCTCGCCAGCGTAAGCATCAATGAAGCTTTGTTCATATTTCATTCGATTTAATAAATATCTTAAATGTCTTCTTATTTTTAGAAATTCATTATCATGATCTTCTTTCATACTTTTCTTCATCTTCCTTCTCTTCTTTTCTTTGGTATCTGCTTCTAGTGAAGGAGCATCAACAGATTCATAAATTTGATTTTTGGGTTTTTCTTGAGATCTTGACCGTAAGACCCTAGGACTCGTAGTAATCATGATTTCTTTTCTTCTGGATCGCCCACTCTTACGTTGATCTGGTGTTTGACTTAATTCCTTAGTTTCATTTTCTTGAGTTGCTTTTAGTTGGTCAAGACTTGAACCTCCTAATGGACCATCAGGTAAATTCTCTGAATTTTCATGATTGTTAACAGCTTTTTCATCACAAGCACACGTGGAATTCAAATCTGACGCAGTTTCCCCGGTGGCTAAGCTTTTATCATGCATGGTCATGGTCACAAATCGATGTTCAAAAGCCGAAAGTTGTATCACTTAAATTTTGAATTCAAACTTGAAAGCAACGATAATGTTGCAGGATACTCTGCAACCTACAACAATAAAAGAAGAAAAAAAGCGCATTAGTACCTTATGTATTTGTTGTTTGTGTATGTGTTTGGGCACTAGAGACATTCGAAGTATAGGATATGCTACGAAGATGACAATATTCATGGAACCATAGCTGAGTGCAGACTGCAGGCTAAGTGAAAACCATATAGTGAGTTCGAGTTTCATTTGACAATAAAAAAGTTTTGAGTTATATATGTAGCAGCTGGCATTCAAGTGACAGTATAACTTTAGACGAAAACACCTTATCACACTCCAACCCAAAAGAAAGAAAACCGAGATTTGTGAAGTTGTTTACTCTTTTAGCATGAGTTAAATCAAGACATTATTCATATAATTAATGTTACGTGTATTTCTTGATCCTAAACTATAATTACTATTGTACATTGTTTTTGTGATTACCATTATGTGTATTTCTAGATCCTAACGTATAACTATTATTGGAATCTCAACAGTAGTAAAGAGCTGAAAGTGAATGAATATAACCATGCTAAAACAGAATTGCAAAAAAAATCAATACACATGACAATCAAACTCCCAAAAATAAAAACTATCACAGCTAAATTCAAGATTAAACTCAAAATAAGCTCAAAAAGCTTTCAATCACAAAAATAGCCAAAGAAAAATGCGTGCAGATCCATTTCAAGTCCCCAAAAATCAACATTCAATCATTCATAACGAGCAGGTCAGTACATAGAGCAATACAACAGCATCATACGCATACACATTCATAGTACAGACAAAAATGTCGGCCAAATTGAGCTGAATAGCTTACCTCTTTCAACAACAGAAGCAGATCTTCCGATGCAGAAAATCTAGGGTTTTGGAAGTGATGGAGATTGTAGGAGAGAGAAGGTGAGCCGCCGGCGGTGGCGGTGGCGGTGGCGGTGGTGACGGTGGCGGTGATAAATACGCCGATGAAGGTTGATGTTGTGAGTTACCAAATGAAAATTGGATATGGTGATGGTATAGAAGCCGCTGTTTTCGCATCACCTGCGCGCGATATATTTTCCGTTTCCCTCCATCTTCTCACCCCTACTCTTTTTCTTCTTTTCAAAGAATTGTTTGCACCCCCTCTTGGCCTTTAGGCCCTATAAATAAAAGAGGCATGAAATTTAGACATCATTGTATTTGATATCGTCTCACCTTCTATACGTCTTGTATAGGGCTGATATCATTATATTACATGTATATTACTTATATGTGACATATAATGTTATACTTCACGTATAAATCATATGTGGTGCTGCTTTTGACATGAAGTGACACTTACAGTGGTATGATTTGAAGTGTGAGGATTATATGTTACGTATAGATAGATGTTGATTTATAAAAGTGGGCGTCTTATTATTAGAACCCTAAATAATATCAATCAAATTTCTAATTTCATGCTTTATGGTGTTAATCGGGTTGACAAGTTGAATATCTCGATCTTTAGCACTACACATATGTTTATTCGTGTTAGAACATGAACCCTAACGTCAACATGATTCCTTAAACTCGTTTATCTAAATGCGTGGTGAAAAAGTTTAGGAAGGGGCTGGAGAAGAAAATTTTCAACCTTCATTACCAGAATGCAGGATTTGTAAACAAAGGCACCAGGGCAAATGATGATTTAAGAATTTAACAGTGTGTAGTTTTTACAATCTTGGGTCACTCAACCAATAATTGGTAACTTGTTTTAACTATGATTTAAGAAAATTTTCAACCTTCATTGCCATAATGCAGGATTGTTAACGTGTTTTAACTATGTAAAGGTAGTTTAAGACCGAGTGTTCAAAGTTAAAACTGGTTGGTGATGGTGGCACTAAGTGAGATGTTAGAAAAAATAATACACAAGCGTTCGTTCTGAATACTAGTGAGGTTGTAAAAGTGTGGACGTTGTGACAGTACATTTCCTATCAATAATATATATGGTAGAATATTATTTAATATATGTGTAAATCGTAGTTTCATAAATTACAAATTTAGTAATTTATTTAACATACCTTTAACTAAGTTAGATGTGATCCTCGAAGTAGAAACTATCTTTAATCAAAATCTTTGAGGTCTTGAAAGATTGTTATAATGACGTATCAAACCTATGCAATGATTCCTAATGTCATTAGCATGTTTTGATGTTATCTTATGTATTGTGATGAACAAGCAATAGAACTTCGTACATAGACGGGTGAAAAAATAATCATCTGTGCCGATGAAATAGGTAAATAGATTGAAAATTTATCTGCACTGAGACAAAGAATTGTCTAAATAAGGGTTTTATCCACATTCTCGTTATGGCAAACTTTGTTGATGCATTTTCTAACGAGATGCCAGGAATATTGTTAGATCGTGAAGTTGAATTCAAAATCAATTTAGTACCGGAAACAATTCCAATTACCAAAGCTTTGTATATATTGGCCCTGCAGGATTGGTTAAAGGGATCGTCAATACAATTAGTCTCACAATGAGGAGAGTTTTAGAACACTTTAACAGATCAAACGGTGAACCGGGTTTATATTGATGATACTAAGAACACAAGTAACTAAGATAGAACCAAGAACAAAAACAGACGAATATGGTTTTCAAGGATGTTGTATAGTGCTCTCAAGTTCTATTACAAGTGTTACGAAGCATAAAAAGAAATACAAAGACCCGAGATGTTTTATACTACATCCTATAGCCGATTATACTTGGAAAACCAGCTGGAATTTACCACTAGACAAATACTATATTGCTAAGTAAAGTATCTAAGATAAAATATTATCCTAGATTAAGTAGTCATGACATGTCCATGACTTACCTAATATCACCAACTAAGTATGGTAACTGTACTAATTGATAAAGGTGAACAGTGGATTAAAGTATGGTCAACTGCATGGGCGTGGGAAAGTGCCATGCAGTGTATCAGAGTTGGCAGCGGATGTCAGACAACCCATACTTATGTCCATTGGTTCATAGTTGATTCTTCCGAAGGCAAAATAGCTTCGGAAGAATATATTCTTCCGAGGCCTATTTATACTTCGGAAGAATCAACTTCTTCCGAGTCTTCTACAAGTCTTCATGACTTCATTCTTTGGAAGACTTTGTCTTGGATCTTCTAAGTGTGAATGCTTCGGAAGGAGAACTACTTGGTCTCTGAAGACTTGGTTCTACCTTTGGAAGTTCTTCATATACTTCGGAAGGAAAACTACTTAGTCTCGGAAGACTTAGTTCTCCTTCGGAAGTTCTTCATACTTAAGCTTCGAAAGATCTTCAATTTGTCTTTGGAAGAGCAGCTTTGTCTTCGGAAGTCTTCTTCAATTGTACTTCTAAGTGTTGTTTTGGTTGCATCAGCCTCATATGATCCAACAAACTCCCCCTAGGCTGATGCTACCAAAACAGATAAGTTATTTAGATGTTGACACTCCTCATTATGATCAAGATCATACTTTTCTTCATCATCTGATCAGGATCCCTCGGACTCTTATAATGTCTTCTCATGTCATGGAGATCATGCAGAGGAAGATCAAGTATGTCTTGCCAGAAATAGGCATCTTGACCTCCTTGACCTCTGATGACATACCACCTGTCTGGATTAGTAGCAAAGGTTCAAGACAATATGGGTCTTCCATTTGCAAGAGGCTCCTCTCTGAGTTAGAGTTGGTTGAGTAGCCTCTTCTTTGAAGTCTTTAACTGAGAGCACTGGTCTTCAGCACCAGGTTGTTCTACTATGTCTCTCTTAGTTAGGTTCTCTTCTCTCACAGGTTCAGAAGAAGAGTGAAGAGGACCCTGCTGTGGATCAGAAAATGAAGTTAGCTGAGATTCAGCCCTAGGTCCAGGTTGTGTTGTCTCAGGGGGTTCAACCTTGACAACCTCAGGTTGAGCTAGATTTGGTGGAGAATGCAAGTCAACAAGCTCTCCCTTTTTAATCTTCTGCTTGATAATTCTAATATGCTCATCCATAGTGGATAAAGACATTAGACCATGCCTCCTTCAGGAGAATCCATTTAACTTCAAGAAGCTCATCATCCTCTATCTGTCAGTAGACTTCTTTTGGCTCTTTTAGATGATGGCTTTTGACTTTACAGCTTCTAAGGGGAGTGTGAGTAGTTCATCCATATTGTAGTTTCTGGTCCCCAAGTAGTTTATCCTGGTTGCCCTCAACTCATCATTTTGAGTATTTGGCCTGGGGGCAGCCCTGATGGCAGCTTCCATGAAGCTTGGAGACTCTCTTGAACTTTCTCAGCTTAGCTTCCTCTTCCTCTCTCTTTCCTCCTCCTCAATCTCCTTAGAAGTCAGTTTTCTTTTCCCTTTGTCACACACAGGCCTAGGTGACTCAGGGTGGAGAGAGATTTAGCCTTCATTGCTTGATTCAGAAGTCAAGCTCTAGCCAGAGAGAGGTTGTGAAGCACCTTTACCAGCTGGGTGCCTTACTGAGGGTAATGGGTGCTGAAGAAGCTCCTGTCTCAAGGTTCACAGGTTCAACTTCTGGGCCTTCAGTCAAGGCTTCCCCTTTGAAGGCAATCTTAGGATCCACCTCAATATCCAGTTGACCAAAAGTCTTACCTGCTAGCCTCTGTCTATATAGTCTTGACATCATCTTGTATTCTTCAAACACCCTTTCTTGAATCCTATCTGCTAATCTTGCAGCTTGTCTATTTTGACTTGGATTGACAAGTGGAAGATCAATCAGATGGATGCTCTCATAGAAGCTTAGGTTGAAAAGTTGAAAATTTCCTGTTGACCCTAAGATCTAGAGATGACTAGAGCTCTTCTATCAGTGTCATACCTCCATTCCATGATTGGATTCTCAGAGTGAGGAGATAGGGTAGGCATAGCTCTGGGAATACCTTCCTCAAACAAACTTTGTATAAGTAGGTTCACATCCATGTAGACTTGGGCAAGTAAGTCCATATTCATGTAGGCTTGAGGAGGTTGCTAAGTATGGACCATTTCAAGTGAGGGTGGTGAATCCTCAAAGTCCATACTCTGTGAAGAACTCCCAGGTTCTGTGATTGTTTGGACTTTCCCCCTTTTTGGTAGCATCACCTTCTTGCATAGGTGAGCTTGGGGTTGGGTCTGTCACATCCACAGGTTCTTATGGACCTGGTTGAGTTCTCCAAAGTAGTCTCTCAACTAACTTGCCTTTGAAATCAGTGATCTCAAGTTGCTGGTCATTGACCCTCCTTTGTAAGACAGTCGCCTATATTCCAAGTGACTTATCTTTGAGACTAAATAGGTGCATGTTTTTGTCAGTTTTTGCACCTTTAGTTTTAGACTCCCCTCATCTTCATCAGAAGATTCATGGAGGAATGAGAGAATAGGACCAAGGTCTTCTTCCTCATCACCAGCACTTTGTTCTTGGCCACTGGATTTCCCCTGCATCATGAAAACTTCAAGTGAAGTGTCAAGAGGCTGGGTTGCCATGGTTGAGGTCTGAATAATGTAATCACTTGCTGAAGTGAGAGCCTCTTCCATATGGACCTCCTAAACAGGTTCAGGGAGATCCACCTCAGTAATAGGTGGATGATGTGGACTAGACATGGGAGAAACAGGAGTACTCATCTCTCCTTGAGCAGGGGTGGAAAAGAGAGACTCACGATACTCACTGAAGCCCATGTCTTCATCATCATAGAATTCAAGGTTTGGGATTGATTGGTTTAAATCAAGAGGCTGGGGATGGTAACTATCCCTTGAAGGTTGTTTACTAGAGTTTTGAGACTCTAAGTGAAGGCTTACGATTGTGGGAGTTGTGAACTCACCAGCCTGAGCATGAGGAACCTCAGCACTGATCATTGGAGAGATGGGAGTGGTTTGCTCCTCAGGAGAAGTGGGAGCTCCAGTGTCCATTTTCTCATGTATGGGGTGATGATATAGGGTCCTACATAAACTGAGTAGCATGTGCAGGGGTTTGTTTGGATTTTCTTTGGTAGGTGATGGTTATTTTTGGCTATATTGATGGTTGGAAAGTAGAAGGTGTGGGTTCAACACTAGCTAGTGCTGCTAGGTTGTCACCTTGAGCAATGAGCTCTAACATTTTTGGGACAAGGGCTGTTTCTACCCCTGAGAAGCCAGCAGTTGGCTTCCTCATAGTCTTGAAGATGTCGGGCTTTATCTATCCTATTTGGAAAACCTAAGCCTTGGTCTTGGGCTTATCAAAGTGATTTGAAGACAATGTAACAGTAATTGATCCTATGTTCAAGCTTTGAGGATCATTAGCTGTTGTTGATGAAGAACTTTCAGTCACTTGGTATTTCTTCATCTTTCACACCATCTTTGAAAGATTAGACTTGACCTTCTATACTTTGGACGTTTTGACAAACTTTGGAAGTTTTGGAGACTAGACCTTCGGAAGATCTTGCTTTCACTGCAGCAGGCTTCAGTACTTCGGAAGCATTCATTTCTTCCGAGACCAAATTTCTTCCGAAAGCAAGTTTTCACTTGTCTTCTTTTTAACCTTGGAGCTTCCGAAGGAAAAGATTTTCCTTCTGAATCTAGTTTTTTTTCTTCTTAGAAGTTCTCTTTGATCATGTGAATAGTACTTTTAGGATTGTAGATGCAATCCTTAGCAAGATGAGAAGTACTACTATATATGATGCAATCCATTTGCTTCCTTCTGAGAGTTTTCTTTTGAGAGAAAGACTGAACTTGATCACTTTCCACCTCCATCTTCATCTTCACAGATGATACAGCAAGCTTCTTAGGGTGAGGCTTTCTCTTGGAACTGGATGGTTCAGGCTGTGTAGCAGTGATACACAGCTAATCAGTCTTCTTTTCTTTGCTGGAATGAGTTGGACATGAACTAGAACTGCTGGTACTAGAGTTCATAGTTGAGTCTTCAGCCTTCACCACTTCAAATCTTGCAGAGATGAACACTTGTTTCTGCTTAGAGTTAAAAGTGGCCTTGATTTCTTAAGCCTTCTTTGATTTTCTCTTTGCTTTCCTGATCAAGTTCTTCCTCTTATGCTTGGTCCCAGATTCTTTTCTCTTCTCATGAGAATAGTGACCCTTTTTAGGATGATCTTATTCACTCTTCTCATAATCATCCTTCACTATCTCCTCTTCATCCTCTTTATCTATGGGGTCTATGAGGGGAAGCTCATCTTCATAAGTTCTACACCTTGAAGGTCTTACAGACAATAGAGTGTGTGGAGGAGCTATCTCAGTAGATCTCAGTCCCTGCTTATTCTAATAACAAACTTTTGCATGCAAGGATAAGGATATTATGTTCTTGAAGGTCTCTTCTTCAAGAACATGTTTTTCTGCCCTGGCTTTGCTGATCACAAGCTCAGCCTGGTATTTAGTTAACTTAGTGATAAGATCTTTTATCTAAGTCCTGTAGTTGGTATGTTCAGCTTTTAAAATATTTAAGGACTCAAGATCAGATCTCATTTCTAAGTTATAGGACCTATATTTGTTAACTTTAGCAATACATTCAGGTATACAAAGATGTTCCAATACCTTGGCTTCTACATTATCTGCCATTAGTGCTTGGTTTGGAGATGTATCATCAACCTAAAAGCTCCACTTAAAGCCTCCTTCTTCAACAGCAACTGCAGTTTGCTACTTGGGCTTCTTATTTTGGGGAGTTCCATCAGTGTAGTTTAGTCTGGTTTCTGTTTGGCCACCATTTGTCTTTGGTGCCGTGTATTCTCTTGCAAAGTGACCTATTTGGTTACAATTATAACGCTTCACTTTGCTTTTGTCCAGCCCAAACTTTCCACTAGTTGCATTGCTAGGAAATTTCCTCCCTGTCCTCTTGTAAAACTTCTTGGCTCTGTGTGTGAGAAGAGCCATTTGCTAGACTATTTCCATGTTCTCCAGATCATCTGGATGGAGAGAGTCCAGGTCTTCAAGGGTAAAAAGAAAGTTTCCTGTGCTTTCATCAGTAGACACAAAGGCTTGTGAAGAGCTTGTCTCTTGGAATGGGCTTCCTTGGATGTAGCTCTCTCTTGATGTCTCCGAGAAGGTGATAAAAGGACCCTTTTATGAGTTGTCAGGGTAGCAGATGAGATGATGTTGTGGTTCTCTGCATTCCCTTTCAACCACATGAAGGGCTGAACTCTGCTGATTGTTGGAGTTACCACAATTTCAACAGTTACTCCAACATCCATTTAAGTATCCATAATCTCAACATACCACCACCAGTAATGGTTGAAGAGGTGGATGGTACATGAGGTTTATAGACAATAGATCCCCACATCCTGGAGTCTTGAGACTTGATAAAGCCTTTCATTCTTTGGCAACAAGTATCAAAGTCATCAGGAGTGATCAGTGGAGACTTTGTCATAAAGCCGGTTTCCATATCAACCTTTATGATAGCTGCCATTTGAGATGCTAAATATTTTGTGAAACTAAAGGGATTTAAGATGGTAAGATCTTACAATCAAGAGCCTAAAAAGCTCTTATACCAATTGCAGGATCGGTTAAAGGGATCGTCGATACAATCAGTCTCACAATGAGGAGAGTTTTAGAACACATTAACAGATCAAACGGTGAACCGGGTTTATATTGATGATACTAAGAACACAAGTAACTAAGACAGAACCAAGAACAAGAACAAACGAATATGGTTTTCAAGGATGCTTTATATTGCTCTCAAGTTCTATTACAAGTGTTACGAAGCATAAAAAGAAATACAAGAACCTGAGATGCTTTATACTACATCCTATAGCCGGTTATACTTGGAAAACCAGCTGGAATTTACTACTAGACAAATACTACATTAGTAAAGTATCTAAGATAAAATATTGTCCTAGATTAGGTAGTCATGATAGGTCCATGACTTACCTAATGTCACCAACTAAGTATGGTAACTGTACTAATTGATAAAGGTGAACAGTGGATTAAAGTATGGTCAACTGCATGGGCATGGGAAAGCGCCATGCAGTGTATCAGAGTTGGCAGCGGATTTCAGACAACCCATACTTATGTCCACTGGTTCATAGTTGATTCTTTCGAAGGCAAAATGGCTTCAGAAGAATATATTCTTCCGAGGCCTATTTATACTTCGGAAGAATCAACTTCTTCCGAGTCTTCTGTAAGTCTTCATGACTTCATTCTTCGGAAGACTTTGTCTTGGATCTTCTAAGTGTGAATGCTTCGAAAGGAGAACTACTTGGTCTCTTAAGACTTGGTTCTACCTTCGAAAGTTCTTCACATACTTCGAAAGGAAAACTACTTAGTCTCGGAAGACTTAGTTTTCCTTCGGAAGTTCTTCATACTTAAGCTTTGGAAGATCTTCAATTTGTCTTCGGAAAAGCAGGTTTTTCTTCGGAAGTCTTCTTCAATTGTATTTCTAAGTGTTGTTTTGGTTGCATCAGCCTCATATGATCCAACAGGCCCTGATTAAGATGAATGAATTGAAAAACCAATTGGATGAATTACTTGATTTAGGTTTTATAAAAAACGAGTTTTTCATATGAGGAGCTCAGATTTTATTTGTCAAAAAGAAAGATGAGTCTATGCAAATCTGCATGACCATCAAGAACTGAACAAAGTGATAATTAAAATCGTTACTAAATCTCAAGAACTAATGACTTGTTTGATCAATTACAGGGAGCGTCATTCTTCTCTGAAATCAATCTTCGATCCGGTTATCATCAATTGAAGATAAATAAAGAAGATATTTCAAAGACAACAATATGTACAATGTATAGACTTCTGGAGTTCATTGTTATGCTATTTGGACTCACAAATGCTCCAATTACATTCATGGATATGATGAATTCAATTTGCAAACCACATTTAGATAAGTTTGTTATTTTTTATAAATAATATACTTATTTATTCTAAGAATTAAAAAGATAATGGAAAACATTTGTGGGCAATACTTAAATTACTTGGATAATAAAAGTTGTACACCAAATTCTTAACTTATGAATTTTGGTTAACAGGGCTTTAATTTCACAGTCATGTTATTAATGTCAAAGGTATTCAAGTAGATCCAGCCAAGATTGAGGTTATTTCAAAATGAGAAAATCCTAAGACACCAACATAAGTACGTAGCTTTCTTGGGTTAGTAGGATTTACCAATGATTTATTTGAGATTTCTCTCGGATTGCGAACCCTTTAACTTTGTTTACTCAAAAGTCAATAAAAATCGACCGGGGACTAAAGCAGATTGAAGCATTTAAAACTCCGAAACAAAAATTGACGAATGCACCAATTTTAGTGTTACCGTATGAAGTTGAAGACTATGTTGTTTATTATGATGCATCACACACCGGTTTAGGATGTGTATTAATGCAAAGAAACAAAGTTATTACTTATGCATCTCATCAGCTAAAGTCTCATGAAAAGAATTATACGACCCATGATTTGGAGTTAGGTGCCATAATTTTCACCCTGAAATTATGAAGGCATTATCTCTATGAAGTTCAAACTACTATATATACAAACCATGATAGTCTGAAATATAACTTTGATCAGAAAGAATTAAACATAAGAGAAAGAAGGTGATGAAGACCGTCAATGAATATGACTATGAACTTTGTCATCATGAGAGAAAAGTCAATGTTGTGCATTGCGACTTGAACTTCAAGTTGATTTAACTAATGAAATGAAGAATGCTCAAAAATTGGCACAAAATAGTGAGAACCTCGAGAAGGAGGGTATGAAAGGTATGTTAATCAGTTCGTCAAATAAGAAGATGGAATTCTCAGAATGAATATTAGAATCTGGGTACCAATGTATACTGATATGAGAGAAAGAATCCTAGCTTATAAGTCTAAGTATATGATGCATGTCAAGGGAAAGATATAATTTGGGTTATCATTAATAGTTTGACCAAGTTTGCCCATTTTCTACCAATGAAAGAAAGTTTTAATATGGATAGATAGGGCTAGTTATATGTAAATAAAATTGTATCTTTTTGATGGAGTGCCTCTATCTATTGTGTTGGATAGAGACAATCATTTTATGTCTTGATTTTAGCAAAGTTTGCAAAAAGCCATGGGTACATGATTAAATGTTAGTACAACTTATCATCCACAAACAGACCAACAAAGTTGGTTATGAAAGACATGTTAAGAGCTTGCGTGATATACCTGGGCGGTAGTTGGGCTAATTATTTACCTCTCATAAACTTTTCATATAATAATAGATATCACTCGAGTATTCAAGCGACACCATTTAAATCCTTATATAGCAGGAAGTGCAAAACACCTCTATGCTGGTCCAAAATAGGAGAAAGTCAAATATCAGGTCTGATTGTATGAGAAACAACTAACAAAAAACTATAGAGTTGAAACTGATTAAAAACAACAAAAGATAGACAAAAGAGATTTGTGATGAAAGAAGAAATCCAATATAATTTGCGGTTGGTGATAAAGTATTATTAAAAGTAACACCGCAGAAGGGCATAGTTTGATTCGAAACGAACGGGAAATTAAGTCCACGTTTTTTAGACCACTTGAAATTGTTAAAATGAATCAAACTTGTAGTCTGTCAGCTACAATTACTAGAAGAAATGAACGGAGTACATGATGTATTCCATGTGTCAAACCTATGTAAGTTTTTGGTCAATGAAACTATAGTTATACCTTTAAAAATGTTAAAGTTAACGAGAAGTTGAAAACAACTAATGCAAATTGAAGATCGTCAGATCTAAAAAATTATAAGGAAGAAATTAGCATTACTCAAAGTTAAAGTGAACTCCAATCAAGGTCTTGAATACACTTGGGAGTTAGAGTCCAAGATAAGAAAGAAATACCATCACTTACTCATTTAAAACCTGAGGACGAGTTTTGTTTCTAAATGAGGAGGATGTAACACCTTAACAAATTATACATAAATTGATAAACTAGAAAAGTCCAGGGTTAAGAATGAAAATTTCAGAATATTAGAGTGTGGCTTAACAATCCGCGATGGACCTTACTGAAAATGGAAATCTAGTGGCATAGCGGACCGTTATCCCACCCTTCGCAAACCCTTTGGCGGTCTCCAACCTGACCACCAAGTAAATCCTGTGGATTGCCATGTGGCATAGTGGCAAGGAGAGGACATGTGTTATTCTTTATTGACACGTGTTTTGTGACTCAGGTCCTGAAGTTTACACATGTCGACACGTGGCAATTTTCGATTGGGTTTAGCTTGTTTAGATCGCATAGGGTTGGTCGCGAACTTCGATTTGGTGGTGGCGAATAATGTATATAAGGATTCTTCTGGTAAACTAAATTTTATTATGCCAGAATCGTTCATTTCACTTCTAAGGCATATATATCCCCCATAATACCTAGTCAAGGCTAGCATTATGCCCTGTAATCCTAAAGAATTACTTTGGAGGCGTTGTTGGAGTCTTTAGCCAATTTTAAGTCATCATCTTTGCTCGCCGACAAGGAGAACATGATTACAAATTTTATATGCTATTGTCTTATTTGCACAAACATTAATCAATAATTTTCAAGCATGTTTATAAAACATTTATTTACAAATATTTATGTTGAAGCAAAAGTAGCATGTGATTGTATTAAATTGATGAAGCAAATGTTTAAGTGACCATGACATAGTATACGTATCATTCAATCAAGCATGCATGTATATATGGATAACTTTGTGTTATGCCATAATGCGGTTGAAGTCATTACAAACATGTTCGAGTACATTTGAACTAAATAACATCTATGCATACATAGATATCCAGTATGGTCTTGTCATATAATGAATAACTATAAAACAACTTGTGATGATTATTTAAGCACTCCTCATGTTATTAAAAAGTCTGGTAATATAATTCATCAGCTTATGTTGATGTTTATTTTAAAATATTTTCAGGTAACTAAGTTAGTTATTGATAAAACAAGGTTCGTTTGTTAGAAAGACCTTATAAGCTTGGAACACCAGATTAAGGTCATGAAGACCTATTAGTTAAATTTTGTGGCTTCAACCTAACCTGTATTTAAGCAGGAACTTTGTAAGCAATATATTTTTAATTTACTACAAAATTTTAAGGATTATTTAAATCCTTATTTTATACATATACGAATGTCTGAATCAACCCTTAGTATTGAAATACCTTATAAATGAGAAAAAAGAATGTATAATCAACCAATAGTGTTGATTGTCTTAAACTAAGACTTAATATATATTTTGCGGTGTAAAATGTATATCAAAAACCAATTTGTTGATCATTTATGAATCAAATAATAATTGAAGTCTTTTGCTGATTAAAAAATCTAAAAGATTTTAATTATAAAAACAAATAAAGCGGGATCCATGTTTATGATAGCAACGGTTTGGCTTGCACGCCCAGGGTGTCCGGAATATGACCTTTCAAAAAACTTACTTCGTTGCATAAATCTCCTACCTTAAATCCTGATCATCTTCATGGTTACTTGGTCTCAATCATGGAAGTTATAAGCTTTATCCAAACACAAGTACGTGTATTCCTTGCTGCTAACATTAGTAGATTGTTGGAGATTCATGATCATTTTAATCAAATCAGATTTAGGGCAGTAAAATAAACAAGATTTAATATGTTATGTATAGATCTTCATTCAACCTAATTTTTTTAATGAGCTTTTGGTTTATTAATCTTTTCGTCCGTTTAACAATTAGTTAACCCGCTAAAAAATAGTCCACTTAATATTATTGACTGGTATAACCTAGATAAAAATATTTTTATTTAATGTAGCTAAATAAATATAATACAATTAAGACCTTGAATATTATTCATTTTGTTGTTCGTAATAATAATAATTATTATTTGAATATTATAATTAATTATTTTTAGAGTTAATTACATAAATGGTCCCTGTGTTTTATTCAAAATAACATGTTTGGGTACTAAGGGTTTTTTATAACATGCTAGGGTACTGTGTTTTTAATTTTATAACGAAAATAGGTTTTAATACTAACAGACGTTAAATGTTCTGTTAAATTTAAATAAAAAGACAAGAATACCCTTTAATTGACTTTTTTTAAAAATTTATATCTTTGTGTTATCTAAGGGTCATTTCTGTAAATAAATATAACTTAAATAAAATATAAAAAACCAACCCTCCCCATTAGCCAGTAGTGCCACTAGTGCGCCACCATCATCACCGCTTACTGTCACCATCCAACCACCACCATCTTACTAACTCTTTCATTCACTTTCAATCCGCAGCCTTCTTGCATACTCGGTCACCACCGAACACCCACAAACAAACTTCACAACCCTAGAAGATTTCCACCACCACCGTCGGCCACCTCCTTTTTTCAACCATCGCCGACCGCTTCCACCATTTCAATATCACACTAAAATCTAAAACAAATGCATATACCCTAATCTAGATCTGATCCCTCATTGAGAAATGGTCATAAGCAATCAGATTGTCCTTCTATTGTTCACAATAAATCAACATAGTCACAAAAAAAATTAAACCCTAATCGAGATCTGAACCACTACCGTACACCCGGACCTCCGCACCACCCCAAATCAGCTTGTCCATCTGTTGGTGCACTGCTGGCCAATCACTGATGCTATTATAGGGGAAAGGGTAGGTGGATGTGCTAAGATGTTGATGATGGTGCGATGTTGGAGGTGGAGATGATGATGATGATGATGACGGTGATGTTGCGATGCTGGTAAGGATGTGGTGTTGATGATGATGATAATGCGATTGATGCCAACGGCCGGCGGTAGTGGTGGTGGTGGTTGTTAGTGGTCATCGGTGGTGAATGGTGGTGGTGAGATCTGGTCTGAATGGCCTAAGGTTATATATACATATGTGTGTGTATATATATAAACACAAACACACAAACAATCCCTTATATATATGAAATTACATAAATAGCCCTTTAAGTTATATTAGTAGTCTTTATAAAGTAAAAAGACGAAAATAGCCTTAGGTTCAACATAAAAGTTAACGTCCGTTAGTATTAATAACTTAACTCGTTAGAAATTGAAAACACAATACCCTAACCTGTTATAAAAAAACCTTAGTACCAAAACCTGTTATTTTGTATAAACCACAAGGACCATTTATGTAATTAACTCTTATTTTTAAAAAATTTATTGCCATAATCTTTATCACATCTATGTGTCTAAATTCTTATAATCACATTAGTTTTGTCATCCTCTATCTTGTGGCTCTTTAGGATTATACATCAATGACAACTCAATTACATGTTGTTTCTTGTGTATCTTATTTCAACAATTTTCTAGTTACACAAGTCACTAGCCATATTTTAAAGTAGGATCTCTAACAACATCTCACTACCTCTAGCAATGTTGGACATTTTTTACAAAAACATCCATCTTTACTTAAAAGTTCAAGTAGCTCTTACTAAACCTCGTAATGGTTGGTTACGCAAATGTCAAACTTTCCTTTTGTGATAAACATCTCATTGAACATGAGACATGGATTATCATAACTCTCATACGGTACTCAACTACTCTCATTCTCATATGGTAGTAGTCGAGATTCAAAGTCGTCATCCAAACATTTTGTATGAGCATGACTGCGCATTTCACTAGTCTGAATTAACAAGGGTCCAACGACGTCTTCCTCTTGCATGGAATCAAATCCGATCTTGACTAAATATAACCTTCAAATACTGCAAAATACTCCTAACATTAGTCCTTATGTCTGCTCTGTTAAGGACATAACGTTAGACTATTGTAAAGGAATATCATCCATGTAATCAACTTCAGTACGCATTTTGGGTCCGAGGATACAAATAGCAATGCGAGATTCAAAACCTACTTATGACAATAATCCATAAAAGCAGTTCTGAAATGAGTCACGTCCAATAGTTAGACTCTGCTAAATACTTGTGATATTTAATCACAAACCTTTGCTGATTTTTCATTTATAAAAGTCGAGTCAAATGTATAACGTTAGTCTTAGTTCAGGATTATTTTGATAATCAAATTGACTACGACCATTTAGGATAACTGAGTTTCCTCATGGACTTAAACATGCATATACCAAATATACTTGTATTAATATGGAAAGACAATTTTTCATCAAACATCTCAATGATGTCCTTTTGTTCTGCTACTTCCCTTGTATAGTTAAACTATCTTTAAATATGTCTGCTATTGTTATGTAATATATATGGGCTCCTTCACTTGTGCAATGGCTTCACGTTTGTCATAAAACATTTCAATAAGTCTTTTGATGCTAGGAATCACCTAAAGATCAACAATAAACTTCTCCATCCAAGCCACTTTCACGGTTGCAATATATTAAGACTCTGTCGTGGACTGAACAACCACATTTTCTTTGGAACTTTTTCAAGTGATTGCTCCTCCATTCAATGTGAATGCATCTCTTTTGTGATATAGAATTATCTCTATCATTTTGGAAGCTGGCATAAGTGTAACACTTTACAATGAGCTTATATGTTAATCCCCTATATACCAAACATATGTCTCATGTCCTTCTTTCATATTTAAGAATGTTCTTGGAAGCTTTCCATGTCTTCTTCTTGGGTTCTTTTGATACATGTTTTTCATGATTAAGGCATATGACAGGTTAGGTCTAGTCTATAACATGATATACATTATAACATGATATACATAATGAAACAGTTCACCGAGATATAAAAGACTATTTCCATATTTTTAATCTATTTATTCATAGGAGGACCCTAAGAATTACCTAAGATCATTCCAGTTGCCACCTATACAACCGCATTATTGGATCTTGTGCGAAAAAATGTGTCAGAACTTATCAATGTATGCATTTTGGCTCAACCCTATCAGTTGCTTTGATCTATCTTTAAAGATGTTTATTCTAAGGATATTAGCAGTCTCACTCGCACCTTTCATTACATAACTCTTTTCAAGCAAGGATTTTACCCCTTACAAGTATGGAATGCCATTTCTAAGGAGTAGTATATCATCTCTATATAATATTAAGAACACAAACACTAATGACAAAACCAAACTCTTTGATTTTCTCGTCAAAACAAGATTCCAGCTTCGAGATGCTTTGTTTCGATCCATAGATTGATTTTTTAAGCTTGGAAACCTTATCCAGATTCTCTAGATCTATAAAGTATTCTGATTGATCCATATATACATCTTATAAAAATTTTGTCCATTCAGAAAGACGTTTTTGGAATCCATTTGCCAAATTTCATAGTCTTAATAATGCGAATAGTAACCGATTGATTTAAGTATGGCCGTTGGAGAAGATGTTTCCTCAGAGCAAAGACTCTTTCCTATAGAACACTTAAACTTTAATAATTAAACTTGTAAGGTAATGGATAGGCGTTGGGTTAGGATCTGATCTTTCGTTCAATCTATACTTTCGTTCTCACACATATATCTTCATTTCATATGGCTCCTAAGAGACGTGTGAACAACCGCGATAACACGAATGCCTCCTCATCTAATGCAAACTTTAAGGAACTAGTTGCTAATGCTGTCAACACTACTATATCTGGAATGCTCCCTAACATGATGGCTCAGACTGTTTTTTAGCAAATGCAACAGGCTAATATGGTTGTAAACCAAGGAGCACCACCTGTTGTGAACGCTACTAGAATGTCAACTGTCGGTAACGCCACTCAAGCACCAACTGCCGGGAAGGCCACTTGCGCACCACCTGCCGGGAACGCCACTGGCGCACCACCCGCCGGTAACGCCACTGGCACACCACCCACCGGTAACGCCATGGGAGCACCACCCATCGGTAACGCCACAGGGACATCATTTAGTGGGAATGCCACAGGGTCGCCACCCGATGGTAACCCTACAAGGGCACCTCCGGTGGTAACGCATCGCCACCTCGTGATGGTATTCATGTTTGGCTGGAACGTTTTCAGAATCAAAGGCCTAAATACTTCGGTGCTTCTAATGATCAAGTCGTGGTTCAGAATTGAATCAGTCATATTAAAAAGTTGTTTGAGGTACTTGGTGTTGATGACGTATACAAAGTAAGGCTGGCAACATATAATTTAGAGGATAATATTTATGTAGATGGTGGACGAACGTGAAACAAGCTAGAGGAGGAAATGCATATGCAGCTACACTTCCTTGGGAGGAATTCTAAGGATTATTTTATGAGTAGCACTTCACTTCTACTGACCGCATTAAGTATCATAGAAAGTATGCTAATATTAGACAAAGGGATGATGAGCACATAATTTATTTCAAAACACGATTTACTCGATTAGTGAGTTTTCTTGGTGCATCCGCAGGTCCACTGCACCAACAGACAAAATTTTTCAATGGGCAATATGTGAAAGAGACAGAAAGTTCATACTAAATTATCGGTTTATAGACATTAATGAAGTTGTTGATGTTGTTAAAAACTTATATAATGATAAAAATAATGGAAAGAAGTCATATGATGATAACCGTAAGCGGCATAGGAAGAATGAACATTATCAATCTTCTTCTCATACGAATAAGAATCAGTCTCCACCACCATGAGACCGTCTCGTTAATATCATGTATTTGGTTTTGATTTAATATTTGTAATAGTAACATGTTAACCTTTTCGGGTTGGGGTGTTACACTTTTCATCTATGCAAGTTTTCATTTTGAAAACCCATTTGATTCCAACTTTTTATATAGTTTGGAGGCAAAGACACAAACTCTCATACTTGATTGTTATATATGGATTACACATTAGCGCCTATTGCTTCTAGCAACTTTTTTTAGATTCTAGATGAAATAATAATATGGTTATCAGTTGGTTCGTCTAAATCCACAAAGTAAACTCCGCCATAAACTTGGGTTGTTGACATATTTAGCCAAATAAGTGAACACTCGGTGTTACAACTAGTACCTGAATGATCATATATTAGCTCAAGTTCAACTTGAGACTATGCTTATTCTGGATCTCAAATTTGATCCAGATCTTGAATGTTTTCTACATGATCTCTTATGGGGAACTCTTTTTCTAGAAGTCTCATTTCCCATTAATAAAAATCTTGTTTTCAGCAAGATCGTAAAAATAGTAAGCTCTGATTTTTTTGGCAACTGATGAAAACATCATTTGCATCAAACACCAAGGTGTCACGAGAATAATTGAAAGTCCTATCATATAAGTAACCGAAGCCTTGCTACCTTACAAAAGTTTTTATTAAACATTTACCCTTATTAATTTATTAAGCATTATCATTTTTCTAGTAAAATAAGCTGGACTTGTGGTTCTAAAACAATTGTGTACGTATATGTATAAAACAACAATAGTAGGCTACTACTTATTGCTTCAAGTTATGCGGTTCATATCTATAGAGAAATTTCAACCCGTCAATTTAACCATGTGTTGTGTGTAGGGCTTCTAATCGATTCCTAAGACACAATGAAGTAACACGCATGACATAGATTTATTTTTTAACAGTGCACTTTGTGGTGATAAGTCAATTGAACTACTAATTATTAAGGATATCTAGTAATTGAAAATCATGTGCAGGTCCCAACATAATTGTTTAAAATTTATTTAGATATGTAAAAGCAAAAGAGCTTTGACTATTTAGTTGATCTTCTGGCATTGAAAATGATACTTCTATTAACAAACTAATCGACAACAACATTAAGTTTTCTTGAATTCTAATCAAATTAACGCACCAAATGAGTGACAAATTTTTAATATGTCACTAGAGGCTAATCGTGTGCACAAGGTTGTTAGCAACTTATAGTTATTGGTTACTAATACATGATCTAGTGAAAGATGAAATGGTGACCAAATTTCTACCATCCCAAAAGGGAGTGGTATGGGTGCTGGAGAATGGAGATGGTTCTTGGTTTCTATATATATGCCCTACGTAACAATATAAATGAACATGAACTAGACCTTCACAATGGTTCATTTGTAAACACGAAGTGAGAGGATACAAAACCAATGTATACATATGGTCTTACAATTCAAACCGAGATGAATCTTCAATCAAACTAAGGTGAACCTAGGTTAAAGACAATTTAAGTGAATTGTATCAAACAAATCCATACAATTTACAAACTACTCAATCCAAGCCAAGGCTAATCGTCAAGATATGAACGTTTGAACCGTCACAACCCTTGAATGTGAACAAAACAAGATGAACTGTGTGCAACAAATTTTATTAATCGTTGCAATGCTTGAGTTAGACCAGCTAAACCTAATGACATATGAATAGATAGGCGCTACCTATGAATGATTAATCATCCAACGTGATATGACCATCCAATGCACATCTTATCCAATTTGCATATCAAAGAGAGCCTTTCTAGACTGAACGACATCTTACTATTACTTTCGTATATACAAGACGACTCATGTCTTTGTGAAGTGCAAACTACACAAATTAGAGTTTCTCACTTCTTTCATTGATTATGAAATTAATAAACTAAGAAAAGTTGTCACTTATAAACTCATTTCAACTTTCAAATTGCTTCTTTAGACGAGACATTACCATCAAAACTCTTTTAATCATTTTGCCTAAGATTGAGTAAGTTTAACCCAAATATAGATATTTCATCATATTAAAGATAATCCAAGAGAATACTCTTTGCTGAAATCAAGATGAGGTGATTGTTTTCTTTCTAGGATTTTTGATGGTTTAGAAATACCACCTAGAGATTTTGTTAACTGTATATTAAAATAGGTAAGGTGTGGAAGTGGTGTCCGACTTTCATAGAGGTATGTCATATAGGTAAACTATGACTTTGATGAAAATTTTACTCCACCCACGATCATGCACTACAAAATTTTCGACCATTAGCGACGACAAGTGTCGCCGCTATTACTTGGGAAAATCGCCGCTAATACCTTTAGCAGCGACATGTCGCCTTTAATAAGTCGCCGCTAATAATTTGTCGCTAATGTAATAAGTCGCCGCTAATAACCTTGTTGTCGTCGCTATCTGTTTAAGTTTAAAAATTTCTGGTTGACTGACATTAGTCGCCGCTAATGGTCACTGTTTTAGCTGCAGAGAAGACCAATACTCAAGTTTAAAAATATGCTTCGTTTGGACTAGTTCTACTCAAACTCCTCCCGCTTTGAGTTTTACACCTCCAAAATCAGGATGCTTACCCGGTAAACGATGGCGTAGACGACTAAGTTGAGCTTCTATTTCAGTATTAGTAAATTGTTTCGAAGGGGCTCTGATCTCGGGTTCTCCATTGAATTCTAAACTTGTTCTCCACTCATGGTTAGCATCTAAGAATCAGCAATGACCAGCATATGCAACTTTATTTGTAACAAGCATAGAAGGAGTGTCTTCGTTATAAGTCGGGCATGCTTTGTAACCCTGCCCGCTCCAACCTGATAGACTACTACGACCTGGAAAGTTGTTTATAGTCCATAACAACGCCGCCTTCATTGTAAAGAACTTGTTTGTCGCCGCGTCTTTAGTACGTACGCCTGACACCCACAATTGCTTAAGCTCATCCACCAACGGCCTAAGAAACACATCCATATCCTTCCCGGGTGATTTAGGGCCAGGAATCAATAATAACAACATAAATAAGGACTCTTTCATGCATAGCCACGGAGGCAGATTGTATGTGGTGAGTACAACCGGCCACGTGCTATGAGCCGAACTCATGTTACCAAATGGATTAAAATCGTCGGCTGCAAGCCCTAGGCGAACGTTTAGCGGTTCCCTCGAGAAGGTCGGGTACTTTATATCAAAATCTTTCCATGAAGTACCATCAACAGGATGACGTATCGTGCTCTCTTCTGATCGTCCGGTGCTATGCCAAATCATATCTTTTGTCGTGTGCCTTGAAGAATACAATCGTCGTAGTCTTGGGGTTAAAGGAAACCATCGTAACACCTTGTGAGGTAACTTCTTGCCCTTTGTATTTGTATCAACCCACCTACTCTCATTACAAACGAGACGTTTTTCTAACAAAAGGTTTTTCCCCAGAAAAGAGCACAGTCGTATTTACATACATGTATCGACTCATATCCTAAACCAATCTTCTTTACTGTCTTTTTTGCTACATAATGAGAAGGGGCATTTTATTACCCTCGGGATGTGAAGATTGTAACAACTCAAGAAGCTCATCAAATGAACTATTAGTCCATTTATTTTTCACCTTGATATGCATAAGCTTTGCTAAAAAATCAAGGGAAGAAAACTTAGTACAACCCAGATATAATTCTGATTGAACTTCCTCTAACGGATATAATTCTCAAAATCATAATGGACACCGTTACTCTCTTCCATAACGTCTTTGATGGCGTCAACCATATCGTTTGTTGGCACAACGTCATCTACAACTACAACTTCAGGAATTAAACTTTCACCATGTAAATCCAATCCTTGTATGTTCTGCACATGCCCCATGTTTCTAAATGATATTTCATTTTAACCCAACCTAATAATATGGTATTCTGACATTTCATACACGGACATCGAATCTTGCCATAACTGTCGGTAAGTTTTTCGCACATATCTATAAAAGAATTGAGTCCTTGTTGATACGCAGGTGATCTACGGTTCAGATTAAGAAGCCAACTTTTATCGACAGACATAATTATGGAACTGCAATATAATTTAGAATTTAAATGGATGAAAAACTATCCACGAAACATGAACAAAAAGTAGGCCACCGGATTAAGAATTCAAAAAGATAGGCTGCTATACCCACTTTTTGAATACCTTATCTCATATATGAACGTGTATTACATAATTGTTTGTTTAAAAAAAATTCGACAGCATTTCCTCTTAACTCTCAAGTATATACATATAAAAATATATACTCGAGGAGCAAAGAGAAAATGACAACCAAATTTATTTAAACAAACAATCATGTAATACACATTCATATCCTAAATGAGATAAAATATTCAAAAAATAGTCCCAAAACAGAGACAACCTGAAATTAATTACTAAATCAATTCGGACGGGTATTTCTAAGCTTGTGTTGATTAGAATGAAGTAACAAAACCTAAAGCTCATAATGCACAACAATAAGAAATTACTAAAAAATCAAATGAAATATGATATTGTTTGAACAAATTAAAACATTATTACAATTGATTCAAATAATGTCACATTTCATTCGATTTTGTAACTAATTCTTATTGTTATTTATTATGGCTAAACAATAAAAGAATTTTTAATTTATGACAATTTATTCTATCAAATATGTTATAACATTTTAAATGATTAATATAACAAACACATAATGACACAACTAATTTAAAAGATGCAAACAATTAACCTAATACTTAATAAAATAGTCACACAATTAACTAGCATATTACTACAAAACCAAACTAACATCCAATAATACAACTAGTTCAAAAAATTCACATAATTAACATGATAATTCATACAATTACTAGCATATTGTCACATTTTAAATAACTTATATAACAAACAACTACTAATAAAACTAGCATAAATTCTAAATAGTCTATCATAATACATAATAAAACTAAAAGAAAAAAATTAAAAAATACCTCAACAGCAGTATTTTACAAATGAAACATAATGATGGGTCAAGCTAGTGAAACATCATACACATAGATCGGTAAGGATCATCAACAAAACATAAATAATTACAACTAATAATATATAATGATGGTTACTCGAATCTTACAAATAAAATATAAAAAAGAAAGTCTTCCAATGGAGGCGAAGTTCTGGCTGTAGGGAGGGTGGTGCGCCGGTGTGAAGGTGTTATGCTGGTGTGGAGGAGGTGCGGTGGTGAGGTGCAGTGGGGGAGGTACGGTGGCTGTGGGCATGGTACGAATGTGGGGAGGGTGGCGGTGCGGAGGTGCGGCGGTGGCGGCGGTGGCGGTGAGGAGGCGCGAAGGTGGCCGGGGAGGGTGGCGGGGGCGGTGGCAGGTGCGGTGGCGGTGGTAGTGGCGGTGGGGATGGTACGAAGGTGGGGAGGGTGGCTGTAAGAAGGTGCGTGCGGTGACGGTGGGGAGACCGGTCGCGGCCGCGGTCGTGGTGACTTTGCAGAGGTGCGGTCGCGGTGGTGTAGGTGGATTAGGGCGTGAATGTTTGGGGAAGAAGCATAAGGCCCGGGTAAATGTCTTGACCAATAGCGGCGACATGTCACCGCTAATAGTGTCGCCGCTATTGGTGTTGTACGACCCAACCCCCGTCGTTAGATTAGGAGACTGATCAACGGCCAGAACTAACTCGAAAGGTGTGGAACGGATCGATGATCAATAGCGGCGACACGTCGCCGCTAATAATGTCGCCGCTATTGGTGTCGCCGCTAAAAGCTTAAGTCGCCGCTAATAGTGTCGTCACTATTGAGAACAATTCTTGTAGTGCGACTTACCTAATTGTACATATGATTAACAAAATCACATATTAGTTTATATTAGTTTCGACAGACTTAGCACCGATTGAATCACTTTTTAACTAAAACTTAGATGATGTTCCTAAACCACCCATAAATACAAATGAACTTTTATGTTGTGGAGATTTGTATCTCCTATAAGATAGTAGCTTAGTAGATTTAGTTTGTACTACTTTTCCTCTTTAATTAACCCTTCTAGTATGGTACGTTGACTAGATCGTAAAAAGCGATCGCTCTTCGTAATAATGGAACCTTGGGAATACTTGAGAATTGATGTGGTTGTGATAGTGTTTTTTTTGGCGCTTTTTTCCCAAAAAGATGTTGGTGCAAAATTTATATATCAAAAAGAGTGATTTGAAAAATATTTATCAAAATATATAGTTTTTAAAAGTTTTATTTTTCTCTCTTCTAATCTTATTAGATAAAGAAAGTTTCTATTCAAAATTGTTTTAAAATGTTTTATAATTCCATTTTAAATGTTCTCTTTAATGTTTTTAATGTTTTTCAGAATAGAAACGTTTTTCTGTGTTTCATGAACATTTTTTTATTTATTTAATATAGTCTTATAAACATTTTTTAAATAAGTTTAAGAATTACAATATACAGATATCTAAATCTGTAATTTTCAATAAAAGAAACAACTAGTGTAAGTAGGGGTCTAAACGACTCAAAATATACCAATAGTATATTTTTTAGGGTGAGTTTACTATAAAAATAAAAAAAACTAAAAATGATGAGAATGATTATTATTTATTAGATCTTAAATCTAAAGGCTAAAAAAACTAGGTGGCATAATGATAAATACTTGAAAATTTAAATCATAGACCAATGATATTTTAGTCTTAATCATATTTTCAAGTTTCATATTTTTTAAACGCTCATAAATTTTTCATACAATATTATTTTTTTTAAATTACACTATAAAAACAAGCATTTTTTTATCTATAAAATGCCTATAATTTTGATACATTAAAAACGAATATTTTTTCACATTATTACAACTTATTTTGTAATATTAGTCAGCTCATTGTGTAATATCGGGTCATTTTGTAATATTTATCAGATCATTGTGGTTAATGTTGCCCATTTTGCTATGCATTTGTTTTTTAAAATAATTATTTTCAAATAACACAATGCTAAAAATGTAATTTTTTTACGTTTTCCAGTTTATTGTGCAATCTTGATCAGGTCATTGTGTAATCCTCATCAAGCAGCTCATTGTGTTTATTGCTAATCATCGAGTCTAGTGTTAATCGTTGTGTTACCCATGTGTCTAATTTTTAACCATTATGTGTTTTTAAAATGATAATTTTCAAACAACACAATGCTGAAATTGTAATTCTTTTACGTATTTTCATGTTCAATGTGTAATCCTGATCAGATCATTGTGTAATCCTCGTCAAGCAACTCATTGTGTCTATTGTTATTTATCAAGTCTAGTGTTGGTTATTATGTTACCACTTGTTTCTAATGTTGACTATTGTATTATGCATTGTCTTTTTAAAATGATAATTTCAAATAACATAATGTTGTAAATGTAATTTTTTTTACGTTTTCCAGTTCATTATGTAATCCTTATCAAGCAGCTTATTTGTTATTGCTAATTATCGAGTCTAGTGCTAGTCATTATGTTATCTATTGTGTCTAATCTTAACATTGTGTTTTTTTTTAAATGATGATTTTTGAATAATACAATAATAAGAAATGTAAACTTTTTATGTTTCAAGTTAATTGTCTATTTCTCATTAAATAATAGCGTAACACTCATCAACTCAGAAGATTATACAATTAGGCAGTGTCATGGCCAGAATTCCATGGGCTTTAGCATCAATCTCAAACAGTTTACGATCTCATCTGAGTATTGCTCCTTCTTCTTCGGAACCATTGGTTGGTCTCCGGATTGTTCACCATAGGCTTGTGTGGACCGTGAACCACAGATGTCCAACAACCTGAACTGTTAACAGACAGGTGATGGAGCATTCTTCATTGCCATATGTTATACTCACCCTAACCAGCATCGGAGGCTTGGTTGAGGAGCCAGTATTGTGAGGGTCATTAGAAGGAGTAGTCATTCTCAGATTCAAACCAAATTCAATCAAGTTTCAACAGATTTAGCACAAAAACACAACAAGCTCATATGAACCAAGAAGAAACTCAAATTGAATAACCAGAAGCAGCAGAAAATCAATCTCTATAACCAATTCTTGCAAATATGCTAATTCGATCAAACTTTAGATATCGAAATAGCAGTTTCAATGATCAATTGTTAAACCGATCAATGATTAACCCGCTCTGATACCACTTGTCAGGATCAGCGATCTAAGTTTGATCAATTAGAGTGAATCGCAGCGGAATTAGAACAAGAATTAGACAAATATAGCAAGAACACAATAGATATTCAATGGAACAGTACACGGTTATAGAGAAAAGGGTTTTCTGCAAAAGGGATAATATCATTCATGCACAAATGCTTCGGTATGGCGGCTGCTAAGCTTCACAGGCTTCGCTGAGCTACCCGGATACAATTAGGTCAACATTCCTTATATAAAGGAATGTGACGTCTGCTGATGTCACTTGATAGCGACATCTAACAGAATTATTACAAACAACTGAAAGTAAGCAAACTACTGAGAATGTTCACAACAACTGAGAACATCTCAGAGTATGCTAAGTACAAGATGAAACTAAAACTACTGAAACTACAAGTACTGATTACAAGAAACATAAAACTACTGAAAGGAAACTATCACAACTACTGAAGAGGTCTTCTTCAGCTGTTGTGACAACATCTGAAACTTGGTCTTCAGTCTTGTCTTCAGCTTTTGTCTTCAGACTTTGTCTCAGTTCTTTAGCTTCAGACTTTGTCTTCAGCTTTTTACTTCAGACTGTCTTCAGCTTTTGTCTTCAGACTTTGTCTTCAGTTCTTTAGCTTCAGACTTTGTCTTCAGCTCTTTCACTTCAGACTTTGTCTTCAGCTCTTCACTTCAGACTTTGTCTTCAGACCTTGTTATCAGTTGATGTCTTCAGTTGTTGCAGACTACTTCAGTTGTTGTAATGTCTGTGGGACTTAAAGGTTTTTCTGATCAGGCTCATTGGTTCTTTTGGTCCAACACTCATCAACTCAGAAGATTATACAATTACCCGAGTTAAAAAAACGTGAAAATAACTTTTTTTTTTTTATATCAACACTACACGTGTTTTTAAAGATTTAAAAATGTTTGTTTTTATGATATAATTTTTTAAAAAATAATATCATATGTAAACGATATGAATGTTTTTTAAAAAAAGATGAAATTTGAATAGGGGAACATTACCAATTTTGACCCCAATCTAATTTTGATTAAAAGGACACGTGTCATAATTTAATCCTTATACTTTTAGTTTTACAAGAATTTTATTTTAAATTTTCCTACTTTTTAATGGTAATAATCTTTTCAGAAACATTTTCTATAACTTTATTTGGTTTTAATATTCTTACTAAATATATTTGTTTATAAACGGTTAATATTCTGTTCAAATGTTTTTCCTTGTTACGTGAATTATTCAGAATGTTTTTAAAATGTATGTACGTATCTTTAAGAGAATAAAGACAATGATGTTGTGACTTTTTTTGGTTTTGTAATATCCAATTATACAAAAGCTATAATTAGGGCTGCAAACGAACTGAACGTTCAGCGAACAGTTCGTGAACCGTTCAGCGGGAAGTTCGTTTATGTTCGTTCATTTAGTAAATGAACGAACACGAACAAGAAAATTCCGTTCGTTTAGTTAAACGAACGAACATGAACACAAGTCGCGTTCGTTCATTTATGTTCGTGAACGTTCGATAATGTGTTCGTTAATGTCCGTTCGTGAACGTTCGATAATTTGTTCGTTTATGTTCGTTAATGTGTTCATTTATATTATTAATTTTTCTGTTATTTATTTTATGATTATTATATCAAGTATTTTTTTATATTTATATTAAGTACTTATTTATTTTTGATTGATTTATGTAATGTTTGTAATAAAAATGTAAAATTATTCTAAAATAAATTTATAATCAATTGTATCCGTTTGTGTTTATGAGCTTTTTGTGTTCGTTATGTTCATAAACGGTTGTTGTGTTCGTTTGCTTTTGTTTGTGTTCATTTGCGTTCGGTAAGTGTTCGTGAACAGTTCATGAACATGTTCATTTTCTTAATGAACGAACACGAATAAAAAATCTCGTTCGGTAAGTGTTCATGAACAGTTCGTGAACACGTTTATTTCTTAACGAACGAAAACGAACAAGACCTTGTTCGTGTTCGTTCGGTTCGTTTGCAGCCCTAGCTATAATAATATCTTGATGAACTATTAATGTTTGTTTTGATTATTAATTATACATGACCATATAATTTATGAGTAATAAAAATAATCTTTGATGTATTGGATGATGAGTTAAAAAAGATTTAATTCATGGTTTATTCGATTTCAAGAAATAAGTGTCTAGAGTTATACGTATTTTAAAAACGTTAAAGAAAACGTGTACCAAAAATAGAAAAATTAGAAAACAGTTTTAAAAATATTACAATTTTAATAGAAACTTTTCGTTACCTTGTTCCAAAGTAATTTTTACATAGAGATTCTTTTATCCAATATATGTAAGAGTGGAAAGTAAAGTTTAAAAAATATCTATTTAATAAATACTTTTTAATCGTCCATTTTAGTAAATAAGTTTTTTATCAATACTATTTGAAAAAAAAGTTGTGTTTATTAGTGTTGTGAAGAAATCAATCATAAGCTTTTCATTTAATAATCAACTTGAGTATTAAGATATATTTATGAAAAAAAATAATATCATGAAATTCATTTTATGGTTATCAATAATTATATAGATAGTCTTTATTATAATTAGGTAAAAAAATCATGTAAGAACTAGTTATAATTTGAAAACTTGAGAATCAATCTTATTTTTTCTTTAAACGCTTATAACTTTTACATAAGATGCTATTTTTAAAAAAATTACACAATAATATCAAGAATTGTTATTATTTTTAATCTAGGTGTAATATTCATATTGTCGTATGTATCAAACTACATAAGTGCACTACATAGTATTATGTTTATGTTGTATCAAAATACTATATGTGTAGTATTGACGTATAATTTTTTTTGATATACAATATTATACTTAAACTAAAGATAATTTTTTTCATTTAACAGTTTAATTTTAAAAAAATAATAACGTATAAAAAGTTATAATCATTTAAATTTAAAAAATAAATAGTTCTTAAGTTTTCAAATTAAAATTTTATTTTCAAGTGAATCCTGTCCATTATAATTATGTTTATCATGTTATTCAAATCTTTTGTAAATAAATTAATCTTAAAATTCAGGTAATGTTATTATACGCATATCTTAATTATTATTAGACTTAAACCTTCACTTCTATCTCCATCTCCATTGGTGAATTGGCATTTGTTTCCGGATAAATATATGATATATTATTTTATTGTTTTGCTATTATCCGCGCTAGTTTTACATCAACCACTTAATTATTGATTTGCAATTGTTTATGAAAAACATTCATGATTCGCACATTAGTAATTTATTATGATTTATCTATTTCATATTTGTAAAAAAATAAATCTTAATATTCAAATGATCTATCTATTATAATAAAAAAAAATTTAAGATGAACAAATGGTGACTTCTGGTTAAATCTAAACTTATGTTTCCAGCCTCTCTCTCTTAATAAATGAGAGTTATTTTAAATAAGTAAACTAAACAATTAAATGATTTAAATTATATCTTATCTTAAAATATAATATTATAATTTATAATTTTATTAATTTTATTTATAAATTCTTAGATATTTATTATTTTTTTTATTTCACCAATGATTGATGACATGTAAGATACAAAACATTTATAAAAAATAATGTGTTAACATATTAAATTTATTCCACCCAAGTAATACATGGTTTTTTAATCTAGTATGATCATACACATATCTTAATTATTTATTAGACAGAACTTTCGCTATCTCCATCTCCATTGACCAATTGGCATTTGTTTCCGCTCAAATATATGGTATATTTACTATATTGTTTTGTTATTATCCGTGCTAATTTTACATCAACTACTTAATTATTGATTTGCAATTGGTTTATGAAAAACACTTCATGATTAGCACATTAGTAATTTATTTAGGTTTATCTATTTTATCTTTTGTAAATAAATTTCACTTTTATCTTCATCTCCATTGGCCAATTGGCATTTGTTTCCGAACAAATATATGGTATATTTATTATATTGTTTTGCTATTATCCACGTTAGTTTTACATCAACTACTTAATTATTGATTTGCAATTGGTTTATGAATAACACTTCATGATTCGCACAGTAGTAATCTATTTATGGTTTATCTATTTCATCTTTTGTAAATAAATAAATCTTAATATTCAAAAAATGTTATTATACACATATCTTCATTATTTATTAGACAGAAACCTTCGCTATCTCCATCTCCATTGACCAATTGGCATTTGTTTCCGCTCAAATATATGGTATATTTATTATATATTTTTTTGCTATCATCGCACTAGTTTTACATCAACTACTTAATTATTGATTTACAACGGGTTTATGAAAACATCTCATTATTCGCGCATTAGTAATTAATTTATGGATTATCTATTAAATAAATAAATCCTAATATTCAAATAATGTTATTATGCACATATCTTAATTATTTATTAGACATAAACCTTTACTTCTATCTCCATCTCCATTGGCCAATTGGCATTTGTTTCCGGACAAATATATGGTATATTTATTATATTGTGTTGCTATGATCCGTGCTAGTTTTACATCAACTACTTAATTATTGATTTGCAATTGGTTTATGAAAAACACTTCATGATTTGCACATTAGTAATTTATCTATGGTTTATCTATTTCATCTTTGTAAATAAATAAATCTTAGTATTCAAATAATGTGGTTATACGCGTATCTTAATTAGTTATTAGATAGAAACCTTCATTTCTATCTCCATTGGTCAATTGGGTAATGGTGTTCAAATTCGGATATCCGGAAATTTTGGATAGTGGATTTCACTATCCGAATCTGAAATTTCGGATTCGGATTCGGGTATCCGTTCGGATATACGAATTAAAAAAAAATTATTTAATAATTTTTATTGAAATTATTTCGGATATCCGAAGTTTTTATAAAATATCCGAAATATTTAATCAATTATTAATATTTTTAAATTTTTATAAAAATATGTCGGATATTTTTGATATCCGAAATATCCGAAAATTCTCAAAATCACTATGCGAATCTGCATCCGAAATTCAGATATCCGAATTTTCGAATATCCTAATTTCGGATTTTTGGATATTTCGGATTCGATTTCAGGTTCGGATATTTTTTAACACCCTATAATATGCATTTGTTTCAGGTCAAATATCTTGTATATTTATTATATTGTTTTGCTATTATCCGTGTTACTTTTACATCAACCACTTAATTATTGATTTGCAATTGGTTTATGGAAAACACTTCAAGATTCATACATCTATACTTATTTATAAAATAATAACTTTAGCGTCACGTGGTATTTTTTAAGGCTTTAATTTTTTTAATTTCCGCCTAAATATGTATCTGTTCTTAATATTAGTCTAAATTCATTTAGAGACATTTTGAGAAATTTTGAAAATTTAACCTTAAATTAGAGTGCATTTTTTTTGAAATGAAATCAAACCCGATTATTCTTTTTTCTAATTCATCTATAAAAACGGCAGATCACTTTCAAATCCATAAAATGCTCGGTTTATATTCGAATAGTGACAAAAATTACGGGATTTCTTCATCGAACCTCTTCAATTCAAAGGAATTCATGGGTATCTTTCTTTGGAAATGAATTCATAGCCGATTTTATAACACCAAATTGAATAAATAAAATATCAAATAGTTTGTATACAATTTTAGAAAATATAAAATAATATTTTCATATAAAATATGATAAATTAGATATGTAAGTACTTCAAGTAAAAAACAATAATATCTTTTTAAACTTTCATTAATGAAATTATTTTTTAACTGTTTCTTAAAAAATAATTTCATTTGTTTAAAAAATCATCCTTAAAAATCTTTAAAAATGTATCTGTTTGGAACACTCGCAATTGTCTTTATAAACTCTAATGATAGCGCATTCGACAGACTTCATCAAGGTTATCATTTTGGCTTCGGTTTCTTCAAATTTTCTTCAAGAAAACGTATTTATTTTTGTTATATTTGAGCTTTCATCCTCTGCGATTGTGTTTTTGGATTGATATTATTTTTCTTTCATTTTTTTGATTTGAAGGTGATCAGATTTGACAATCCATCTTTGAAAAGGTATTACATGCTTCAGATTTTTCAAATTCTTATTTCTTTTTATGTTTACTGCCATATTATTATTATGTTTGATTGTAATTCTTTGATATGTGCAAATTATTTTGATGCATCTGTAGTGGGCAAATGATGATAAATTTGTTTTGAAACTCTATCTTAGCTTTCTAGATAATCTATTCAATATTTTGAAACTTTATATCTTGAAACGATTATAAGATGTTGTTTCGTTCATCACTTAATATTTAATTATGTGATATTAAGCTTTAAAAGAATTGAATGATTAGTGTCATTTGTTTACTCTGCTTAGAGTTAAAATATTATCTTATATGTTTTCTAACATTTACTTTAAATTATTATGATTTTTTGTTGTGTTTGTATCGTTTTACATTACTATGAGGTAACATTTAGTTTAAATTATTGTGGTTTTTGATTGTGTTTGTATCATTTTACCTTACCATGAATATCAATGAATCACCTTCTTTGACTTTCCACTTAGTCATACAAAATAGGTGTTTTAGATGCTTACTTTATCTAAATTGTATTGTAATTGTTTAGTTATATGAAAGTGCAAGTTATCATGCCTTTAGCTATATATTACTTAAGATGGTTTAATCATATGAGCAAACTATTATTTTATATGCTTACTTTATCTAAGTTGTACTGTAATTGTTTAATGATATACAACTTTCATTGTTACTTTGTCTGTTATTTGATATTCTATTTGCAAGTTGAAAAAATCATAACATATATACCTGCAAGTTTAAATTTATAGTATCTGTAAAGATTGTTTGATGCGTACACACCTGCAACCTGTTTATATACCAGCAAACATTGTATATCAATTTAAATCTTTAATTACTTTGTTGTTTAATTGAATCAATAACATTGTTATTTATAATAATTTATATCTAAATCCATCTGCTAATAATATTTTTATTATTTTAATTAACCCATCTGTTGACCATTACCTACTGGTTGACTATATACTGGGCAATTTGATTATGCATGAAATAGTTCATGTGTATATTATATATATATATATATATATATATATATATATATATTATTATATATATATATATAATATATATATATATATAAACATTAAGTACAACTATCTATACAATTCACACAACTTTTGATGAGGTATGTATAAAATGTTATGCAGATTAACTAAGAGTCAAATTTATACTATTTTAACTCATTGTTTGTATCTGTATACTATGATGTAACATTTGGTTTAAATTATTATGGTTTTGTTGTTGTGTAGTATCATTTTACCTTACTATGAACATCAATGAAGCAACTTCTTTGACTTAAGGCTTACTTATATACAACAGGTATTTTAGATGCTTACTCTATCTGAGTAGTATTGTAATTGTTTAGTTATGTGTAATTGTCAAGTTATCGTCTTTCGCTATATATTACTTTAGATGGTTTAATTATATGCAAACTGTTGTTTAGATGCTTATTTTATCTGAGTTGTATTTAATTGTTAATGATATACAAGTTTTATTGCTACTTTTGTATGTTGTTTGATATTCTACCTGCAAGTTGAAAAAATCATAACATATATAACTATAAGTTCAAACTTATTATATACCTGCGAAGATTGTTTGATGCGTACTGCAACTTGCAACCTGTTTATGTACCAACAAGCATTGTATATCAATTTAGATCTTTAGTTACTTTGTTGTTTAATTGAATTAATATATCTAAATCCATCTGCTAATAATATTTTCACAAAAGTTTATATACAAAGTATTATCAATAACATTATAATTTACGAACCTTTTTAAACAACAACAATATTTTTGAATTGAAACTGTGTGTTACACGGGTCTTTAGCATAGTTAGTAATATATTTATGGTTTATATATTTCATCTTTTATAAATAAATAAATCTTAATATTCAAATAATGTGATAAAGGCATATCTTAATTAATCATTAGACATAAACCTTCACTTCTATCTCCATCTCCATTGGCCAATTGACATTTGTTTCCGGTCAAATATATGGTATGTATCTCGAATTTAACGTAAAAGATACATTGAATGAGATTTATGTTAAGAAAGTTTCACTAATTACAAATTTATTTCAATATAATACTTATTTATCATTTACAATATTTTGCATGCATGAGTTATAATGAGGGTTTATATGCGAGTATTTCTCTCTCTACAACATACTTTCTCTCTCTTCCATATTATTGAAACCTCCATTATTAATATCTTAATGATAATTCCCTTCAAAACCCTTCTTCATTCTCTGATTTCTGTACACTTTCCATGGAGATCAATCCAAGATCAATGAGAGACAAGAGTTTGACCGCATGTTCACCGGTCAAAACCCTATGATCATCATCTCTTTACGCCGCCGTCTTCCGCCGTGAATGGCGGATCCGCCGTTCAAGATCACTTTACCCCATCAAACACCCACTATGGGTTCTTCTTTGCATCATGCTAATGGTAACGTTAATGGTGGTTTTCTTGTTGATAATGGTGTTTTCCCTTTCATGAATAAGGAGAAAGACGTCTGCACGTCGGAGCTAATCCCGTTCGTTCGATTCTTGATTATTCCGATCCGTTTCCGGTGATGTCGCCGGAGTTTCGTGAGTTTAATCATCCATACTCTTCCTGCTGCAACTACTGTCACCCTGATGATCAGATGCACTGTGTTGGTAATAATAACAATAATATTCATCCCGGAGTTGCAGGTTTGATCATCACCGATCATCGATGAATGGTTTTCTTGAAACCCTAAGTGATCACCGGAATCTTGAAATCGATTTCAGCCGGCTTAATATATCGTCACCAAACCACCATCCACGGTCTTTCTTGCCCTCTTCTCCGGCCATTATGGGATCCAATCACCTCAACAATCCGTGGGAGGTCCCGTGGCGGTTAACCGCAACATCAGATGTCATGATTCGTGCTGTAATCCGCGGAGTAGCCGGAGGGATAACTGTGGTTTGAGTCCTAGGGGTTTTAGTAATGTTCTTGATCATATCACAAACCCTATTGAGAGTCATCTGGTTCAATCTAGGCAGCAACGAAGCGGGCTAAGTTTCCGGCATCTTTGAAAGATATAAGGGGGAAGATATGTATGGTGGCTAAAGATCAAGAAGGGTGTCAGTTCTTGCAGACTAAGTGTGAAGGTGGAAAGGCTGAAGACATTGAGATTATTTTCAATGAGGTTAAAGATCATATTTTTGAGCTCATGACTGATGCATCGATGAATTATCTTGCTCAGAAGTTGTTCAAAGTGTGCAATGAGAGACAAATGGCACATATTGTTGTTACTGTGATCAGTGATGATGCCAATCTGACCAATATTTGCCTAAATTCTCATGGGTATAGTATTAGTTAGTTGTTTTCTTTCTTATTATTATGAATCAATAGTAGTACTAATGCATATGGATTCTTGTTTCAGGACTAGAGCAATGCAGAAACTGATTGAACTTCTCAAGACAGCTGAACATCGGTCTTTGATCGTATCAGCACTTAGCAGGATCACACTGACATTGACAAAAATACTAATGGTCATCATGTCATTCAGCATTGCTTGAAGTCCTTCAATGTTGATGAAGTGCAGGTATATCAGTTATATCTTTATCTTTATCATAGTGTTGTACTTTTATCGAGTTTTATTTGATATGATGCTGATAATATTCTCTACTTCTTTTGTTTTTGAAGTTAACTTGTTGATAATCAACATAATATGTGGGATCTATGTGTATTGGTGGTACTGGAATATATCATATGCTCTTAACTTGATTGAAACCAATTATTTATTGTTGCAGCCAATTCTCAATGTGTAGCTGACAACTGTAGACATTGCTACTGATAAGAGTGGATGTTGTGTTTTACAACTGTGCGTGTTACACGCGGATGAAGCATCTAAAGAGCGATAATGACTCGAATCATAGAGAATGCACTTGATTTATCTGAACACCCTTATGGGTTGTCCCTCTTCTCTAAGTGAACCTATATAGAGTTGTCACTATTAATTATAAATTGTAATCATGTTATATATTACTTCAAATTTTCAGGAATTATGTTGTGCAACACATATTAGGGATGCAGATACAGAAGTTACTGCTATATAATGAAAACCTTGCTGGAAATTTCGTCAATCTTGCTATGAACAAGTATGCAAGTAACGTTGTGGAGAAGTGTCTGAAGGATGCTCCAGATGAGCAGTCTACACCGATCATACGCGAGGTTATAAACAGTCCTAACTTTTGGGGCTTATTCAGCATCCATTTGGAAATATGTTGCCCAATCTGTCCTACAAACTGCAAAGGTTGGTCATAAGTCATAAAGATTGAACTTTGATACCACTTTGATTACTATGTGTTACATAACATATCTTTAAAATAATGCACAGGGATCCCTTAAGGAGATGATGATCAACAAAGTTCAGAAAGAGTATGCATACTTACACAGTCATCCCCATGGGAAGAGGGTTCTAGCATTGGCTAGAAACAGCAAGCCGCGAGGGTTGGCTAATGCATGAATAAGCTGTTGTGTTGTGCCACTGATTATCACCACTGATTGTTTAATTATGTTGTGGTGTAGGGATGAAGCTAAGCTAAAGTGAATTATGTGTTTGTTATATGATGTATGTCGTACTTAGTAGTAACTGTCTAGGTCGTTCGTCTTGTGTTGCAATTGTTGGTGCAGTTTAACAAGTCGTATGAACATTTAGTGTGCATTAATTTTGATGTTTTGTGATCTAGGATTTTCGTATTAATGGATTATAATGTGTGTTAATCTAGCCGTGCCACTGATTATCTCCCCTAATTGTTTAAACTGTTGTGGTTGTAGCCTGTAAGGATGAAGCTAAGCTAAAGTAAGCTAATTAAAGTGAATCATGTGTTGTTATAAGTTATATGTGGTAATACAGTAACAATCTAGGTGGTTTTGTCTGTTTGTACAGTTTAACGAGTCGTATAAACATTATTGGTGCATTTGATGTCTTTTATGTAGGATTTTCGTATTTATGGATTTAAATATAGTCTTGTGTTAATCTATAGACATGCCTCATGCTGAAACAATGTTAGCATTGTCTGCATTTAGGCAATGAACAATATTAAGAAGCTTATGCTTTCAGACACTGAGAGAAATGGTGGTCATACACTATTGTTGGCAGATCAATTTCGATTATATACACTTATAGTTGCAACCTGAAACAATTAGAATTTGTGCCTTTTGATGTTTCGTTTTGTACCAGGGTTTAGAAGGTATATATGATATCTGGCTTAAAGATATTTTTGTGATTAAAAACATAAAAAACTTCTTTATACATTAGAGAAAATGATGAAAACAATAACTTCTTTAATCTTCTATACCTATATAGGGGTATATCATAAACAAGCAATTTATTTATTCATGTGACACGTGTCTAAGCCGGTTATACATTTATTAGCGTATGAGAATTTTCGCTGAATATCGTAATTTTATATGACAAAACATGGTACATTGATTCAGATATATGATCATGTTATTTATTTATTTAATGAATAATATAATATTCAACTTTTCTTTAAACTCTAAACTCTGTACATCCTTTTCATAATAAGCTTAACTAGGTATTTATAAAGTCGCGCGTTGCGTGATTTTTAGTGTGACGATGCAATGCGTATTTGACTACCACTTATTACATACATGACGATCGGTTGATTGATAGCCAAGGCTTAAAACAACTGACCATCTATGGCTGCAATGTAGAAACTTTGTCACCCCAAACAACAAATGTTACATTCTTTTTCATCATAGCCTTTACACGTAACAACCCACAACATTTAAAGGGAGGGCAAGAAAAACACATCCGCATCGAACGATTGAACAGGATTGGAATAACAGGCACATACATAAGGTACTTGTGCATAAGCCAGACAACCAAGTTAGGGTGTTCGGAGACTCAGAAATGCGACCTTGTTACGGCTGTGACCTACAAGAACGCCACACCCAAACAACAAAAGCCTAACTTTCTTTTGCATCATCTTCTCAACTAGATCCGTAAAGCTTTAGATGAATCAAACCATCAGCTCTCAAATGCAGTTAAGGTCATCATCATCGAGCAAATTATGTAAAACAAAGACGCATGTTGCAGGCAAATCCTACTAATCGCAACCTACAACAATAGATAAGCAAAAGCACACCGACCAACCATGTTGATCACCGATGAACCACTAAAATACATGTTTTAATGCCCACTTTGTCCCTAAAAATTATAAATATAGATGCATGGATGTCAACTACCAACCCAAGTGTGCTCATTTAAATCTTAAATTTGATTAATGCCTAAATATGTATAATGAAATTATATTTTTATTACACATCCATATGCAATTAAATAATCGAATGCATGTGATACCAAGAATTAAACACAAACCTTAAACGAAAATAGCATTGACTTCTTTTTTCGACATTGACTTCTTTTTTCAATCAAATGCTTGTTTCCAAAATAAACCTGAATTAGTGTTGTAAACTAAACAATGACTTCTTTTTTCAACTATGTATTCTCTTTCAATCGAGTGCTTGTTTATAAACTAAACAATACTAGTTATACTAAAAATAGAAGATGATGCAGACATAAATAGATTAAAATACTAAGCATATATCGAGCAAAAATTGGTAGAAATAAGTATAAATGATAAGAAATCAAGCATAAAATAAGTGGATATCAAGCATAAAATAAGCAAGCTTCAAGCATAACAACAGAATTCCAGGTTGAATACAAATATATATAATAATACTTGACCTTGGACAACGAAAGATTGGATTAGAATCGTGAAATTGGATTATGAAATACAATCAAAAGATGAAGGCCTTGAAACAGGTAACTCAACGCCTCTTTGTCACCACCATTGTCGGCAGGGTGCTTGCCGGAAACGGGCAACCAACATGCCAAACCTCACACGACGACAACCCCCAAAGCCATTTCCAGCAAGACCGTGCAGAAGACTGCGAAAATTTTCCCCGGTACCACCCCAATAGATTCCTCCGAGCACCACTGTGCAACCCTTCGTGTGAAGGACACTTATAGGGGCGATGAGTTAAGTGGCTGCATCGAGTGATTGCACCCTATGCATCAGGCATATATACGCAATGACAGTTTGCACCCGATACATAAACGATTGTACCTATTACTATTCATTATGTTGCTTTCAAATATTATGCAATTATCCATGAAAGTGAAACAATTAGTCATATGACATAACAATTTAACAATACTGTAGCACTTGTCTATTCCTCATTCATTATCATTTTGTAAATACTTATCAAAGCATATAGAGGAGCCCTACACATAAGAAATGAGTATCCAGAACCAGTGTCGTCTTAACGTTTTTTAGGCCCCAATCAAATTTAAAAAATAGGATTCTTTCCAACTTGTTTTATTAAAACCCTTATCCTTATCTGGCCTTAGACCTGCATAATAACCAAAATGTTTATAATTGGCGGAGTTAAAAACTTTTTTTTAGTTATATATTGTGTATGTATTATGTATAGACGTTTATATGAAATTTATTTTTCTAGCTTTATATGATTCAAATTCGTTAATGAAATATTTATAATCAAATCCTTCTAGAAATTTTTTTTCAATAGCCAAAGTAGCTAAACCGTTAATTTTCTTGTGATTTATAGATCTTAAGTAATTTTTATAAGCTTTAATTTGGAAAGCTTTGTTTCACGGAAGCAATAGTTACAAGAATAGTTAACAAAATTTATAGGCAATATATGCATTTGAAAAAGAATTGAAAATTTTAATATAATTTATTATATTAATAAGTGTGTCTGATTCTAAAAAAATAATCTCTTAACACTTTAGTTCTTGAAATAAATCAAATCATTAATATCTATACTATCATTATGTTTTAAAATATTTTCAAGGTAATACACTTCTCTTTTAAAATTTATTCATTCATGGATTTTAATTTTTAATAGTAAAAATAAAAACAAAAGTACTTTCAAACTTTTTAAATTGTTCAAATCTATTTTTAAAGTGAAGAACCATCCTGGTCTACTATGTATAAAAAGTAATCAGTCATAAAACTTTCAACGGTGTTTCAAAGTTTCATTATCAATATTTTCATTAAAAACATAATGATAGTATAGATATTATGGTTTAGGTTTATTTCAAGAACTAAAATGTTGTGAGAGATTCTTTTTTTTTTTTAGAATCAGACACACTTATTAATATAATAAATTATATTAAAATTTAATTCTTTTCTAAATGCATATAATGCCTATAGAATTTTGTTAACTATTCATGTAACTATTGCTTCTGCGAAACGAAGCTATTCCAAATTAAAGCTATAAAAAAATTACTTAAGATCTACAACGTCACAAGAAAGATTAAACGATTTAGCTACTTTGGCTATTGAAAAAGAATTTTTAGAAGGATTTGATATGAATATTCCATTAACGATTTGAATCATATAATTAAAGCTAGAAAAATAAATTTCATATAACGTCTATACATAATACATACAAAATATATAACTACAAAAAAGTTTTTAACTCCGCCAACTATAAACATTTTGGTTTATTATTGCCGGTTCCAAGCCCGGATAAAAGATGTGGGTTTTAACAAAAGAAAGTTTAGAAAGGGCCGTTTTTTAATTTGATGGGCCTCAACAAACGTTGAGACGGCCCTGGTCAACAAGAAATAGATACCGGATAATGTCTATATAAAAATTCAATATTTTTGTATATATCTAGTTCAAATGAATATGAAAAATACTATATATAGTTTTGGAGTGGATTTATACTTTTAACATGATATTAACACCTAATTAATTACAATATGTATCACAAATTATTAAATCTAATCAAAAGTTGAGATTTGAAAAAAAAATATATATAATAAAAAAGTTTTTGAATCTGGTCCGACCACCAGTCTGGTTCAACTGGTTCACTGGTCTGACCGGAAACTGAAAAACATTCCAAATACACTCAACCAAACCGGTTCTATGACCGGTTCCCGATCCAACAGTCTAACCAGCTAGTACAGTCCGGTTATGAAACACCGCTTGTTTGGAATACTTTGGATGCAACTTAAATCCGGAACTGGGGTTCTTAATAAAGACTCGCCCTTCTTCAATGAGTCGATAGATGTGCACACTCTTAAACAAGAGATTGAAGCCATTGCAAATATAGTTGTTTATTAATCGAATCAACTCTAACAAACCACACATTTAATTCGGAATTACAAATAAAACCTTGCGAGAACAACTAGAAATCAGAAAATGATGCCGTTATTCCTAGTAATCAAAGACACATCAAAAGGCCATTAAATAAAAATAGCCACGCACGTTTGGGAGCAATGCAATTGAAATCTAAGGGCATTTGATTTTCCTTTTGTTCTTCTTGTCTTTATAACATGGGCATTCGTGCTTGTTCTCGTACATATTCAAAGGCACACACTTGCACTCTTGGCAGCATATCGTACAGTACTTGATGCATTGTCTGGGTATCGTGATTTCGAGCATCTACCCTTGCACTTGTTTGTACAAACACTTTTTCGATCCATAACAAACATAAAAGGGTCCCGTCAACAAAGTAATCGTCTCAATATATATGTTGAAAAGGACATAAATATTCATGATCTAAAGTTAATTGATATAACAAAAATTTAACGTGCGCATTTTAAAATTAGGCGTGTTCTATTTTTTTGTAATGCACACGTAAATTAAGCATCATATTAAATTTATGCAACTATTAGTGTGTGGTTATCATATCATGAAAACTACATCATTCTTATTGTTTTGATCTTCTGTTTATTTAGTTATCGGTGATCGTTACCACTTGATATCCGTCTTTTTATATGGGTTTGTTAATTTATAATATCTAAAATATTTTATATATGTAGAAGTGATAAAATTATGGAGTTAGAAAGTTGTCAAGCTGTCATGCAATTAGCGTAGTATATATATTTTCTAATTTCTAACATTCTATATTTCTATTATGTAGATCAACATAATTTTTATCATTTAGACTCGCATATATCTTCCTTTTTTATTTTAATTAATCATTTACTATATTCTATTTAATATATGAATAGATGCATTTATGTAAACCTAGTTTAAATTCATACTTCTTATCTTTATCATTGTAAATTTAACTAAATCATATTTATCATTTATGTAAAGCTAGTTTAAATTTCATAGTCTTATCTTTATCATTGTAAATTTAACTAAATCATATTTATCCTAAAGGTTATTCAATTTTTTAAAAACCTTTCATATTTCATTATATATGTTTATCTCTATTCAATTAAATAACATTGTTTTAATCAATTTTTTATTAATATATCTCTCTCTTATGGTTACAAAAATAAGTTTTATAAAAGATGAATAGTGAGCTGATAAATGTAAGAACTCATTATTCAACCTATATATATAATCATGATAATTTATGGATAAATAAATTATTAAAATGAGATTGACTGAATTTAAAATTTTAATTTTTATATTTTAAAGATAAGAATAATTATAAGTACTCAATGTGAAAGCTCTAAAAAGGATACGAGATTACTTTTGAATAAAATCCAATATTAAAAACGCTTATGGTGTTTATATTCCTTTTAATTTTGTATATTAATTCGAATCTGTTTAGTTCTCATATAGACTATTTAATTAAATAGTATTTACACAAAACATATCATTACTCTCATAATTTTATAGTTTCATTAATCTATTAAATATAAAAATACATATAATAGTATAGATTAAAATTATATAAGATCTATATTAATAAAAAAGTAACTGGATGCATTTTAAGTGAACCAAACTTAAAAAGGAGTTATCATGACATTAATTTTTTACGTGCCAAGAACAAATATCTTTCTTCAATCGTTTTCTTAAAAAAATATTACATTAATAATTTACTTTATGTAATCATCTAAAACATTATAATATGTTACACGTTCATATAACACATGCATGCAATGTAATAATAAAACACGCGTTTGAAACAATCTTAATATGACAATAATGTTTCTAAACTAAACAATAACTTTTGATTATATGTTAAGAATCACATTATAAATGGAAATTACTTGTAGAGATAGATATATACCTTGCATATTTGCAAGGAGGGTTGAAGGAAAGAAGTAGCAGAAGTAGAGAAATGAGAAACTCCAAGCAACAGATTTTCTTCATTTAGTTTTTGGCCTAAGCTAAAGAAAAGTCAGTGTAGGGTATTTTTGCAAGTTTCAGAAAATAAAAGGGTGTAATCTGGAAAA